>CM075817.1:42748481-43348481 GCA_037975025.1 Excoecaria agallocha | reverse complement strand
AAGAAGCCCAACAAAATGTATAGTATTTAGACATTGCTTGTAGCACCCATATGTGTGAAGATAAGAAGGCATTTTCTGATTTGGATAAAACCTTTCGCACTTCTATTAAGTCTAGTGATGATTCCTCAGTCTTATTTATGGGAATTGGAAAGGTAACTCTCCCAACCAGAAGAAATAACACATGCAGTCACTGATATTTATTATGTGCCAGATTTAAAAACCAATTTGCTTAGTTTGGTACAGCTACAAGAAAAAGGGACTTGAAATTTGTATAAAAAATGGAGTGTGCCGAATTCTAGATGACAAGATGGGTATGATTACTCAAGTAATCATGACTCAAAATCGTATGTTTCTAGTACATCTTCACCATATGGTTGATTCATGCTTTGCAGCAAGGTTGAAAGATAAGACTTGGTTGTGGAATTTGCACTATGGTCACTTGAATTTTGATGGATTAAAAATTTTAAAGTAGAAAAACATGGTGATTGGACTTCCTTTAATTATAACGCCATATGAAGTTTGTGAAGATTGTGTTGTTAGTAAACAACAACAAAATCAATTCCCACAAGGAAAATTATGGAGAATGAAGAAGGTTTTAGAGTTAGTTCATTTCAACATTTGTGGGCCAATCAATATATCATCCAATGGTGGTAAAAGATACTTAATAACTTTCATTGATGATTATAGTGGAAAAATATGAGTTTATTTTTTTCAAGAAAAATCTAAAGCATTAATTTGCAACCTTTAAGACATATAAAGCACTTACTGAGAAAGAAGTAGGCAACCTCATCAAAATTCTTTGCACCGATCGAGGTGGTGAGTACAACTCACATGAATTTTTAAATGTTTATGAGACTCATAGAATCTAAAGGTAGCTTACAACAGCATTTACACTTCAACAAAATGGAGTATGTGAAAGTAAAAATTGCACTATTATGAATATAGTTCGAAGCCTTCTATTAATAAGTGAAGTACCTAAAAGTTTTTGGGCTGAGATAGTCAATTGGAGTGTTCATATTTTGAATAGAAGTCCCACTCTTGCTATCCAAAATATGACACCAGAAGAAGCATGGAGCGGACATAGACCAAGTGTAAAGCATTTCAGAGTTTTTGGGTGTATTGCTTATATCCATATTCTAGATGAGAAGAGGAAGAAGCTTGACAGCAAGGGAGAAAAATGTATTTTTCTTTGTGTTAGTGATCAATTAAAAGCCTATAGATTGTACAATCCTGACATTAAGAAAATAATTATCAGTCAAGATGTGATTTTTTATGAGCATAATTTCTAGCCATGAAACAATGATAGTGATGGACAACAACAAGTTCCTATTAATTTTGATGAGGAAAATGAAATTGAGGAGCAACAACAATCGATGGAGAATAAACAACAAACACCAAGAGAGACACAAGAGAGGCATTCACAACACTACAAAAGAAGACCAACTTGGATGTTTAATGATAAGGTAATGGGAATTGATCAACTCGATTGCAGACTGATAAATTTTGTTCTATTTTCAATTATGATCCTACCACTTTTGAAGTAGCTATTAAAGAAGAAAAATGGCAAAAGGCAATAGATGAAGAAATTATAGCAATTGAAATAAATAATACTTAGGATTTAAGTGAACTTCTAAAAAGATAGAAAATCATTGATGTGAAGTGGGTTTACAAGACGAAATTGAAAGAAAATGGTGAAATTTACAAATGCAAGGCCCGCTGGATCGCCAAAGGCTACACATAAGAATTCTGTGTTAATTACAAAGAAGTGTTTGCTTTTGTTATTGTAACGCTCCGAAATTTGCATCTGATACACATGACATATTTTAGAGTATAAACAGTAACCCTAGGACAACTTTTGAAATAATCTGAGTTGAATAAAACAGATAAATTTGCAAGTATATAAAGGTAAAATGTACTCAAGCCAGGAAAATCCCAGGATGGATGACCTGGTGAAAAGTTTGAGTTAATATCAGAATATAAAAATAGATATTAAATGAAGTTCGGTGGCACCATTTGAGATTAAATTGAGCTCAAATGGATCTTCAAATTAGACAACGAAGTTTTTACTTGGTATCGAGAAAAAGATTGATAGAGAGTTTGACTAGAACTCTAAAAATAGCAAATGACTTCTAAAAATCACTAAAATTTTCAAATCTACATAAAATGATATGTAGAACATTTTGATGTAAAAAAATAAATTTTAGGTTAACACTGAAAGTGGTTGAATCAGATCGATTTGAGTGAATCAGATAAAAAATGGAATCCGATTAATTTGAAATTTTTTTATGGAGGCTTAATTTATTATTTTAAAAATTATGTAATTAATTTTGAGTGAATTTGAAGTTGAGAAGAAAGAGAAATTAGGGAACATAAATGGACTTAAAATCAATTTTGGGCTCAAATTAGGTCAAATCACTTTATTTGGACCAGCCCAACCCGAAATTCAGGCTATTTAAGGGCCAAAATATCAGAAATTCTAGAGATAACTCTAGAAATCTGCATTCTTCTCTCTTGCTCTTCAAAACCATGCCTTATCCTTGTTCTCTCCTCCATTTTCTTCTTTTCTCTTCCGATCTCTCTCCAAAATCAAGCTTTTTACATTAATTTCAGTCTCTTTACAATATTGTAGTAGTCTCCACCCTTCAATTTTAGTAGTAAAAGTGAGATAAATCAAGGATTGGAGTTTATATGTCAAAATTGAGGTAAGAGAAATTGAAGATTTTAATTTAATTTAATGGTTCTAATAAGTAAATTAAAGTATGTAAAGTATGCTTATGTAATTATTTTGCATAGAGGAAGAAAGAAATTGATGGATTTATGCCTTGGAATATTCAGCTACTTATGGAGAACAAGTGAGATGAAGTTGTTTCAAGGAACAAAAGTAAGGAAAAGGAAGCTTGAAAATGTAGAACAAGAGCATAAGGTTAATGGATACTTATTACACTCAATTTTATTTATATAGTTGAAAATTTCTTGAATTACACATTATGTAACTATGACAATTTAAGTAGAAAATATGAAATAATTCAAAGTAATATGTTAAAATGATGAGTTAAGATGTAAAGAATGTGAATTAGTAAAGAAAAAAAGGTTGAAGAGAGAAATCCTAAGTTCGCCGAATTTGAAACCTAAGTTTAACATGTGAAAATTTGATGGTTTATGGCATATTAAGCATGAAATTCATAATATGAAACATGAGAAAGATATTAGAAGCGATTAAAGTTCAAAACATCAGCAAAAACTACTAGCAATGTGAGTGACATGTTCTATTAAATAGGTAATCTTAAATGTTTTCCGTCTACCTAGGGAAACTGCAGATTGAAATTATTGAATAAGAGATTTTATATCATGATGATATTTGTGGATGAAATTAAGATCACATGCTTGTGGACAGCTGAAGTTTGTGTGTGTATTTATGTATAGCAATATGAAAAAGATGAAGGGAGAAAACTAATTTGGTGCTAGAAATTTTCATGCTCTTTTTATATTATCCACATGTAATGTGTCTTCAAATGAATTAGCCGTGACAATTTTTTTCGTCTATTGTTTTAGGGTACAGCAAAAAGACTACCTCGGGTGCAGCCAACACAGAATCCATCTGGGATGGTTCTTGTGGATAGACCGGTGGAAAGGACAGCAAGCACATCCTGTTGCTTTTAGCTAGGTGCATTGATAGTAAAGTGTTATTGTCAATCTCAATTCTGGATTTTGGTATACCGATGGTATACCAAAATCCAGAATTGAAAATGGTATTCTGAATTTTGGTATACCAATGGTATACCTGGTATACCAGTGGTATAAAAAAAAAATTAATTTTGATTATCATTCATAAAAAGAAACAGCTCAGCAATTTATTTTGATCCATCTTTATTTTGCATAAACATATAATATGATTAAGCATCTTATATTCTTATGTTATTGTTGATAATTAAGAAATAAAATTAAACTTTTATTTATGTAATTCCTGCATTAAATTTAGAGAATTAAATTCAATAAATTAAAGCACAATATGTGCATTTTTAGAGCACAAAAACCAAAATTTGATGGTTAAAACTTAGTCAATTTTAAAAATTTTCTTGAGGCAAATATAACAATTTTACTCAATTCAATAAATTGGCTAGCAGTCCATAAGCATCCCCGATTAATGATTATGGTAACAACCAATTAATGGACAATTTTGGATGAATGGTGGACAAATACCTGAATTTAGCACTAATTAATATTTCTTCTAAATCACACTAGACTAATATATATATAAACAATGTGCAATTAATATAATTGTTGATAGAGATTCTTAGGGGGTAATCATCATTTGATCAAAACCAAAGTAGCACTGTCCAATAGTAACTCCTGGCCATCTGATCTGACATGGACCTTTGGCAGTCAATTTTAAAGCCTGTAAATGGTCCAGATTGGAGAGGAAAAATTAAGATATATCTGTATAAAACTGCATTGCATTGATTGTTTACTATATTTTAGTTATTGTATCTTTTTCTTTTTTTTTGACAGTATTGTATTGTATCTTAAATATGTTAATACTCAGATATGTTTTGCATAAAAATGCATTAACTATTTACTATATTTTAGTTATTGTATCTTAAATATGTTCCTAAGTAGTAAACGTATTCTTTTATGCAAGTGAGCTGGAACTTGAAAACAACAAATCAAGAATTGAAGAACTTCTCGACAAGGTGCATTCAAATTGGTCGATCATGCAACAAGTTGAATGCCTCACAAAGATGTCAGAAACCAGGGAATGCAAAAAAGAAGTGGTAATGGAGGCTGAGGAAAGTGGCTACTCTGATAAATGCAAAATTAATGCTTCTCAGGCTAATGTTGGAAATCAAGCCAGCACTTCTCAAGTAGAAATCAAATGGAAGGGAAAGAATAAGAACAAAAAGAACAAGAAGGGAAGAGGTAAGCATTAGGAGTAGAGCTTACACTGCGAGGGAATCTGCCCAACAAACCCCACAAACCAAAATGTACAAAACTTCTCAACCATCATCAAGAAATTCAAAACCCACTACAATATGCCTAACTTGCATCTAAACATCAATTGCAGCAAAACATTAGTTGCATATTTCAAGAAATTTATCCCTTTCTCTAAACCAGCATGCACGACAATCAATTTACAGTGTTGAATTCCTCCTTCGGTCTCCATACATACATCTTCCTAGTAAAAGAAATTGCATATAACCAACGGTACTAACTCAACTTCACCATTTGTTATTTAAAGTGAAATAAATGAAGTTAATAAAACTTCAGAATTCAGAATTAAACAGTACACAGAATATGCAATTGACCAATCAATCTTCTTTCCTTTTCCAGTTCATATCAAAATAGAAGAATATTCTCCATAAATCAGGTTTCTAAAACTCTAATAGCTAAGAGAAGCAATTAAAACAATAACCCTTACCTTTTCATGTAGCCAAACCATATCAGCAATAAACTTTTTGTGCTCATCAGGAACCGTATTCATTAAATATGCATCCAAAAATTAGCCAATCAGAACAAAAATTAAAATAAAATCAAATACAATTATGTAGCATCACTAAACTTTATCTTCTGAGAAAAATGAGAGGGAAAAAAATGCTTTTGATGAATACTCTCACTATGGACTCCTCATCTTGGCCGAAAAACTTGCTGTCAGATCAGCAAAGGGCCATCGAAGAACTGCTCAAGGGTCGCCACTTTACTAATAAGCTTAAAATGACTCTTAACCGATCCTCCACCCCAGATCAAGAATCAGTTTCTCTTGAAGATCTTGTGCAAAAGATCTTGAGTTTTTTTACTAATACTCTTTCTATTTTGAATCGAGTTGATTCCGATGAGGTTTCTCAATTTCTTCCGCCTTCTTGGGATGGCCGGACGTTTGAGGATTCCGGTGACAGCAGCAAAAGTTCTTCTACAAGGAGAAAAGAGCCATGGGAAGAGATAAAACACACGTATCACCTTTAAAAATAAAAAACGGCATTTTTAAAAACAAAAAATTAAAAAGCTGTATTTTTAAATATTTTTAACAGATAAGTATATTTTTAAAAATTAGGGTTAAAAAGGTGGTAACCTATGCAATTTCCTCTTTTTTATTTCGTCCGTCCAAACTAAACCTAACTTATATTACGTGCTTTGGCGGCTAAAAATAAGAACTAAAATTTTAGTGTAACGGGTCTTAATACGGAAAGTTATATAGTCAATTTAATATATGTAATAACAAAAGACTTTAAAGATAAAAAAAATAGAAAATTTGTTAGGCCGGCTACCTATAAAGAACTAACTTTTAGTAGATTATTGAGTTGCAATTATATGACAGCATACCATAAAAGTCTTCATCATTTTTTAAAATTGTCAAATTGTGTCCATTTTTTATTATTCTTTTGAAGAAATTACCTGTTTATCTTTTAAAGTTAGATGCTTCTATTAATGATAACTTGATATACTTTCTAAGACATTCTAGGGGAACATAAGATTAGATTAGCACATTGAAAAGTACATTCACCACAAAAAAAAAAAAAAAGACTAGAAAAGTACCAATTTTATGGTAAGTCATTTTCTCAATTATTTATTTTATTTTTACACCCGTTGTAAATATGGGGAAATGTACCCATAAATTGCAAAAAGAATCTAAAGATTACAAGTCAACTATATGTTTGGGCCAGACCAAAAAGATTGCGACTCCGATTAGCCCGGGCCCAAGTTAAATTATAACCAAAATTGGCCCAAATTCATGTAATTTTTGGACAACCCTGTAACCTTAATAGGACAAAGTTGCAATCTTGCTCATAATATTAAACAAAATAATAAATTTTCTTTTGATATTTTAATTCATGTTACTATCTATATTTCAAAATTTCACATTTAGCAATTCTAATATCTAGCAAAATGACCATGCAAACACTTATAATTTACGAGCACTCAATTTTTTTCTAGTAACTTGATTTTTTTTAAAATATTTGTATAAATGATAAATACACCTTATGCTTGCCCATTTAAACAGTTAGATCATGTATGTCCATTAAATCGAATGGCTTTTAAATTTGAAAAAAAAAATAAAAATCAATTTGTTTAATACTAACACAAGGCCACAAATTATGTTGGGATGGGATTTTTGAGCGGCAAATATCAATCAATTTTGACCAACATAGAAATTGAGACTAGGAGTGATTACGGGGTGGGCCGGGGCTAGGGAATTCTCCCCCGCCAGTGGCGGGGATTCCCTGCCCCCGCCACCAATATGGGGGGGAGGGGGGAATTTCCCCAGTCCCTGCCCCGCGGGGATCTCCGTCCCCCGATTTGTTTTTTTTTTAATTTTAAAATATAATATTTTATAAATAATTAAAATATAATATTTAATAAATAAAAAATTTAAAATCAATAATAATTTAAAATTAAGTATAATTTAAAACTTAATAATTATAAAATTAAGTTATATTTTAATTTTAATTATTTATAAAATATTATATTTTATAATTAAAAAAAATATATTTTGCGGGGCAGGGATTCCCGTGGGGCAGATATCCCATTTCCCGTCCCCGCTCCCGATTCTAGGATGGAGATTCCCCCCGAAATAAAATAAAATATTGCAAATAATTTTGTGGTAGGTGACATACCAACTTTGCAAATATATTTTTTTTTAAAACACATTTTTCTAATAAATTTGCCTTATATTTTATGTATTTATGGTGCCCGTAACCTTTAATTGAGATGTTATTGTGTTCGAGTTTAGAATAATGACATTAATAAATTGTGTTGGAGTTCAATAAAGATATATACTCACTTTTCTTGTTAAGGTAATTTTGTTAGTTCTACAAACATAATTCCGTAAGGAATAATTAAATTGGGTATCATTGTGGGAAAGATTACAAAGTTAGGCCAGGATGATAAAAATAGAAAGATAGGTGAAATAAAAAGTCTGTAATTTGAAGACTTCTCTATACGACCCCTTTATTAATAATTGTTAATTTCAATTGTACAGACTACAGTAACTAGTTAACATGATAAAATGTACAGTAAAAGTATAAAAATTCAACTCCAACTTAGCTACAAGATTGAGGACCGAGTAGGAGTATTCAAAATATATATTTAAGAATTGTGGAACTAAATTTAAGTCTTGTGTATAACTTGAGAATTGTGGCCCATGGACTTTAATCTTTGGATGAGAAATATTTATGAAGGTCAGATGCTCAGAATTTATCAAAATTTATGTGATTATCTACATACTATTTCTTTTACCCAAAATCTACAACTAGTTATAATAGATCACTTTACATATATTTTAAGTCACGCATTTTACATTTTTAATGGGTGACAACAATAGTTCTTAATCAATAAATTTTAATTTAATACTACAAAATTTATTATATATATATACCCCTCTTTAGGGCTTAAATGGAAGTGGAACCCGATCCATATAATCTACATTTTTTTAACCCGAACCTAACTAGAACTATTTAACATGCAAAGTGACCAAATTCAATCGAATATGTGATTCATTTGATCCGATCTTTTACAATCTATTTTGAGCAATATCCAATCCAATTTGTTTATATTTTATAATGTAATAATTTTGTATATAATATAAATATAAAAATATTTTTTTTTATAGTTTATACATAAACAAAATGATATTTTTCATAAAAAAATAATATAATAAAATTTGGTTCATTTATGAGTCAATTCATTTGACAATCATCAATTTTGGTTATGATTTAACTCAATTTAACTTGATCTAATCCGTTTATCATTCAACTTGATTCAACCCATTTGTCATGTACATGAAAAATTCATTTTCCCAACGGAAATTTCCAATGGAACTGAGTAAATTTCCGTAGAAAAATTAAATTACTGATGGAATTTAGCAACGAAAAATGACAAAAGAGAAGGTATAGACCGAAAAATGTCGTCATTTGTCATATTTACCGACGGAATTATATTTTCCATCGACAAAGGTAAATTTCTGACAATTATAAATTTTGTAGGTAAATTTAACGACGGTAAGTATAGTTCCATCGGTAAATTTGCCTACAGCTAGAAAAATTGACGACGGAATTAACCGTCACTATTCTGTCACTAAAAATATTATATATTTTTAATAATTAGCTAAGATCAGTATTTGCCATTCTCATATGTACAGTAATCTAACCAGTATTTGAGACGATATGAAAACTTTTCATACTTAATTTGAAATTACCTTCTAAAGAAGTGGTGAATGGCATGTTATTAAAAAATCAATATAAATCAATTGTTATATAAATGATAAGTAATTAAGATCAGCCAATCACAAACTCTGTAATTAATTAGCTAAATCTCTCGTCACTTCCTTGAGATCACCTTTGGCGAAAATCAATAACCTCCAATAAAAAAAACCTGGAAAGGCCACACTATACATCAGGGATACAATTACAAAGTTCTCATATTTATTCTTTCAGGGATAAACAATCACAAAGTTCTAATATTCATGCTTTTTTGAATTGCATAAAATCCAGCGTAAACAAAATAATATAGAGGCTCTAAACATCGTCATTTCCCAATTATCTAGTTTTGATCTTTATGCTAAATTGTGCTATTTAATGAACACTGATCAAAACAAGATTTTTTTTTATTTCTATAGTATCGTGTGAACTATGATAGATTTAAAAAATAGTGGACATTTTATTTATGTTTTGTATTGCAAGATTTATCAACAAGCTACTTGCAATACTTGATGGACACAACTGAATACACAAATAGAAACACTTCACTTTTTCCAAGACTACATTTTCTTCTGTATAGCAATATAATTTGATCTATATTACAAACTGCACAATAGATAAATATAGTTCTCCAATGCAATAGGATAAAATTGTATTAATTGCAGTCATTAATATTTCAAAGAAAATATAAAATTGGATTTCAGTATTTATAAATGGAATCTAGATATGCATGTTTAATGCATAGAGTACCCAATACATAGAACTGTTTAAAGTTATTAAATGCATTATATGAAGAAAATAAAATATTTAAAAATATTTTACAGGTTCATGACATATATAATAAATTAACTTGTATAAGAAAATAATATTTCTAGAAGCAATAGACTACTTCTGTTTTGTGTTTGTTCACATTTCCAGGAAAAGACGACCTAAAATATAATTGGGTACATGTAGTGCCATCTAGATTTAGAGTAGGCACAGTGAAAGGCAGTGATTGTAGTTATGCTTGAAATGGATAAAAGTCGTGTTACATTAAATGAGTTCAAGAATAGGTGGGGTATTACATTCATTAAGTTAAAAGTAATACATCTGCAGTATCTGACTGATAAATGCAACTTATACATTGTCTTTTTGAGTCAACTTACAACTTCTACAACATCCACATCTTGAAACAATTATTAGTGGCTAAACATGGTTTTTTGTTACTTCTACAAATCTATTGGCTAGTTTAAACTGGCATCATATATCTTCTTGAGTATATTATGCTTGAATATATATTCAGCTTAGGATTTAGAGGAGGGGGCAATGGTTTACAATCCTCAGTATTGACCTATCAATTAAATTTGTTGCATAGCTATTGGGAAAGGCAAGAAAAAATATAAAATGATCAAAATATAACAACCATGAACAATTTGACAATAATATGACCAAACCAGCAAAAGATAAAGTCAACAATATCTTTCAATTTTGCACTTCAGCCAGAGAATTCTTCAAACAACAGTTCCAAGACAACCATGAACAAGGAACCGTGATATGAATGAGACACAAGGATCCTGCAATATATCAACAAGCAAATTTTGCATTTTCCAAATTGGGAAATGAATCCCTTTTCTCTTAATATTTTTCTCCACCTATTTTTCTTTTTAAATTTTGCTGCAACTACACCTAAGAACTACAATTCCAGCCAGCAATCCACCAACATTTGTTTTCCAAGAAAGTCAAATATGCAACCCCAATTCAATAAATCTAATCCATATTTAGTTTCAAAAAAAAAACACTACAGATACCAATGACAATCTTCAACTTGCATTCAAAATATAATATTTCAAAAAGATCATCTCAACAGGATAAGAAAGCAAGTGTTTACTTGATTCATATGAATCGTCTGAACTGCACTTCCATGTGTAAATACAATTGCATGGTTTTGGTTCTTAGGTTTTCCTTCTCCAAGTTTAGGATTTTTCGGTAACTTTATAGAGTAAATTTTCTGCAAAATTAAAGAAATAATCTTAACAAAAAATAAAAGCTAGTGAGAAATGGACTCAAAAGCTAGCAGAACCTGCAATGGATAAAGCATAACTAAGTAATACTTGAATTCAAACAATGATATGGATAAAAAAAATTCCAGGATGAGAACAATCACAAAATCTTCAAAAAGGCAACGTAAAAGGAAATGACACCATACAAAACATTTAGGGAGGATCATAAACATATAAGATAACTTAATAAATACACAGGTAACAACATTTAAACTAAGAAAATAAAATAAATTTCAACAAAATTACGAAAGTAACTCAAATTATTTCGGGAGGTAGATTTGGTAGTCACATATCATTTAGGGTTTAATTTCAACATTTTTCCTTAATTTTATCTGTTACTATGCTCGCCACAGCCTCGTTGGAGGATCGACGAAGGCTTGCCGGAGTTGCATCAACATTGCCGCCATGGAGGTTAGAATCCTAGGGTCCCATTTTCATTGATCATGCGCCCAATTGCCTCACCATTTGTTTGGGATCTGCTCTGAAAATTGCCGATTGTATCCTTCCTTCGATCTACTGGATGTCGGCGATTAGGGACAGACGGAAGGTACCGGGGCAAGCGCCTTATCCTTGGTGACTCACCGGTATTGCTTGTCTCCTCAATTGCCATCGCAAGCTGTCAGAGAGAAAAGAAGCAACGATTTTGGCCAGGAGAGCGAGATCAAGGTGAGGAGATGCCACAACTAAAATGCGGTAGAAAATGGGTGAAGTCCGACGCCATGGTGGCCGATGGTGGGAGGCAGTGGCGGTGTAAGAATCGGTGGCAACGGTGCCATCCTCTCCCCGCTCTTTCTTCTCCCTTTTCCTGACTTCCCCTCTCTCTCCCTCCTTTTCCTTCTTTTTCTTTTCTATTTTCTTTAATTGCTCTTTTATTTGTAATGTTTTGGCCATAGTGCCTTATCTAGAGAATTCTAGGGTGCATTTACTTACAGAAAATAGTTTTTTGTTTTCTATTTTCTTAGAAAATTGAAGTATTTATTTTCTATAAAAAATTTAGAAAACGCGTTCATTTATCAACAAATAGAAAACTGAAGAATTTATTTTCTATATATATATATGTGTGTGTGTGTATACATATATACATATGTATATAAGTAAACATACACACACACACACACACATGTGTGTGTGTGTGCATATATATATATGTATGTGTATATATATACATACATACATACATATATATATGTATGTATGTATGTATGTGCATGGATAAATATATATGCATATGTATGTGCATACATACATATGTATATGTATATGCATATGCATATGTATGTGAATATATGCAAATATTTAAGCATACATACAAATGTATGTATGTATATGTACATACATATGTATATGTATTACATATGTACATGTAGGTGTATGCGTGTGCGTGTATATATATATATATATATACACATACATATACATATGTATGTATGTATGTATGCATGCACATACACTCACATACATATACATGTATATGTATATGCATATATGTGCATAAATATATACATGTGTGTGTGTGTGTCCATACATATATATACATATCCATATGTATGTATATATGCATGTACTACATATACATGCACATGCATATACTTATGTATGTATGCACATACAAACACATACATACATGTATATATGTATGTATGTATGTATGTATGTATGTGTGTGTATTAAGATTATTCATAAAATTTGGAAAATATCTTTTATTAGTTTTCTATTTTTTTTTTATTTTGAAAAACTGAAAAATTCATTTTCTGTTTTCTATTTTAGAAAACTAACCAAATTAAATATGATCTCTATTTTCTGTTTTCTATGAAAAATTTTTCTAAAAAATTGGAACAATTTTCTGTAAGTAAATAGGCTCCTAAGACTTCTAAGTGATTTCTAAAGATATTATTATTATTATTATTATTATTATTATTATTATTATTATTATTATTATTAATTTATTTTTATTATTTTTTTCTATTTATATTTTTAATTTCTTACTTATTACCAAAATGTATTTTAATTTAAATTATTTATTACCATATTTTACTTTATTACTTATTTATTGTCATATTTTATTTAAATTAAAAAAAATATTAATTTCAAACCTAAAATTGACTCCAATTTTAATATTGTTTTATTTTAGAAGGCATCTTTTACATCTTAATATTTCTTCGGCCAAATTGCCCAACACTTGACATCTGCAATTAAGATAATTTTATAAGAAATCTGAAGGAATGATTTAAACCATGCTAATTGGAACACATGGAAAGTCTTTGTTTAGCCAGGAAGTCCATTGGGTACCTATTATGTATTATTTATCTTAATTCCTTTGACAAATGAATTTTCTCTATTAAATTCAAGGATATTGGGTATACTTTGTAACATGTGCACATTGACAAACCAATGTTGATAATAGGTTATTTTCAATTGTAAATCATCACTGAGATATATAACTAAAAAGTTTTGTCAACTTTCATATCTAAAACCAATGTTGATAATAGGATATTTTCAATTGTCTCTTTTTAGATATTTTCCCTATAATCGATTTAACAATGAGCTTGCAAAAAGTAAATTCCTTCTTTGGTGGCTAATATTCTTTCATATCTATCAAACTTAAAAAAAAATTTTAATTTTCTTCATGTCTTTATTTACAGAACCAAAAAGTCAAACATATGATATATATAATATAAAATTTATTTGCTTAAATTCCATTTGCTTCATTAAAAAAATTATTTTTTTAAATAAAATTTCTGCTTAATAAACATTTTTTTAATAAAAAGTTTAAAATTAATTTTCAAATATTTATCTCAAAAAAAAAAAAAAATCCAACTCTAATGCATTTTGAATCAATTGCGCCTAAAACCCTCTTTTTCCTACAATTATATACATTTTATTTCAATTATACTCTTGCTTTTATAATGCAATTTTAAAATCAAGTAGTAAGTATTTTTTTTAAATGACCAATCAATAAAATAATAGAGTTATTAATACGTGACTTTCTTAATCTTGACGAAATTGTCTAAATAGTCACTTAATTTGATTTTTAATAGTCATTGCTGATTCCTACTTAATTTAATAAACTTAGTTAGTTAGCTCAACAAGTTAATTAACTAGACATCTATAGACCATAGTTAGAAGAAATGCAGTATTTCTTATTTTTTTATTAATTGAATAAATACTGTATTACAAAAAGATTAATCTTTTTATGTCGCAACTTCCGACTATTAAAACATAAAATAGAACATTTCTGCTTAATTTCTTGTTAAAACTAAAACAACCAAAAATTAAAAATACACATTATTTTTTTTTATCATCACCAATCCATTAATTTTGACTTAGTGAGATAAAAGCTAATAATTGTTTGTTGGTTCTTATTTCCTAGCCAATTTGCTATTTTTTATTTGAAATTGTAATATTTGTTTTCTCAAGAAAACCAAATAATTATTAGCTGTGAACTTGTAAAAAAACCATCGTAATTAACAAAGAGACAAACTTTATGATCCTAGTAACTAGTTCATAAAATAAGAATTGTTCGGCTATTATAAGAAACTGTATTAAGAGTATGCTTATAATTTATAATTAATCTTGGAGTAATATGCAATAACATATCAAAATAAAATAACTATTTATAAATTAAACTATTAATTCCGTAGCGACATTATCGAAATTACCGACGGAAGGGCGATTTTGTAGGGAAATTACCAACGGAATATTTTCCGTCGGTAACTTCCCTAGGTAATTTACCGACGGACAATATTCCGTTGGTAATTTCCCTACGGAATTCAATTTAAATCGCCATTCCGTAGGTAAATTACCGACGGAAAATCATTCCGCCGGTAATTTTAGACGAGTAATATTGGCGCTAATTTAACGACGGATTTTTCGATCTGTCACTAATTTTCGTCGGTAAAGTTTGGTAGAAAAATTTTTCTCCATTATTTACAACAGATTTGTTACCGTCGCAATACATATTTTTCGATAATTTTCCCAACGGAAAAATTTTTCCATCGGCAATTAGCAACGAAAAATTTTTCATCAGGAATTGGGATTTTTCTTGTAGTTATATTATTAATGTCTTTTCATTTTAATTAGTAATTAAAAAGGATCTCCATCTATTTATGTAATGATATAGGATAACCCTGTTCCTTCCATAAGAAGGCTACATGAGGAGCATGTGATTACAGAGAGTAAAGAAGAGGGAGTTTATGTCTCAATTGTGATTTTGATGATAATTTTGAAAAAAAAAATGATAATCAAATTTTAAAAATAAATATGTGTAGCTTTACATACATAAAAATATATTTAAAAAATAATTTTCTAAAATTTAAGTCAAAATTAAAAAATGGAATAGAACAACCATTAACACAGTTAAACAGAAAAGCAAATAGAAAACTTTAATATAAGAGTTATAATGGAATAGATATTATCCGTTGTTACAATTTTGCATAGTTTGAGAGTAAATTTACGCAATTTCGGATAGTTTAAGAGTAAATTTGTATCATTTCTCACTATTCAAAAGTAAATTTTTACTTTCCAAGCCGGCACAAACACATGCTAGGCACATGGTATCGTACGTGGAACATTTTATTTTCCATGCCATCTTCCATTCACTGATGTGAAATTTCATTAAAGAAAAGGATAAATATGAGACATTATAGAAATTTTAAAAATATTTTTAAACCATTGGATAGTTTGAGGGTAAATTTGTAACTTCTCCATCCAAAAACTATCCCCACAAAATAGTACTTCCAATACAAATTTTCTATAAAATTAACTGGCTTAGGAGGTACGGAAAACAAAATAATTAATAAAAAAAATGCGAGAAAATAATTATAAAGTCTCTTCCAATTTGGGACCGAGTTTTGACAAATAAATAAATAAATAAATAAATAAAAATTGGGAGCAAGGAAAAGGACAAGTCAATTTCATGAAATTAAAACCTTAGCACTGAGTGCATGTGATAGGGAGAGAAGATAGAAAAGCAAAATAAATAAATAAACTGAGCAGAGAATAAGACCGAGTCACTGAGAATTAAAATGTGATTTAGCTCTGTAAACTCATTAATTACTACTACTTGTTTCTGCCACTTTAACTGAATTCCCTTATACAACTATAAATTCCTTTTGACCCACCTCTTCTGTATGAAGTATCTTTTTAAGAATATAATATTGAAAATAACGTTTTATTTTTTAATGAATATATTCAAATTCAAATTAATAACGGATAGTTATATAAAAAAAGAAAAATTTGCAACACTTTATGCAATAAAAATCACATAAAAAAAGCCTTATGAAAATGAACATATGTGTATAAAATTGTAAAAGGAGAAAATTTTCGAGAGATGAAATAGGACAGCAGAATCTTTCTTCTTCAATCAATATGAAACATTTTTAAATATTTGAAAGAAAATACTTTATTATCTTGTAAGTCTATTTGATACGAGTTCAAATTAATAGGTCGGTAGATTTTGAATATCATATAGCTATAAAAAAAATTATGAAAAAAAAAATTATCCAAAGTGGCATTTGGTGTGAAGTATCTTTTTAAGAATATAATATTGAAAATAACGTTTTATTTTTTTATAAATATATTTAGGGCGAATTCAAATTAATAATGGATAGTTATATAAAAAAAGAAAAATTGTAAAAGGGAAATCTTGCAAGAGGGGTAATTGGTCAATCAATCTAATTAACACATTAAGACAAAGCAGTCGGTTTCTGAACATTAAGCAAAGACAAAGACAGGAAGGTGAATGCATTCAAAACATAGTTAAATAGACACAAACTGTACATTAGTACAATATTACAGATCAAAACCTCCACTCCTTAGTTAGCTATGTCATAAATATTAGCATGCAACTCTTTCCTTTTATTTACTCTCTCCACCTACAGATCCTTCTCCTCATTCATCTCCCAATCTTAATTTTCTTTTTCTTTGACTCATTTTATCAAACACCTTTCTCTGTTTTTGGTCAGCCATGAGCACAAAAACAAGCAAGAAAATGAAGGGTTTTATGTGCCATTCCATAGATGCAACTGCAGTTTGCACTGTTAATGATTATCGGGCTGTGATTTTACCGAGAAAATTTGACCATAAAAGCTGTAAGAGTACAACAATGGTGGTCAATCCAAGGTTGCAGATGATGAGTAATGGGAAGTATGCTAGGCTTGTGGATTCTCCAAAGATTGTTCCAAATAAGAATAATAGACCATCAACTTCCATCAAGAAGGGAGAAAGTAAAAACCAGGCTATTAACATACCTAAACCTTTCCAGAAACCTCCATTACTGTCTTCTTCTTCTTCTTCATCAGACCAAGTTTTCCAGGTTGGATATTTTTTCCTTTTTCCTTTTTTTTTTTTTAGGAATAATCACGGGACGGATCAAGGGTAGGAAATGGCTCCCCGCCTACCGTTCCGTGCGGGGGTGAGGGCATCCTCAAAAGTATTTCGGAGAAAAAATTCCTCAATCCCCGTTGAAATTCCTGTTTTCGCATAAAAAATATTTTATTTTTTTAAAAAAAATATAATTATAACTAAAATATGATATTTAATAATTAATTGTAATTGAAATATAACATTTAATAATTAAATAAATATAAATTCAATTATAAATTAAATTAATATAAATTTTAATAACTGACATAACTAAAATTAAATATAATTTAAAACTAAATTATATAAATATAATTAAATTTAATTATTAAATTTCGGGAACAGAAAAATTTCAGCACGGGATCACAATCTCTGTTCCCACATTGAATTCTAAGTAGGAAAATATTTTTTCTCCGTCCCCGCCCCACGGGAGAAATTTTTGGAGATTTTCCGTCCTATTCGAGTCGGTTCTCCACCAGAAATGAGGATTTCTCCCCCGATCATCCCTATTCTTTTCCCTCTAGACGACATGCCGTTTAACTATTTTATTGCTGTCTTACTCATATTGGTCTCAGGCATGAATTAAGTTAATAATAAATTACCGACTATTAATACTAAACTAATTTATTTTATGCGGCAATATTTATAAAAAAAATATATTTTTTGGATATATTTCTAATATTTTGATTTTTGATTTTCTTTTTGGTTCTAATTATCAATTTAAAAAAAAAGCATTTTTAACACCAAAAGCAAAAAGTATAAAATCTCCAAAAAGGGAATTTTGGTTCACTTTTTTTTTTCTCTATTTTAATATACTCATTAAATTTAACAAATTTACCAAGTTTGACAACTTGTCAAATTAGGACTCATTACCTAAGATTAGATGGGGTATTTTAATCTTATATGCTTAAAATTTATCCATATGCATCTTATTTATTATTATTATTATTATTATTATTATTATTATTATTATTATTATTATTATTGAACCAAAAATAATTGTATAGGAAATCATGCGGCACGTGTAGATATTGACAAAGGAATATTAATGATATCAACGTCTTCTAAGTAGTCCACATGCTATTTTCACATGTTAACATAAATCCAACTTCATTTTTGTGTGCAATCTTGGACAATGTTGTCCAAAAATTACCCATATGAATTAATGTTCCAACATCGTTTATATATATATATATATATATATATATATATATATATATATATATATATATATATATATATATATATATATATTGTAAGGAAAAAATACATTCTTAGGTCTTTGAATATTAATCTTGTAATATTTCAACTTGCATTATGTTTAAATAGGAAGTAATAGAAATTAAAAGAAAATTTAATGATCTAATATATATTTTATTAAAAATAACATTGTTTATTAATTAATATTAGTTGTTTCAAGTGATTTGATATTTATTTACTTTAATTTAAATTTTATTTTCAAATCTTGTGAATGTTGAATTCTCTATTAAGAGAAATTTACCTATTACAGTAAATTAATCCAGCTCAAATTGAATAATATCCATAATTATATAAAAAAAATAACATAATTTATTTTATTTAGTTTGTGGAAGTTGGATCCGATGTGTGATAAATGCTCAATATAATGTAAAGAAAGTTAAAAATTTAGGGATGCAAAAATAATTTTTGACAAGTTGCAACGGGGGATGCTTGTACGTGTATCCAATCACCATAAATATGCCAATCATATTTATGCAATTAATTTGTTTTGGTAAAACGCATTTAATGAATTCTTAAACTCACACTCTTTTTGCTATTAAATTTATAAATTTTTACTTATCAAATTATTAAAATTTTATTTTCATATACATTAAATATAGAGATATTAAATTTAAGCAAAATAATAGTATTAAAAAAAATTGTTGGTTGTTTTGGTTGCAGGTGGTGGTTATGCGAGTTTCTCTTCATTGCCAAGGTTGTGCTGGTAAAGTTAAGAAACATTTATCCAAAATGGAAGGTAATTAATCAAATTTGTAATTTTATAAAGTAAATCGATTTATTAATATATTGATACAATTACAAAAATCTATTAATCCATCATTTCAATTTTAATTAGCCTCCAAAACATATAAATCGAACAAATCGATCTTTAACTTTTTATAACTATTAGTCTGAAATAATCTATTAATTTACTCATTTAAAATTAATAGAAAGATGAGTAAGCATCATTTTATGAGACACATTCTTTAAAAATTAGATAATAATTTGGAAAGATACTTTTAAATTCCCCTTATTTTTCTAAATCATAACAAGAAATTCTTTTATTTTTGTGATATGGGCAGGAGTAACCTCATTCAGCATAGATCTAGAGACTAAAAGGGTGACTGTGATGGGACATATATCACCTGTTGGAGTTTTGGAGAGCATTTCCAAGGTGAAGAGAGCTGAGTTCTGGCCTTGCTCATGAATTAAATTTATGTAACATTATTTAAATATCAAAGTCCTTAATTATTAGTTACTTATTGCTAATTGCTCTACTCCATTAATTGTTGTTATTGTAATTTATTCGCTACCACGGATTATTTTTAGTGTTGATAAGTCCAATAGCCTCACCCGTTCCTACCCATATCCATACGTTGATTGGTAGTTCGGTGCAAATACACTATGATGCATACACCTTTGAATTATTTGATAGGTTGCATATATGTGATCAAATAGTACAAATATATGTACATCATATCACATCACATATAAATTGGTTTTAGGCTCAACTATAAAAAAAAAAAAATAAAAAAGTGCATGCTACAAGAATATTTTTCTATATGCTCTTCTATACTGTGTTTGGACAAAATATTTGATGATACGATATAATATATTATATAATATAGTAATTATTGATAAATTAATTTTTTTACAAAAATCGCAGTATCATAAATACGTTAGTGCTAATGCGTTACTGATTAAGTATTTATAAAGAAGAAAATATTTGTCCCACGTCCAAAAAAAAAAAAGAATAAGATAAAATAAGTGTATAAGAAATTTCAAAGCTTGTGGGTTGGATTCATGGACTCGTATATATGCCTTAATTCTTTTCAAATTCCTTGATTAATTAATAAGCTTGATTTCCCTACTAGCATTAAGTTTATCAATAAAAAATTTATTATTTTATAATTACAAATATTATACAGTTTGAGTAGGATTGATCTACGATCAAATTTGTTCAATGAGATACAATTATATATATATTTGTGATGGGTAGGTAGGGCAGTTCATAAGTTGAGTTGTGCAAATTTGAAATGGACCCATTAGGTTAATGAGGGATTAGTTTTATCTATGGTTACTGAACTTGTAATCAAATTACGTAATAATTATAAAAGAATTTTTTTTATAAAAAATCACCGAATTTTGTAAATTTATACAATAAAGTCATTTTGATTGAATTTCGGCAAAAAATTCATCAGAAAGTTCACATGTCAGCACAATATGACACATGGCATGCTAACGTGATAAGTCAAGATGATAATACATGAATTTTTTGGTGATTTCATCGTCGGAATCCGGTCAATATGATTTTATTGTATAAATTTGCAAAATTTAATGATTTTTATGAAAAAAATTTTCTTTTATGATTATTATGTAATTTGATCACAATTTAAGTGACTATGAGTGAATTTAATCCGGTTAATGAGTATTCAGTTTGGCTGTCAAAAAATCAACCCAACCCAATAGAATTTAATATGATTTTAATACGATTTTCAAGGTTTTTTTTTTACTCAATGCATGGTTTTATTTTCAGAAAAATCGGCAACGTTTTCATTTTTATTTTTTTAAATGAAATTCACGTTATCAAATATGATGATATAGTATTATAACAATTTTATTAATTACTCAATTAATTTCGAGTAACTGCTATATCGATTTTGATTTTAATGAATTTTTTCGAATTTATTTATTAGTTAACCATTAAAAAATTTTAACTTGTAAATTTAAAAAATATACAATTTGTAATACAATTTTTAATAGTTAAAAATAATTTAGAAATGCGAAAATACAAATTAAATATAATATCCATTTAAAGAATAAAAAAATCATAATTATTTATAAAAATTAACTATATTCAATAATATTAAGTGAAAAAGAGAAATAACTTTTATTGGAGAAAAGAACAATTTTCTATTTTTGATAGAATACCTCAAAAGATGGATTAAACCTTAAAAGAGTTTACATCATCCAAAAGTAAATGGGAAATACAAGAAGGAAATTCTTCAATCCAGATTAGAGTAGAGATAGAAGTGGAGCAACACTTTGCTAAGCAATGAGCCACAGTGTTTCTAGTTCTTTTAGTAAGGCCATATGTAGGAGAAGTGTTTGCTCATAGTGCAACAATCTTCAAGGAGACCACCAAAGCCATTTGAAATATTTGAGCTCCCTGCCAAGCAATTACTAATATGTTTACAATCCAATTCAGTCATAATCCCACTGAACCCCAAGTTTTTTGAAACTGAAGTCCAAACAATAGAGCCATTGCTTCGGATGTATAAGAATCCCAATCACCCAACAATGATCCTTGACCACATGCCAAAACTTGCCCTTTATCATCTTTAAAGACCACTCCAATCCTAATTAAGTCAATCCTAACACTACCACTATCCACATTTAGTTTTATCAGATTAGGTGGAGGAGGCTTCCACCTCCGCAAACCATCTCTAGTAGGTAAATTGTAGCCATCAGGCTTGACGAAAATAGCAATAAATTCCTCTATAAATGTCTAGCTGAGAATAAAACCTGGGAGCATTCAAGAATTAAATTATCATGGAACAATTTATTCCTTGCAAACCACAACTGATAGCACAAGAAAGAAAATAAGCTAATTTCATCCTTGTTCAGACAAATCAACAGAGCTGCCAACCATTCTTTAAAAGTACAAGCCTGAATTCTCGTGATAGGTAAACCTGCAAGTTGCTAAGTTTTCATAGCAAAAGGGCACTCTTTGAGTAAATGGAGAATTGATTCCGTCTCATCACACCAAAGACAACTACCAGATATCCCTATACCACATTGCTACAGAACCTTCCTAACAGGTAGAGAGTTCAGAGAGGCCCGCCACAAGAAGCTACATATATGCGGTGGCACATTTATACTCCTAAGGCACTTCTAAAACATCATATTCTGGTTGCTTGAAAATGAACTAACACTCTGTTCTTCTTGCATCAAAAGAGTATGGTGATACCCACTTTTAACTACATACTGACCTGAAGAGTGGTAATGCCACATAAGTTGATCTGCGCTATCTGTAAAACCAACAGAAATCATCGTAATTCGGTCTACATAAAATGGGAGAACAATTGATTAATCAAGTCCCATTTTGAAGAACCCAAATTCTGATTAATAAGGGGAGCCACCAATTCATCCCTATAATTGGAAATGCATGGAGTAATGATTTTAAAAGATAAGGGTTGCAGTATCCACTTATCTTGCTAGATATTTAGACTCATTCCATTGCTTACCTGCTAATATACTTCTCCATATGTAGCTAGAATTTGATCCCATATGCGATTAAAGAAAGATGATTGTGGAAAATAACGGGCCTTCAGAACTCTAGCTAACAAAAAAGAAGAGTTTGTAACCAAATGCCAGCCTTGGTTTTCCAGTAAAGCCTTGTTAAAACAGCCAAACCCCTAAAGCCAAGACCACCCTCTATTTTTGATTTGCACATTTGTTTCTAGCTACATAAGTGGATCTTTTTTTCACTATCCTTTTATCCCTACCAAAACCTGTAGATCATGGCCTGAAGATTATGACAAAGACCAGTAGGAAGAAGGAAACATTGCATAATATAAGTCTGTATAGTCTGAGCCACTGACTTAATGAGGAGTTCCTTTCCCGACCATAATAGCAGACGCTCCTTCCAAACTTCCAATCATTGCCATAATCGATCTTTAATCCTATCAAAGATAACCCTCTTAAATCGACCCACCACAGTAGGAAGACCAAGGTAGAGTTGATGGTGATTAACCAATTTAACCCTTAAGAATTGTGTTAAAGTCCCTCTTAGTTTAGTCTTGACTGTAAAATTAAAAGAGATCTCATATTTACCGAGATTAACTTTTTGGCCTGATCAGAATTCATACCTTTATAGAACCGTCAAGATAGTGGATGCATGAAAAAAGAGGAGGCTGTCATAAAAAAAAAAGAGATGGGAAATTATAGGTGTACCTATTGAATT
The DNA here is from genome assembly GCA_037975025.1 of Excoecaria agallocha. Classification (NCBI taxonomy): domain Eukaryota; kingdom Viridiplantae; phylum Streptophyta; class Magnoliopsida; order Malpighiales; family Euphorbiaceae; genus Excoecaria; species Excoecaria agallocha. The sequence continues at coordinate 43,324,689 of CM075817.1, read as the reverse complement.
CCCGCAGACCATGAAGAGATTCAGATCTAGTTATCGAGTTCAGTAAACTAGTAAGTCCTTCAGTGCAAACAAGAAATAGATATGGTGACAATGGGTTCCTTTGCGAAGACCACGAGATGGTTTGATATGACCAACAAGTTTTTCGTTAATTAAAATCAAATAGGATGCCATTGTCAGCATTCTTATAACCATGTCCACCCATTTCATCGAAAAACCTAATTTCCTAATGATGGAAGATAAAAATGACCATTCCACCCTATCATATCCAGTTTTAACGACATAAACTTCCTTCTACCTGTCCCATTACTTTTCATGTGGTGAAAAGCCTTAAAAGCCACTAAGACATTATCCGTAATTAACCTCCTCGGTACAAATACATTTTGCATCTCATCAATAATGTCATCCAGAATTAACTTCAGTCTATTAGCCAGGACTTATGTAGCTATTTTACAAACCACATTATAAAAGCTAATGGGTCTATATTTTGATATCAATTTTGGTTCTTTGGCTTTTGGGATGAGATAAATATATGTATGATTAAATCGGTCTAGCAATGTACCCCAATTGAGAACATCAATAACCACCTTAACGACTTTAACTGTAATGATATTCCAATACTTCTGGTAGAATAAAGGTGAAAAACCATTAGGCTTAGGAGCTTTTAATGAATGCATCATTTTTATCGCCTTAAGAACCTCAACTACGTAAATGGGCTATCCAATATCTCATTTATCTTGGCTGTAACTTTTGGTTGAATAAAATTAAGATCCCTCCATCAATGGTTTGGCCTTCAATTGAGAAGAGCTTAGCATAAAACTCAATAATGTGATTCTCCAACTTACTACCCGATAACACTTTATTTTCTCCATTTAAAAGGCTATTAATATGGTTGGCCTTTTTCCTCCTTGAAGCAAAAGCGTGAAAGTATTTTGTATTCCTATTTGCTTCTCTTAACCATTGAACATGTGAAAGTTGCTGCCACATTAGTTCATCCCTTAAAGATAACTCTGCTATTTTTTTTTTCAAATTTGATCTAGCACAAGTAGATTTAGTATCTATTTGTGATCCTAACTTCTATAACTCCACCTCTGCTCTTTTTTGTTTTTAATTTTTAAATGACCATAAGAAATCTTACTCCAGCATTGAAGAGAGGTAGTACACCTTAATACTTTTTCCTGCTAACTATTCACTTGAAACCAAGCTTGTTTTATCGCCTCACTGCACCTTTTATGAACCATATACTTTTGAACCGAAATCTATTTGCACTTGCCATATTCAACCACTCATCATCCAGCCTAAGCACAATTGAAATGTGATCTAACCCAGAGTGCAGGAGATGTAAGACTTTAGCTGCTTTAAACTTTTGAATCTAAGGAAGAGACACCATACATCTATCTAGAAGCTCTTTAATAAAGCCATATCCTCTTCTACCATTATCCAAAGTGAAAGGGTATCTTGAAAAAACCTAAATTCGATAGGCTACACTGGATCAAAACCTCTTGAAAAGAACAAATAGTAGAATTTTAATGAGCTATCCCTCCCACTTTCTCTGACTGAGATAAGATTTCATTGAAATCACCAATAATCACCCAATTTAGGAGAGATTTTTTTTTTTTACTTTTTTGATTAAATCCTATGATTGGTGTCTAAGATATATTTCAGGCCAACCATAAAAACATGTCAAATGCCATATAAAATTTTTTTTATGATTAACCTTTAAGTCAATATGGTGGGTATAGAAAGATAGTAGAGTTAGAATAACTTCATCATTCCACATACAAGCCAAACCACCTCCACCATTTGTGCCTTGAACATTAAAACCCTTTTTGAAACCCAAAGAAACTTGAATGAAGTTTATTTTATCCTCAAACACCCTTATCTCCATTAAAAAAAGGATAGAGGGATTTTACGACTTAACCAAATGTTACAGGTTAGCAACTACACAGTAGAACACCCTAAATCATGATAGTTATAGCTTAGGATACTCATTGAGTCAGGCAATCGGGTAAGAACCACCGATCGCCTTTAAATTGTATTCTCCCTAAGAGACCACACTCACACCCATCCTATTTTTTTTTCTCGAGGAAAAACTTTCAGAGCTAGCATCCTTTTGTTTTATTCCTCCTCTAGCTAATAATTTCCAATAGCTCTATTTTATTTTTTATATCATTTCCCTTGCATCCCTAACACCTTCCACAATACCATCAGCAACACCATTTTTAATGCCTAAGTTATACCCGTATCCTTATCTACATGTAGCATTTTAATATCTCCCGGCCTCACCAAATTATCAATGCTAGTATAACTGAATTTTGAGATAACATTTTTGACCATTCCTTTACAAGAATCAGTAACTACAGAGAAAAAAGAAATACCAGATGGAGACTGACCTATAAAAATTATGAAATGATATAAATATCTTCTCTCTTTTGTAGAGGTATTTCTTCCTAAGGTTTTCTTTTGAACCTTAGGGTTTATCTGCTTAGCATGACTAAGGTGTTTTGATCATTGGCTGAGTTAATGCAATAATGACAAATCATGAGAACATTGATTCATTATTTTCATCGATGCACTTGACTAAGGAGGAAGATCAAATCGCAAAAGTTTAATTGGATGAATGTACCAATAAAAAACAATGCCTGCAGATTCTTTATGCCTTGTGGGGAAAGTTTTGAATGTCAAAGGAACCAATGTAAATGCATTTCACACTACTATGATGAATAGTTAGAGATTGCAACGGGGCTTTAGCCTGCGCGATTTAGGAAATAATGCATTCATTTTCCAATTCTTCTTGGAATCTAACAAACAAAGAGTCCTTGATCATAACCCATGGTGTTTCGATGATCAGTTAGTATTACTTAGCAAAATAAAAAAGATTAATATTGCTACATTTCCTGTTCTTGAGGAAATAACCATATGGATTAGGGCTTATAAAATCCCCTTCCTTTGGCACTTTAAGGAGACTGCAGTGATTATGGCAAACATGATTGGAAAGTTTATGGACTTTGATGAGAGTGAGAACTGGGGATGGTCTCCATACATTTGGTTCAGGGTTAAAATCTCGGTGACAAATAAATTAAGGAGAGGGGTTTTGCTAGAGTTGAGTGACATGGTGGTTTGGGCAGAGTTTAAGTATGAACATCTTCCAATCTTTTGTTATAGTTATGGTTGTATTGGGCATTGGGTGCATAAGTTTGATATAAAGGGATGTAGTTTGGAATATGGTGACTGGATACAAGCAGCCTTACGAAAAGGATTCAGGCTACAAAACCAAGTAGAGAAAAAAAGGATAAACTATTGGCATAGTGAAATGTAGTAAGCCCAATGAATATAAAATTAGATTATCAGAATGAAACCAGAAAGTAAAGGGCGACATGTGCAAAATCCTTAAAAGTCATACTGGAACAATCAAACTTCAAGTCGACTGGGCTACCAAATAGTAATGATAAAAAATGGACCAACCAGATACATTGGAAAATGATTTCCAGCATGATGCTATCACGCCTCTTGGTTCACATCCAACTGCAAAAGTAACAATACCAGCAACAAAAATTTTCAAGTAAAAAAGGATATAACAAAAACTTAAATTTCACTCAAATTCGATTAACACGAATGAATAAGATGAATGAATAAAATGACAACAGCACAAATAAGATCTAAACAATAAAAAAAATAAATTTGAAATTAGATCCGAGTTTATTAAAATAAAAGTGCAAAAAAAATTAAAAAGAATCAAAGGAATACAAAATTAAAATTAATGAAGAAAATTATATTTATACTGATGTGAAAATTATAACAGAGAGAATTATAAAAAATAAAAAACATACAAAGAATAAAATAATAAATTGCAACTATAAGAAAAGAAATAAGAATAGGATTTCCGCTTATATATGTACTGATAATAGTTTTAAAACTAAATAAAAAATAAAAATTTTTGAATTTAGAGAAAAAAAAAGAATAGGGTTTTATGAGAGAATTAAACCAATAACAGTTAAATTGACAAAAATCGCGAAATCGTCTTTGACCATAAGAACATGGTCTACATCAATTAGATAATTTAAAATATATCTACATCAATTTAAATAATAAACTAGATAAAGAATGATCAAACAAAATCTCAAGAAAGAAAAACAATTGGCATAGACATGTAGTGTGCATATATAAATTGTAAACCTGTAGCATATACATGTTACGCTAAAATAAATAGTTTATCCTATTTCAGTGATGACTAGGTTGTTGATCAGACCTGATAAAATCTAATAGACCGTTTGGTAATTTAGTAGGCCAGCATCATGCCCATGCTTAGGCAGCTGATCGCAACAGCACAATTAGTTTCGAATTGAAAGTGCACTGAAATTTAGAAATTATGTTAAAAACAAATTAGAAAATTAGATTCCACTTAAAATTATGACATAGAAGCCCTAAATTAAAAAAATAAACATTACTTGATTCCACCTCTTCATATGTTCCACATTATCCATTGCTTTTCGAAAATCAATAGAAGTTGTTTTGGAGAGAGATGAGCATGATTTATTTTTTGGTTACAACTTATTTAAGTCAAAATAATTGAAAACTAAAATTTGAAAATAATTATAAAATAAAATCAAACCGAATTAATAACTAAAATTTTCTTATATCGTCAGCCAAAATCACATAAATTAACAATTTTGAAAATTTTATCAGGCAAAAATAACTTATTTTTATTGTGATTAATATCAAAGTAGTTGGATGACTATTGAATTCTATCACTTCTTCCAATTCTAATAAAAGTATAATTTTTTGATTTTATAAATATCCCACTATAATTATTCAGTTGATAAAAAAAATGAATAAAAAAATTCTCCATTCATATTGCCTTTATCTTTACATATTTTTTTTGTCCGTACTTGTTTTATTTACAATATGTTATCAACACGACAAATCTCTATTAGTAATAGAAAGTCGATGGTTTACTACAGTCCGACTCGAAAGAATTAAGATTCTAGTTTACAAGATAGATGGTAAATTCTCTCAAAATTGATTTGTATTATTTTATAAATATATAATATTGTTATTTTGAAACTATTAAATGCTTGATTTATTATATATGTGCATGTCATGTGCATATTGTAGACTTTGTATATTTATTTATTTATATTTGCATGAAAAAGTAGTGCATTTATTATTAACTTTATATATGCTACATCACATAACTTTATAATTATAAGAGGCTAACAATTTTAATAATTATATTCGTTTTCCTTCAATTCAGTAAATTAAATGATGCTATGCACAAATAGTTAGACATCTTTAATTGTAAATAAGAAATGTAGAATCTCTAATTAAGAACTATAAATAGTTTGACACTTTATTTATAGCCTAATTTTAAATTTCTCTTTTAAGGTGTAGTGTATTTACGATGTCAAATATTATAAAACTCGAATTTATTGCCCTCAATATTTCTAAAAGAAATTATCTGTCATGGGTACTTGATATTGAAATTTATTTGAATGCTATGAATTTTGAAGATTTTATTAAAGAAGAAAATGAAGAGTCCATGCAGGATTGCGCAGAAGCTATAGTTTTCTTTTGCCATCATTTGTATAAAGAATTAAAAATTGAATACCTTACTGTTAAGGACCCATTAATTCTTTGGAATAATTTAAAGGAGAGATGCACCAAAAAATGGTGATTCTCCCCAGAGCTAGATATGATTGGATGCACTTACATTTGCAAGAGTCGTAATTGTAAGTTAGTATAATTTAGTCTTATTTAAAAATAACTCTCAATTAAAATAATGTGGAGAGAAAGTTACTGATGAAGATATGTTTGAAAAAACTTGTTCAACTTTTCATACCTCGAATATACTCCTGTATCAGCAATGTTGAGAGCATGTTTATGAAATATTCGGAATTAATTTCTTGTTTGTTTGTGGTTGAGCAAAATAAAGAACTTTTATTAAAAAATTACCACACTCGCCCAACTGGTTCATCTCCATTTATTGAATTGAATGCGACATTTTCTCAAGGTCGTGGGAGAGGCCATGGTAGGAAAAACATTCCAATTGGTTCTAATCCTCCACCACCTTTTGAAAACCAAGGTATAAAAAACAAATAGGTCAAAAGTGAGGAAATTTCCAAAATGAAGACACAAAATAATGACAATATTTGCTATAAATGTGGAACAAAAGGTCATTGGCCTTGTATATGTTGTACTCTAAAATATCTTATTGATCTCTACAAGGCATCACTAAAGGCTATGGATAAAAATACTGAAGTGAATTTTTTTGAACTACTTGACATTGCTCATGATAATGAATTTTTAGATGTTAATTTTGATGTATCTAATTTTTTTAAGAATGATAGAGGCAAAATTGACCATTTGATTAGAGATGGAAATGTCCATTATAAGAATAGATTGAGTTTTGAAACAATTTCATGTGTATTTGGTTAGATTTATTATTTTCAAGCTTAATATTTGATAAGAACTATGTTTGGCATATGCCTTGATTTTATTAGTAATAAGAGTTCAAATTTATCTTGTTATACTTGTCTCTTGTTTATTATTCTTAAAATGATATTTTTGTATTTAGATAATGCAATATAAACTTGATTGTATGGAGACTGACATATGGTTAGTCAATAGTGGTGCAACCCATACAATTATTTGTGAAGAAATATTTTATGCAATTAATATTAGCTAAAATTAATGTCAATATGATATCTAGTTTTGCAAATGTAATTGAAGGCTCTAAAAGAGTCTATATTATGCTTCCACATGGAAAAAATTATACATTGATGATGCATTGTATTTAAGTAAATCTCAAAGAAATTAGCTAAGTTTTAAGATATATTTTGCAGTGAATATTATATTGAAACCACAAATGACGAAAAGGTTGAATATCTATATATTACATCAATAAAATTGAATTAGAAGTTCATATTAGAGAAAATTCCAAGTTTCTCAACACGATTGTATTTTACAAAAATAAAAATGGTTGAATTAAATTATATGCATCGGAAGTGCTCAAACCCTAAAATGTTTATACTTTTGCATGATTGTTTGATCATCTTGATTCAACCATGATATGATGTATCATTGAGAATACAAATGGACATGGACTAGAAGATCAAAAAATACTTTTGTCCAATGATTACTTTTGTATTTTTTGCACTCAAGGTAAATTGATTATGAGACCCTCACTATTTAAATTACTTTTGGAGTCTTTATCTTTTTAGAAAGAATACAAGACAATATTTGTGGCCTAATTTATCCATCTTGTAGACCATTTTGATATTTTATGATTTTGATTGATGTTTTAACTAGATGGTCACATGTCTATTTACTTTCATCTCATAATGTTGCATTTGCTAAATTTCTTGCTCAAATTATAAATTTAAGGTCAAGTTTTCCCGATCATCATATTAAAATAGTTTGTTTTAGATAATGCTGGTAAATTTAATTCAAAAGCATTTTATGATTTTTGTATGTCAATAGGAATTAATTTTCAACATTCCATTACACATGTCTACATCAAAATGATTTAGCTGAATTTTTTATTAAACATTTACAATTAATTGTTAGACCTATATTTATGAAATCAAAACCTATTGCATCCGCTTGGGGACATGTTATAACTCATATTGCATCTTTAGTTCGTATTCGACTATCTACATATAACAAGTTTTCAACTTATTTTTGACCAACAACCTAATATATCTCATTTAGAGCTTTTGGTTATGTTGTATATATTCTCATTGCTCTCCCTTTAACGAACTAAAATGGGCCCTCAATGACGTCTAGGTATCTATCTATGTTTTGATTCCCCTTTATATTATTAGATATATTAAACATTTAATTGGTGACCTTTTTTGAGCAAGAATTTTAGATTGCCAATTTGATGAATTGGTTTTTCCACCATTAGGAGAAGATAAAGATAAAAGGCTAAAAGTTCAAGAAATTAGTTGGAACACACCAACATTTTCAAATTTGATACACACACAAATCAATATGAACTTGAAGTTCAAAGAATAATTCATTTGCAAAATGTTGTAAATCAATTGGCAGATATCATTACAGATGCCCAAAAGATCACCAAATCATACATTCTAGCTACTAATACCATCGTACGATTAGATGTCCCTGTAGGATATCCTATGGGTATAACAACAAATGAATCTAGTTCATGCCAGAAGCATAGTAGATATATTGGTGCAAAAGATGTTATTCCTCGAAAGAAGAGAGAAATGAAAAATCATTCAAATAATCCTTTTGAAGAGGTCGAAGTAACTCAAATTCGTAACTTCATATTTCTAAAAAAGTGATCCTAGAAATGGTTACGGTACCAGCAAATAATGAGATCTCACTAAAAACTGAAAATATGTTAGAAAGATATGAAATTGTTATTGATAATGTATTTGCATATGGAGTTTCATCTGCAATAACAAGTGATGATGGGCCTGAGACTAAAATTACAAAACAATTTTAACAAATAAGTGATTAGCCAAAATGAAAAGAGGTGATTTGGGCTGAGCTAGATTATTTAGCTAAATGTAAAATATTTAGATCATTAATCCTAGCACTAGAAGTTGTCAAACTAGGTGGATATAAATAGCTCCTTGTTCGTAAGAGAAATGAACTAAAATAAAGTTGTGAGATACAAGGTTAGACTAATGGCACAAGGTTTCTCATAAAGACCCGACATCGATTATGAAGAGACATACTTCATCATTATAGATGCAATTACCTTTAGATTTCTGATTAGCTTTGACATATATCTAATGGATAACTTACTTACATGGTTAGTAGCTAATGACATTTATATTAAAATCCATGAAGGATTCAAGATGCTTAATGCATATAATTTCAAGCCTCAATAACCGTACGTACTCTGTTAAACTTCAATGATCTTTGTATGGCTTACAACAGTCTGTATGTATGTGATACAATCTTCTAATTAAGTGAATACTTAGTTACGAATGGATATGAAAATAATTCTATTTGTCCATGTATTTTCATTAAAAAATAAATTCTGGATTTGCTATATAGTTGTAGTTTATGTATTTTCAGGAGTCCCTACTCTGTTCAAATCATTAACATAAACTACAACTATATAGCAAATCCAGAATTTATTTTTTAATGAAAATACATGGACAAATAGAATTATTTTCATATCCATTCGTCACTAAGTATTCACTTAATTAGAAGATTGTATCACATACATCCAGACTGTTGTAAGCCATACAAAGATCTTTGAAGTTTAACAGAGTACGTACGTTTATTGAGGCTTGAAATTATATGCATTAAGCATCTTGAATCCTTCATGGATTTTAATATAAATGTCATTAGCTACTAACCATGTAAGTAAGTTATCCATTAGATATATGTCAAAGCTAATCAGAAATCTAAAGGTAATTGCATCTATAATGATGAAGTATGTCTCTTGATAATCGATGTCCATTATTATCCGGTCCGGTTTTAATAACATTGATGACATACTAAGAAACAACCTTTAACTGAATTGCCATGTTGGTGCTGCTTTAATCGAATAACGGTCAAGACGTGGGTGGCTAGATTTTGTATATAAGGTGTTTGATGAATTGTATCGAAGGGAGACCTTGTGTTATTATGCAATAATTGGGGGCTTAATTGCTTCCTTGGACTCGAAAGAATAATTGCTAGTCACAATATACCTATTGTTCTCTTTTTCCCAAATCAACTATATAATTAAGAATTCTTTTAATATTATTATGATTGTTTATTTCGGTTATAAGATAAGCGTAATATCTAATTAAAATTATAAATATCACTAAAAGAAATTGAATGAAAACATCTCATACTTTTGGAGGGTCTATTTCACCCATGGCATGTCACGTCATCGGAAGACTGGTGATGTGGCACTGATGTAGCAACGCCACGTGTGTCCAGGCATATGACGTTGCATGCTACGTCAACATTCCGGCTTACCACGTCATCATACCGGCAAAGGTATCGCTGAAATCGGTCAAGTTGATTTTTCTGCAAAAAGATGATAAGTTCAGTGACATTTAAGTCACAAAAAATAAATCAGTTACTTTCGGGTAATAAGTCGTAAGTTCAGTGATCGTTGGTGAAATTGACCCCACTTTTGGACTAGCTTGTAGCAGTTAACGCTTATGGTTTTTAACTTTTTATTCATTACATAATAAGAAATAAACTCTAATTACACATATTATGATTATTGTGGAAATGGAACAATACAAGCCATCAATTCGAATTCAATGTAACTCCAAATTTTATTACAAGACCAGAAGTCATATGGCCCGAATCAAAAGTACAAAGAAGAAAGAAAAAGAGAGATACATTAAGAGAAAGCTTCACAGCCAACTTGGAGTCACTTTCAAACTGGAAATTAAGTGCAAGTAATTAGTTAAAGTCATGGGGATTAGCCAAGAGATAGTCTCAACAACTTTGTAAATGCCAATGACTTTCTGATGGCGAGCCTTAATTTGGTCTTCATTGAGCTCAGCATTATCCTTAGGATAGTATTTGGAAGTGCTTTTAATAATGGATCCACCATCTCCAGAACTTGATATTTTGAACTCGCAGTATGCTTTGTCTAAACTCTCCAGCCATGGATTACCTCCAATTGCAGTGTATGAGTATGACATGTTCTCCTTGTCTATTGCTTCAATCTTGTGCTTCACATATCCTGCATTTTTTATATATTTTTATTAAATATATGATTATTAACAGGATAAAATTGGGCGATTTTGCTCTTTTCTTATACGATAATGAATAATATAATGATATATGTCATTTTTAAAATGTTACATATGTTGTCCACTTTAAAGAAAAAAATATATCTATTTTGATATATTTTGGAGCAAAATTTATCTATTTTGAAAATTGTATGACAAAATATCTTAATTTCACATATTTTAGAAACAAAAATCAATAAAAATAATTATCTCATTCTTACCTAATAATAACTATGATATGGAAGAACTGATTGTATATATAGGTATAAACTAAAAGCATATGTACCTTCAGCAGAGGTAATCTTCTTAACTGTACCAGGCCCTCCATTTCCTTCAATAATCTCAATGGTGGCTTGAGGCAGAATCTTAGTGATAATGGTGTCAACTTCAAGCACAGACACTTTGAAAACCTTTGCTGCTGGGATTGCTGTGGCCAACTCGTTTTCAAGAGTAACGATGCCCATCGTAATTTATACAACCTTAATTAATTTCAGATTAATTCGAGAAGATAAACCTAATTAATTAAAATAATGGTATTTGATATTTGTGTAGGAAATGTTGGAGCTGATATGCTGCTATTTATAGGCTGATATGCCTCTTTAAAATGGATTTTTTATATGCTAATTATTATTATTATTATTATTATTATTATTATTATTATTATTTAAAAGAAATATCATTCTTGAGCACGTCTCACAAATTATATATTGAGCGTTTTACTTGAGGGCTTGCTTGAGAGTATATAAATTGCCTAAAATAAATATAGTTAGAAAAGAGAAGAATTAATAGGAATATCTACAGAGGCACAAAATAAATTCCAATTTTCTATTTTTTCAATGAATTATGCGTCCTCCAAATTTGAAGAGATCTCACATAGGATCTTTGAAATAAATAGGATTAATTTCATCCATGATCATAGGACTTACATCTAATCGTCCAAAATTAACTGACTTATTTTTCGTGACTAATATTTCACTGAACATCACTATAAGAAAAAGACTCATTAAAGACCATAGTTTAAGGACTAGTCAACTTTCTGGTCCTTAAAAATATACTAATAAGGACCAGATTTTTACACGGTCATCTTTTTTCGATTTAGCCCATATTATTAGTGAGGGAATAAAATCTCGTCCTAAATATCCGTAATTTCCAGTCCCTAAAACTAAAAATTTAGGCGGGACAACCCGCGCTGCACCCTAAAAAAATAAAAGAGAACTTTATCTCTTTTTCACAAAACCCATTTTCTCATTTGCTTTCTTTCTAACAAAGTATCTGCCACAACCGTAGCTTCGACATGTGTTTCACTGGATTTGGACTCCATACCGGCGATCTTTTGCATACGTAGCTCTCCATCAACAGACGCCTTCTTGCTCACTCGCTCCACCTCGACAGCTCTGAGACGACTAGTTCCACCATCAGGTACGTTATTTTAATTTTCAACTGGATTTTATTTATCCTCTTTTATTCTCAAAATCCAATCAATGGTTTTCTCACTTCTTTTTCTACTAAATTCCAGTTAATTACCTTTTGTGTCAAAGGGTTTTGCGTGTTTTCTTTTTTCTTCGTATTAAGAGGATTTGAGCTAAATTTGGTAGATATTATACTGTTATCTCTAAGTCTGTGGTTTAATGTCTTTTTTTTTTTTTTTTTTCATTTTCAAGTCTTAATTTTGGAAATGGGTAATTTGTTTCATAGGAATTCCACCGGATCAGCAGTGATTGTTCTTCACTAGCGAGGAGTTTGAAGATGGCTGGACCTTGGCGGATTACAATGTCCAAAAAGGTTTTCTCTTTTATGATCCATTAGTAAAAATCCTGAATTGTTTTTCTTTTCCGTTTCTTTTATTAAAGGATTTTTTTTTCTGTTGCTGTGCAGAATCCACATTTCGTCTTGCGCTTAGGGTTTCCTCAATTATTGAGCCCTCTCTCATGGCTTTGGCTCACAAATACAATCAAATGCCCTTTTATCTATTAACTAGATTGCCATTCAATTTGCTTTATGATTTTCCTTCTCTAACATGTGTTTCGTTCATGATGAACCATGCCATGGTTATTTTAATAACAAATAGTTCCAAATTTTAATTTCCTAAATCTTATTAACTAGATTTTTAGAATTAGGGGGCATTCACTTAGCTTCTTTGATTTTGAATGTGCTCAAGAAGTCAACAAAGTAATTTAACCCCAATGCATATTTTCTGTTCATATAGGATTCTTGTTGAACTTTGAATTATTCATTGTTCTTTTGTAGGCTGTTGTTAAGGAGCTTGTTAGAATTGAGGAAGATACTTGTTCTATTTCTTTTCAGCTGAAAAGCCTTATCCTCTGACACGGATGCTATGACTGCTGAAACTAATTCCTCTGCTTGTTACCTCGTCTTTTGGCTTTGTCATGGTATGAAGGCACTGTTTGGGATGACTTGGCTCATGGCAAGGGTGTATATGTTGTTGAACAGGGGCTAGTCAGGTTTGTGCCCTCTATCTTAAGAGTCATTTCCTTACCTTTTGATATTGAGATTACAGTAATTCCCTGTTGCTGCATAACTTTTTATTTTTGGTTTTGATCTTCATTCTTTTCAATATCATGATGGTAAATTATTTCTTCTAACTTACATTGAACCTGTACTTAAATAAACTATTTTAAAACATGATCAGGGCAGAATTATTAATAGAACTCGTTTCTAAAAATATTAAGTAATCTTTTTATTTATTAAAAATAATCTAATCATAAGTTATATATCTTGTTTTGACCATTTAAGTAATTAATATTATAAAACAGCCTCAAGATCTATTCCTAATTAAACTTGACTCATTCATAAACAAAGATGTTCCACCCAAATCATATATAAAAGGCATAACAATAAATCTCAACTACGCAGTAAGTCACCAAAAGTTATGAACACCATGAAATCTACTATCTCTCCTGTTTCTCATCGTCGTCTTCTCTTACTTGCAGAATCCAACGCAATCTGCCAAAAAGGCAAGCAATTACATAACCTTCTTTATTATTGTTATTATTTTAAATGTGTCATTGTTTGCTATATAGTACTGTAGCTAATATATCTGTGTTGTGCAGTCCTATGTGGTTTGCTTAGGAAAGCATCCTCATGGATCTAAACCTTCTTCTGCAATGGATATGTCTGCATCTTACTATGAATTATTGGGTTCTTGCATGAAAAGGTAATGATAATATACATCCAATTATATTATAGTACTGTTTAATTCTACTTGCAATGCTAAAACCAATGGAAAATAAATAATGCAGCAAGGAAAAGGCAAGACAATCAATATTTTATTCTTACACAAGCTATATCAATGGTTTTGCTGCAACACTTGAAGATGAAGAAGTTGACGAAATCTCAAGTAAGATAACACATAATAATCAACCGATATTTTATTTTATTTTTTTCAACCAAAACATTAATAGTTTATTTTTGGTTTTGGTAATATGTACTTTACACGCTGCATTCTATTACTTGTGTAGGAGGCATGTTATTTCTGACAGCAACTTCACCATGTTTGTTTCCAATTTTGGACTCAACTTTAAATTTAGATCAGGGACTCTATTATATATAGGAGATAATTTGGCATATCATTATTTATTAAATATCAATTTTAGAAAACTCTGTGAAATGAAGTATCTCGACTTTGCATATCTATATTTATATTATTCCGATATTTGATGCTTTTAAATGTAATATTAATTTAAAATTCATGATTCCAGATTCTCAAGCAGAAGTCTTAGCATCTATAATCAGGCTTCTGAAACTTTTAAATTATTTAAGGGGATTTCAAGAAGAATAGTGGGTTATTACAATGTTTATTTATTTTCTATGACTTTCTGTGGCCGTGAAGGTAACAATGTTCATTCATTTTCTCTGACTTTTTATTTTTTTGGGCACAGATGGAATTCTTGCAATTTTACAACTTTCGAAATGGTAAGTACTGAGAAACTTTGATTTTCTAAATGAGAACGTAGTTTGAGATTCAGTGATTTATGTTAAAAAAATGATTGTGACGATTTGCTTATGAAGTGGATAGCATTTTAAAATTTAATCTTTCTTGAAGTTGCTGAGCGCGGGTGATACAAACAATATGTGATGATCTTTTAATTTCCAACTCCTTTCCCATGTTTGCAATTGAAGTTTTGTAATATATCTAGTGTATCAATTTGTGCTTATTAGCATTTTTATTGTTTGATAGAGTTTGACAGAGTTTTTGTTTTATTGTTTAAGTTTTATAGCTAGAAATTACATTTTTATTAACATCAAATGACCTTTTTTCTGGGTACAGCAGTTTGCTGTTTATAGTTATCCTGTACAATTTTTTCTTATTGACATTGGTTATATATCTTCCTGATGTAACACAAATCTGCTTCATTCTAATACTGGCATCAGCTTGCAAACATTTATAATTGCAGAATGCGTTTTAATATACTTGGATCCAGATCAACCAGAGCTATCCATTGGCTGGGCATCAAAGACATTTTCAACAACAGTATTTTTCTTATATGAACAGGTTATATTCCTTCTCAAGCTTATTTCAATTACCTGTTATTGATTATTGTACTCTTCGTTGACATGTATATTCACATGCTCTCTGTATGCCATAAGCATTTCTTAATTATGGTGACAGATACATCTTGATGATGCTTTCGGGTAGCAAATAATAAGAAATTTAGAGTTTTCCATTTTTCCTCCCTCATCTTAGACTTTCATGAGTTCAATTTAGTACTTTTTCTGTGAGAATTTAGAGCTCATTTCCGAGAGTCTACTCTTAATGGCATATAATAAATTATATTGGTGGGTTTATTAATGTGAACATACTATTCTTTTCATTAAAAAGCTAACATTTTCCTTTATTTGTTCCTTGGAGTCGTGGCTGTGCACTATTGGGGATTTATGCTATGCTAACCTTACTTGCAAAGGAAAGACTTTTCCTTGATCAATGATGGCAGGTATACCTCCTAAAGAGTTTCTCTCTTTAATGAAACTAATCCCCCCCTTTTTTTTCCTTCACTGGAAAAAAATAATATGAATTATTCATGCAGTGTGGTTAAATACATATTATGGTTTATAAACATTTTTTCTTGTTTCAGTCATTTGGTATGGAGACTAAAATTTTTTATTCGGGCTTTCTAGCAAATTTTATTGATGGTGTATTATAATTCTTTGATGGTGGATCAAATTTTGTTTTTGTACTTGCACAACGCAAGCATTTGCATGCATAGACATTATGGTATCGGTGGTCCTTATTTGTAAAGGTTGTTTCTTTGATAGATCATATGCACTTGTTGAGGTTTAGCACAAATGACACTCTTGTATAACATAACCTCAGTGTCTGAAAATTGAAAATTTGATCCCCTAATGGTTATGAAGAGCTTATTTTCAGGAGCTCGATTTATGTGGATAATGAAAATAGTTTGGTCACTCACCAAATTATTTATTTGAGTAGGGTCTAGTTGGAGGGAGCTAAGAGAGGGGATTGTAATGCAGAAATTTTGTCTGTTTTGCTTTCAAGTTGTGTCATTAAAATTGGCTGTGTTATTCTCTACATTTTCTTTGTGGTTGGACATGTTTGGTTACATTGCCCATTTTATTCTCAATTTTGAAAATGAAAATGGATCACTTTACCCAATTTGTCACTCGTTAAGACCAAATTGTGAAGTGAAGTTAGTTTTATTCCTCCATGTCACTATTTCTGTCCATGTGAAAGAATGTCCCAGGTAGATTCAACATGCAATGTGCTTGTGTTAGAATAGATTCAATTAATTATTTGCAATAGATTTATATATTTTATGATATAATTATTTTTGTTTCTTTATATTTTTTGCATATTTTATTATGAAGATAATACTGAATGACTAAAATTGATTATGAAGATTTGAAGGAACATGAAAGTATTGGCTAGAAATTTTTGTTATGAAATTTTATATCTTATTTTGGTAGAATTTTTTTTTTGAAAGACACTATATAAATTGATGCTAACTCTACTTTGTAATGAATTACAAATTAATTATATATAAAAGTATAATTTTATTAGTTGCGTATCCATTTATTTTAAGGACCATATTTTTTGTTCTTATTATACTTTCAAGGACCGATTTTATAGTCCTTAATATAGTATATGTTCATACAAATATTACTTTCGAGGATGAGTTTTCTCATCCTTATTATAATTTTAGGGACCGGATTTTAATCTGGTCCTTGAAGGTTTATGGTCATTATTTACTTTTAAGGACCAAATTTCTAGTCCTTAAAAATCTAGATGATCACGTGACTTGCATTATTAAGGAGGAAAAATCTGGTCCTTAATACTTTTTAGGGACTAGTTTGTTATCCGGTCGTTAAAAGTTTTAAGGACCGGTGAATGCATCTCTCCTTATTAGTTATTAGCGGTGGAGCCTGTTAGGATGGGATAGTGACCGGATTTTCTCGTCCTTATTGAGTTTCAGAGATCGGATTGACCCTTTTTGTGATCGAATTTTCCGTCCTTATAGGCCTTTTTTCTTGTAGTGCATATCACTTTTTTGCAGAAAAGTTATCTTGACCGATTTTCGACAATGATCTTTGTCGAAATATTGTTGTGGCATGCCACGTCATATGTTTTGATATACGTGGCATGACACGTCACCGAAAAATGTCACATATGTCTAGATATATGACATGGCATGTTAATATGTCGTGTGATGTGACCTCTTCCAATGATGTGGTTGCTGACATACTATGTTATGTGTGTCTAGGCATATGACGTGACGTGCAATATTAGCGTTTTGAGAAAAATTATCGCCGAAAACCGGTCAAAATAAATTTTCTACAAAAAAGTAATAAATTCAGTGATATTTAAGTCACGAAAAATAATTCAGTTACTTTTAGATGATTAGGTGTAAGTATAGTGATCATAGGTGAAATTGACTCAAAGAAATAAGAATGGTTTATAATTGTGATGAAATTAATTTGATAATGATTTAAATAATAGAAAATTATTATACCAATTTAAAAATTATTATAAAAAATTGTAAAAAAAAAGTAAAAAACTCATAAAATTGAAAAAACAAATTGATTGTAACTATACGAAGAGAAATAAAAATGAAATTACCGCCTAAATAGATTTCAAAATTAAATGTATAAAATAAAAACATTTGACTTTAGGCATAAAAAAAGCCTAGGACTTTGGGTGAGAATGAGTGTATTTATAATTCATTTATATTATTTATTATTTTAACTTCTTTATGTAATATAAAAATAGAAACAACTATTTTTTAGTGGTTATACGTGCGTAGTATTTTATTTTAATAAAAAATAATAAAAGATAAAAAATAATATTATAAAAAATAAATAAATCTATTTATAATATGAAAAATTTTAATTTATTTATGATCCGATCTGTTTATGACTCAACTTTTTTTTTATCCCACCCAAATATATTTGGCAGATATTTATTCACCCAACATTTTGGGTATCAAATGTGATATTTGGAATCTCCATCTTGATTATATTAGAGTTTAATATTAGATTTTTATTCAAATGACAAAGTACATGCTTCATTATATATACTTGAAATTGAAAGACAAGATTTAGTTTATCCATGTGTTAAGCATTTGGTGTTATTAAAGGATTGAAGCAATTCATAATGGAACTAATTAAGTGATGCACATGTCTTCATAAAAAAATTAAAAAATAAATAAGCGATTGACATGCTTAAGCCTAGACTAAATTTGGTATAGTTAATGGGAGACTACTTGTTTCGAGACTAAATTTATGAAATGAGGACCGAACAATTCATTATTATGTAAAAATTACATTTTGATATTACAATAAATTATTAGCGAGCTTGATCCCCAAGAAAACATAAAATTGATAAAGAATTTTCGTTTCATCATTACACGTATGTATCAAAAATTGGTTGGAAAGGAACGCAGTAGTCTTTTCTAGAAAGAAGCTGGAGTCGAACTCTTTATTTCACCTTTGCCTTGCTAGATCATCCTTTTGGATCAAAGCCCACAAAGATTTAGATTTCTTAAGTGGAAAAAGTCTTGAACTGGCAACCGATGGAATAAAAAAGTTCGGATTATTGAGAGCTTGCAGGTCCAAATTGGATTGGATCCCACCTCCGCTTGGTTGCCTCAAGTGGAACACTGACGGGTCCTCCTTTGGCAATCCTGGACCTTCTGGCATTGGTGGCATTTTGAGGGATGGAAATGGTACTGCACTATGCCTTTTCTCATGTAATGTTGGGGTTACAAACTCTGTAATGGCAGAATTATTGGCTGTGCAAAAAGCACTTCATCTCTCTGCAGAGTCTCTCTCTCAATCCTTTTCGGAGATTTTATTCGAGCTTGACTCCATTTCAGTTGTCTCCTGGTTAAAGGATGCCAATCTCCCCAGGCCGTGGAAACTTGGTTGGGTTTTTAATGACATAAACAACTCTCTCTTAAAGCTTAAAAAGGTGTCTTTCTCCCATGTCCATAGGGAGGGTAATCATTTTGCGGATGCTTTGGCTAAGCAGGGTGCTCTTCGTACTTCTGACCTGATTGCTTGGCTAACAACTGAGGTGTGACAGGTTTTCATGGTTTCAGCAGGCTTCAGTGGTGGCTGGATGCTGGTATTTGGCTGACAAAAATTTTTGATCAGGGATCCTGTGCTTTTTTCACCCTGAGTTCTGTGTATCACCTATTTTGGGATGCTAGAATTGGCTGGTCTGTTCTATTATGAAGATTGTATTGCGGGTTCGTTTACTTGGTTTGTTGTTCTTGCTCCAGACAGAGGTCGGTATATACAGGTACTATGATGTGGTTTAGAAGCTGACTTCTGCACTTGAATGGTCTTTCATTTTCTGGTGGCTGCAACAGATGCTTTTGGGGTGCTTTGTCTGCTGATGTTTTTAATCTAAATAAGAGATATTGTATTTTCGCTTATTGATATCCCTGCTTGTTGGTTCTTGTAGTCTGATACTGGTTGCCGTTGTTTTTCATAGGGAATAGGCTTTGTTTTTTGGGATTGTGTTAGCATTGTTTGGGTTGACAGGGTCCAGGGTCCTGAAATGTAGCAAGCTCTGCGCTTGTTCTGCTGCTGGTTTTGTATCATGAGCTCTGTTGTTGGGACAGCTTGCTTTTAGCTCCCAGCTTTTTTTCCAATAACATCTGCAGCTTATCAAAAAAAAAAAAGCAAAACTCTTTTTTGCTTTCCTTTTGCAAAGATTTTGTGAGTCCCGAGGAGGTGAATTAGATATCTCAATTTTTTTGACTTTTTTTTAATAAAACAGAAATGTATAAATATACAACATTTTGACAATAAATAGAGTAATGCAATGTAAAAAATTTATCAAATTTTTACACGTTCTTCTTCATCAGTTAAAATCTCAAATAAAATCTTAAAAATGTATGTGTAAGATTTATTATGAATATTTCAAAAATAATACAATTTTAAAAAGATAAATTTCAAAATATTAAAACAGAATTATAGAGATGAAGCAAAAAAAAAAAAAAACATACAAAATTTATAGTGGTTCGACCTAATCCTACATCCACTTCTCAAGACGTACTCTTAAATTTTTCTCTTTATTATGAACTCTTTCAAGGACAAGAGTAAAAAGCAGTATACAATCGTATATGTATAGATCAATAAAAGAAAAAGGCTTGTTAATAACCACAATTTAAGGATCGGTCAACTTTCTGTTCCTTAAAAATATACTAATAAGGATCGGTCAAAAGCAAGCAAATTGATCTTCTTACATCATAACAATCTCAAAACAACAAAACAGATTAAGGCAAAATAGAAAAAAAAAATCCTCACACTGAAGAGAGTCTTGCATTTGTTCTTTAAATGAATCCATGGCAATCAAAACAAGAGATCGGAAACAAGCGCCAGAAAATAACAGAAATGAATAGCAAGGTTTCTTCTCAAAGCAACAACACCTAGAATACATAGTTCTTATAAATAATAACCTTATCTAAAGTTTATTAGATTGGCCATTAATTGAAGGAAAATAGAAGATAAAAGCCGCATCCTGTCATTCTCATGATACCACTTTTATTTCCAACCATGCCGAAGTCCCAAGAGACAGCCACTTAAAACCAGCAAGGAGAAAACAGAATCAAGATCAGGTATAGAGATTACAACTAGGTTAAAGTTTCCATCATGTTCCAATTAAAATCTGATAGTATTATTCAATACAAACTCTCTAAAGAAACTTGGGTTTATTTTTAGAAAGGGCAAATGGAATCTAATTAAACTGACTAGTTAGCTAAATAAGCTAATTATAAAGGATGCAACTAGAGGAATTATTTTTAAGACATATCCATGTATAAAGATAGACCCGAACTATAAACCAGCAGCAAGCATAGCTACAAACCAGAGAAATCCGAATCTGCACACTAAATCAAAGCTGAAGATAGTACCTGCATCTATTGTGAACTAGTGTCATAGAATTCTTTGCAAGACACACTTGCTTCAAGCACGTTGTGGGTTCATTAATCTTTCCTGATAACATCAGATAGTCCATTAGCAGTATAACATCACATAAAATAAAAGGACCATAAAATGCAGTTAATCAAACCAAAATCTTGCTGCAATTACCTCTATCTACAATAATGGGGTCAGATAAGTAACCGTTTACAAGGCATCTAAACATTGCTTCCCTTATCTCCGGAATAATCGAACTGCAACTTATTATCGTTCCCTTAAGTGACACCATCTTCTCAATAACTGACCAAATATTGATTTTCAGCGGACAAATTTTGTAATAATCAAATATAGTGACAATATTCAACTAAAATAAAATAAAATAAAAACAAAACCCAGCATCCAAAGCGCAGAACCCTGAAAAAATATTCAGCATATTGGTTAAAGATCTGTTGTGATCAACTAAAATTTTAGACATTCAAACATCCAACATTCTGACTTTAATCAATCCGCAATCCCAATCAAATAAATTAACATGAATAACTAAAGAAGTACAAGTCGGGGAGATGTTAAAGAAGAAGAAAATTACCAGAAGGGTTGAGATTTCTCATGTCTCCTCCTGCCTCTGAAGATGGTGGACCCTCAAACATTGAGGAAGGGATCGAAACAGGAGCGTTGTGGCCATTAGATCCGTTCCTGCACGGATTCGGGGTTGATTCTGAAGCGACAAAGGTGGATGGTGTAGTGGATCCACGGAGGCATCTGTTTGCTCGAGAGGAGGCGGAGGCCGGAGATGAGAACGTGTTGTCAATTGGACTAGATTACGAATCATCTGGAGAGGAAAATCCTGTGTGGATTCGAAAATAAATGCTTTTAATAACACAAAAAGATCTTCAAGAAAAAAAGAACAATATATGGCAAGTTTCCACAATATCAGTAAAAGAGAAAGAGAAAAGAAATTACACATTCTTGAGAACGATAGAAAATATGTGAAGATTGAATGATATGGGGAAAGGAAATGGGAAGAAATTAAAGGAGTAAGGCTACGATTGAGAAGAAAGTAGGATGAGAGGGAGAAAAAGGGAAGGCAGACGGCGAGGCAGGGAAAGAAAGAAAAGTCAGTATTTATACCTAAAGCAAATTGAAAAATACCAACGAAATTAGTATTCGGTTGTAATTTTAGAACCGAATAATCAATTCCGTTGCTACTTTTGGTCCGAAATTTTTTTCATCTACTTGGGATCAAAAATACCAATAGAATATAAATTTTGTTGCTAAATTTGCAATCAAATGGTTTTTCCGTTGCAATTTTAGCAACGAAAACAAAATTCCATTGCTATTTTTTGGTCCAAAAATTTTTTCATCACCTTGGGACAAAAATTACCAGTGGAATATAAATTTCATTGCTAAAATTGCAATGGAAAACTATTTTGTTGCTAATTTAGTAATGGAAACCAATTTCGTTGCTATTTTTGGTCCGAATTTTTTTCCATCTCCTTAGGATCAAAAATACCAACGGAATGTAAATTCTATTGCTAAATTTGCAATCGAAAAGTTATTCTGTTGCAATTTTAGCAACGAAAAATCAATTTCATTGCTATTTTTGAACCAAAATTTTTTCCATCTCCTTGGGACCAAAAATACCAACGGAATATAAATTTCGTTGCTAAATTTGCAACCGAATAGTTTTTCGTTGCAATTTTAGCAACGGAAAAAGTATTCCATTGCTATTTTTGGTTCCAATTTTTTTTTCATCTGCTTGAGACAAAAAAATACCAATGAAATATAATTTTCGTTGCTAAAATTGCAACCGAAGTGACATTTCGTTGCTAAATTAGCAACGAAAATTATATTTCGTAGCTATTTTTCGTTCCAAACTTTTTTCGTAATTTGTTGGCTCCTAATTTAGCAACGGTATGTGAATTTTATTGCTAAAATTTTCCTCCACTTTTAGCGACGGAAGATAACTAAATATATTTCGGTTGCTAAATCTTTAATATTTAACAAATTTTAGCAACGGAATTTATTTTCTGTTACTAAGCAATGAAAAATGAATTAGCAACGGAATTTGCTATTTTCAGATTTTCTTATAGTGTAAGTTTCAGACTATAATGTATTTTTCAATGTTAAAACTAACTGCTAAAATTTTACAATATCAGTTTTCAACTTTAACTCCCTTATTAATTGAAAGATTTTTTCAACAATGTCATTAAATACTAACAGAACTTGTTGACTCGGCTGAATAAGTGGACTTCACATGCCAATTAAGGTGCCACATCACATTCTTTTTCCCCACATCACCTTCTTCTTCTTCCCTTTCTATGAAAAAAAAAGTTTACACGGTTGAATATTGGATCTTGTGCACCTACTTTTTGTTTTAGAACAAAAATAAAATTACGTTTTTGAATGATTTCACGGTGCATAACCATCCAGGCCTCAAGCTTTGTTTCTGGTATCGAACTAGATGAATCAGCTTTGCCCACTACACATCCCATTGTCAATTAGTAAGAAAAAAATGGGATGGAAGATATGTCTGTAAAAAAAAAAAAAAAGATAACAACAACAACGATAGACTATATATAACCAAAGGCGGAAAAACCAAAAAGCAAACAATGAACCACAAAGAAACTACTAAATTTTATGAGAACAGAATTGGGAACTGCACAAATAGAAAGAAACAAGGAACCACAATTATACCAGCTAAAATTCATAGTAATCTAACTTTATATTTGATTCTATTCGTTTAAGGCATTGGATTGACAACTTATAGAGCAAAATACATAATTGTTTGATTGTGGCGTTTAGTGAATAGTACTTTTACGATCAATCCACGTTGCACAGTGTATTCAGGAATTGATTAATGAATTTACTTATAAACTGAGCCAAGCTGGAGAATCAAGACCCTATAAAAAAATTGGTTTTTATAGCACTTTTATCGATGTCATGACCAAATCAAGGCAAGTAAAATCATCTACCGAGAATCCAAGAATACATGTTGAATATAACTATAAGTAAGTTGTAAAACATCCATAAAATTGTTGATTCACTTAGCAGCAGTTAACAACAGCTTTGGGAAATAGTAATTATATTCATACACACAACGAAACAATCTCAATCTCAAGAACTAAAAAAATAAAAAAAAATTAAAGAAAAGAAAAAAAAAAGAAGATAAAGGAATTGTTGTAGGAAAGAAGAAAAGGTGATGTGGGGAGGAAGAAGAAGGTGATGTAGCAGCCTAATTGGCATATGGGATCTATTTATTTAGTTGAATCAGCAAGTTCTATTAGCATTTAACATAATTGTTAACGGAATTCCTCAATTGAGAGGGAAGTCGAAGTTGGAGATTGATATTGTAAGATTTCAAATATTAGTTTCAATATTGAAACACTTTTTATAGTCTGGATCTTAATTTATAATTAACCTTTAAATTTAAAAAAATTAAAACTTGCATAGATTATGAAAAAAAAACATATGTAGATGGAAGATATGTGGATCAATTAAAAACAGTATAAATATTTATCCAGTTGAGAGTTTATTCCACAATATTTTTTTTTCTTTTTTAAACAAGCTATTATGACAATACATTATTAGAATCTCTATCAACTATTGTATTATTTATTCTGTCCATAGCATTTTTTGCCTGCAAAAAAAAAAATCAAAGATGATCATGACATAGAAATCAATAGGGAATAACTTGCATACATGTAATTTAGGATAAAGGTAATATTTTGTTTTTTACTTTGCTTTTGGACAAAAAAGGAAACTGTAATCGGTAAAGTTATGCTAAAATATTCATATAGTCATTCAAAGTTTTTTAAAGATATTCCTATAATTGTTGAAAATAGTAGTAACATGTCTTATTTTTACGTTCTTTCCCCTACTTAAAAGGGACATTTTAACTAAAAAAGTAACTTGAGTACAAAATATAGAAATATTTTTTCACTAAGCCTAACATGCCATATTCAGACCATTTGAAAAGTCAATCAAAAGATAATATTTTTTTAATCTTTTACCGATGATTTAGATGCGCTGCATATGATGTACGGAAATATCACTCAAATATTGACCAGAGACAAGTAGCAAAATATTACATTTTTCCCATAAATTTTCAAAAGAAGCAATTTACTTACCTGTTTGTCCCAATCAGTGAATAGAGTTATAATTGAAAAAGCAGTTGCTTGCACAAACATTGCTACTGTAATCCCAATCCAGAGACCCTATAAACCATAATTTAGCTAAAATATTTAGTATAATATTTTTTTTCTGAATATATATATATAAGTATAGGAAACTACCTTCCCTCCAATATGGAAGACAAAAGCTAATACTATCGCAAAAGGGATTCCCGCACAATAATACGCGCCCATGTTAACATATGATCCAATCCTTTGCCACCCACATCCTCTGCAGGTTCCTGCAATTGCCGTTTCACCCCCAATTATTTTCTAGAAATATTAAAAAAAAAAAAAAACAAAGAAAAAGAAAAGAAAAGCATGATGATATTATTGGCAAGGGCAGACCATGATGAAGAAGAGATGGGGGGAGGGGGGCAATGTAATTATGCATGGGATTAAAAAATTTAAGGGCCAAATTAAAAAATGTATAAAATTTTAAGGGGCATTTTATAAAAATTCAAAGGACTAAAAAATTTTGGAGGGACCTTGGATCCGCCCCTGTATATTGGTGTGTTAACTATCAGAAGCATACATGTGTTTTTTAACAATTTGGACAACTATTTTTTTATACTATTTTCAGTTAGATGCTTCCACCCAATTTACTATCCAAAGTTAATTAATGAAATATTGAACTGGTTAGACTGCCACATGAAATTTTCTGGTAGCCATGGGCGAAAAATGTGCTATAGGCTTTCACCCCTCTTCGCCGAAAGGAGCCATTTTGTCTCTCATTTTTCTTTTTAGCGAAAATTATCACCGGTTAGAAAATGTCATATGATCATCATTTAAGGGAAAAAATTTTTATTTTAAAAAGTAAAGAGATAAATATGTTCCATTTTGCAAAGTACAAAAGTGAAAACGTATGGTTACCCTGCAACATTTTTTGATTGGCTTATATTATCTCCTTTTTTAAGGCAGTCATTCCATCTTTTTTTTTTTTTTTAAAAAAAAAAGAGGCATTTTTGCTCGAAAAAATTTTCATGTGTAATATCGCTCTATTTTTTTCCAAAGTGCAACGACACTCAACCTATGAAACATTGACAGACTTGCCTAATTTAATTGCATTTTAAACGTTATATGTTTGATTTTGAATTTTTTTTATTTTATTTAGGGGTCTATTGTTACATGTAGATTTTCTTTAATTATCCCTATTTCTAACGAATCAATTTTCAGGTTAAGGATCCTAAGTTTTAACTTGTGTATATTTTGTATTTCTGTTTGAATTCTTTCTCCAATCCTTACCTCTAACACAATAACTAAGTCCATATAGATTCGATTCAACAAGGACACACCTGAAAGAACTGTTTGAATGCCATTTATGACATGGGAAGCTGCAACGTATGGCGTCATTTCTTCAACATATTTCACCACTCTCTTTTCCTTGCTAAACATGTATCCCCAAACTTTTCTACCCGACACTATTAGAGTTGCTATAGCAATGCCCTCTGCCAAAACTATTAGAAGTGAAACATATACGGCTAATCGTGCTGATTGCGGCCGCCCAGCTCCTAGTTCATTTGAAACTCTTGTACTGATCATATCAAAAAAAAAAAAAAAAAAAAAAAGAGAATTAATCAAAGTAGGCTTAATGATTGAAAGTTGAAATTTAGAAATCCATGTACCTTACAGCACCACTTAGAGCAAAAGGTAGCATGTATGCAAACATGTGCAAGTTAAAGCTGCAATTTTGCCAAAAAACCAACTTAAAGATGAGCCTAAAAAGATGTATATATTTGATAAATGGCAGGTAATGCAAACCAGATGGAAAGGATTGATGCTTCAAGTTTAGGGTTTGGAAGAAGGCCAGAGAGCAGAACTACAATCTCAAGCGCCCATACTTCTAAGCTGTTTCAATCAATTAATTAAACAAAGTTGTTTGAGTAGCCAAGGCTTATTATTGATGTTAAAATATAAAGACAGAATTTTTACAGAAGATCACCTCAGCATTATAGTTGCAGGAATAGCTAGTTTAAGAAACTTTGGAATTCCATGGATTGAGTCCTTTGAAAAGCCTGTCCAGGTTTCCTTGAATGATGGAGAGAACTGGATATAAGCTATTAATAAAAAAGCAAGGATCCAACAATAGATAGAGCTAGCCACTGCAGCTCCTGTCATCTTAAGTTGAGATCTAAAAACAAGAAGCCAAGAAATGGGAATGCTTATAGCTATAGCAATTGCTGAGCTGATCATCAACGGGACTACTTTCCGTTGAGTTTGTAGGAATCTCACAAGACATTCTACAATTGCAACGCCAAAAAATCCAGGTATCAGAAAATGAGCATATTTGCCTGCCTCATTGGCTATTTCAGGATTTTGTCTCAGAAATTTCAGAATATCAGCAGCATTGATAAACACAATTGATATTGGGATACTCATGATAAGAAGAACAAGAAGTCCTCTTTGCAGGTGTATGCCAAGCAAGTGGTACTCTTTGGCTCCATATGCCTGACCGCAAAATGTCTCCAATGTACTTCCCATTCCTCGCTTATCAAAGCCATGCAAGTTAAAGGAAATATACACATGATTATTTGAATGATTCACTACTGCGTAATTGATAGAGAAGTATTCGCTAGAAAAGTGTAAACAGTATATACTCTTTGCCCTCATCCCTTGCTACATAGTTAGAAAGCTAATCTACTACTAGTTTGTTGCTACACAGATAATATGACAATAATTTTACCCTTTGCTAGCACTTCATTGCATAAAATTCTTTCTTCAGCAGTAATCAAGAATGATAAGAAATTTTTTGATATTTTAAATTAAAGTAAAATAAATTTTTTTTTTCTTACCAACAAAGTGTAACCAACCATTGTAGCAACGGAATTGGCAATGGAAGCACCAGAAAGAGCAAGATCTCCAAGATGACCCACAAAGGTTATACCAGTCATCTGTATCATACTCATGGACAACAGAAGTGATACTAGTGGTCCAGCTAAAGTAACCTGTTGCTTAATTTCTTTCATAATCGCCTTCTTGCCGAATCCTTTTCTTGATTCACTAATATTCTCTTGAGTTGCCTGCTCTGCATTAGGCTGTGATTCATTTTTTTCCATGTCCATTTTTGTCGATCCGTTTCACTTACCTTTAAACTTATAATTATAGAACTAGCAGGTTTATAAGCTCATAACATTCCAAAATCAGATGACTTGGAATGCATAAATAAAGTTAACACAGGTTTAGAAAACATTGCGTTATTCTAGGCTTCCACTAGCATTATTACTATTTTTTATTAGT
Organism: Excoecaria agallocha; assembly: GCA_037975025.1. Classification (NCBI taxonomy): domain Eukaryota; kingdom Viridiplantae; phylum Streptophyta; class Magnoliopsida; order Malpighiales; family Euphorbiaceae; genus Excoecaria; species Excoecaria agallocha. Next base: position 43,296,164 of record CM075817.1, on the reverse strand, counting down.
AGTACAGAAATGACTTTTATGACAATAGAAGAAAATAATTGACTAAAAAAATATTTGCTTTGGAAAAATGATTTGCCCACTATCTATTGGGTTATAAAATACAGATAATGCTTTATATCTCATTTCAGTGACTCTTCATAGCTCATCCTTTTTTTAGTGCCACTAGCTTTGTGACTATTTATTTTTTAATTGCTCCACCATGACTTGAAAAATGCCTCCAATTACCATGTTCAGTTCTTCTTCTTCACCAACTTTTACCACCGGTGATTTTCTTTTCCGGCATACCAACTCTCTCCGATTCTATATTGCCTGCTCTCGATTGTAGATTCTTATACCTGAGGGACTAAGTGGCTCGGATACCAATTTAATGGAATGGACTTAATAAAAATATTTTGTACAAATAAATTGCACACATCGTTCTCCTTCATACACGTAAACATATTCCTAACACTGGCACTTAAATAATTTCCACTTGCACACAAAAGCCACGTACGTATATCTCTAACACGACATTTTACTGTTTCACACGCAAAGACGTTATGGTAAAACACCCTTTTGATGTCAGGAAAGATGTTTGCTGTTAACTAATAACATGTGGATTATTCACACACAAGAAGTTTTAGTTTTGATGGCTAATTAAGTATGTGATATGATTTTGAAATGTCGGTCGTTAATATTGTGTTGATGGATCACCAATGCAAGAGAGAGGATAGGAAACAGAGAGTTATTAATTAATCAATGTGTCATTTCATTTTGTGAACAACTAAACTTTGGTGCCATTATATAACTAATAAACTTAACCATATGACCAGATTTGTATTGGTACATGTACAAATTAATCTCCCGGAGCTAAATTTATACCCCATATATATATATATATATATATATAGAGGAAGCAAGACAGAGAGCAAATAGCAATTTGCTTTTGCTGAGCCTTTGCAACCATTAATCTTTTTAACTTCTTCCCCTAGAGCTTTTGTTTCTTCTTTTTTATTATTATTCAGATTTAAAATTCATTGAATCCGACTAATTCAGATTTATACTAGATAGATCTACAAAAATAACAAAATACATACTTTTAATTATTTAAAATTAATCCATTATACAAATACTCGGATCTGAAACGTTTAGTTAAAGGAGAAGGAATTTCTGTCACCCCATCTCATCTCGTCTATTGAGATATTAATCTTTTTCACTTTAATAATAATAATAATAATAATAATAATAATAATAATAATAATAATAATAATAATAATAATAATAATAATAATAATAATAATAATAATAATAATACATGTGCTTTAAAAACATCTAATATTTCAATCTATATAAAGCACGATAATATTTCACAAAAAATTAAAAAGTGGTCTGACTTTCAAAAAGTCTAGAATAGTGTAAAATACTTTTTACCAAATGTTAAAAAATGCTCTAGTTTCATAACTTAAATTGAAGACCTATAATTAAAAAATGAATGATCCATATCATCTCATATCACAATGTTAAAAAATATGGGTATTTTTGTTTATAATTTGTTTGGCTGATACCTGAAAATGTTTCCTTTCTGCTCCTTTCCTTAAAACCCTCATATTCTCTGCTTTCCATTTGATGAAATGCATGAGTTATGGCTTTTTACTTAAATATTTTAATTTCTATTACTTAAGATTCCTTTTATATATGTTTTTGAAAATACATATGAATTTTATAAGTTTTGAACGAAAAGTCATTTTAATTGAAAAACAATTTAAATTATTTAAAAAATTCAATAAAGCATACGTTAATTAAACTATATATAGACCATTTAGAAAATGACACACAATAATACATATCAACAGAAGCTCATCAAAAGCTCATGTAATGCAGTAAATTTCTTTTCCATGATTAAATACTACATAAATTGTCTGTACAAGGGGAATTTACATTTTTTAAGAAGTTTGAAAGTTAAGTTGTATACCACGTTGAATTTTTTGTAAATTTTGAGATTTTTTTTTTTACTCAAAATGACTTTTTATATAAAGTTCACATAATTTAATAATTTCTTGTTATAAAAAGATTTTTTTCAATACTTTTTTTTTATAATTATGACACAATTTTAGCGAACCTAGTACAACTCTTTGCAAAGCCTAAACTTTAACGTTTCCATAATTTTTTTGCTTTTTGCCTTTGTTTTAATTCACGACAAGACATCATTCTTGTAAATGCTTTCTTCCAGAATGCGTAATTCTCTCGTACACCAGCGACGCCAGGTGGAAAGGGAGGGGGCAATTGTCCCCCTTATTTTTTTAAAATTTTTTTATTATATATATATATATATTAAATTAATAATTTTACTCACTCAAAATTTTATTTTAATCTCTTTTCCTAAATTTATTTTTTAATTTAAATATAATTTATATTTTTTTCTCTTTAATTTTAAATCCTAACTTCATCACTGTCCTCGTATGATCCATGGCTATTATTACTATTAGCGAAGAAGAGACCGAAAGCCTCGTGCTCTTCCATCCTTCACTTAACAAAACTGGACAATTGGTTTTCCATTTTTCATCCATCACTAATAAATGCTTTTGTTGGAAATAAAAAATAAAAAGGGGAAAAAAATCTTATAGCTTTATGCATGGTGGCTTTTGTTTTTTTTTTTTAAAAAAAAATGGGAGAAGTTAGCAGGTAGTGGGGTATCAAAGTAATTAAAACCACCTTTTGACCTCCGTTATTGCGTATGTCTCTTTTCTTTTTCTCTCTATGCTATGATATTTATTATATTGTTGCGGAAAACACCCAATCAACAAAAGTCTAGGTAATGTTGTAAATCCAATAGAGAATAGGAAAGATGGTTGAAGGGAATAATTGTATTTCAATTGTATAAAACGTATGCATCACTTAATATTTATAGTGCTAAGATTACATTTAAAACTATACAATTAAAATAGTAGCTAATTATATTATAGAAAGATAATTGCAAACATTACAAGATAATTAGGAGAAGTAAAATAGAAACTATGGAAACAATATAGCTTTCCTAACACCTCCCTCAAGCTGATGGTAGAAGGGATTGAAGAAGAGTCAATTTCATCAACGATTACTGGAATACGATTTATCACTCGAAAATAATTAATTTTTATTGTGACTTAAAAGTCACTGAACTTATCACATTTTTGTATAAAAATTATGTTCATTAGTTTCCGGTCAGGATCCTTACCAGATTGATAACATGGCACGCCACATCATATGCCTGGACACACGTGGCCCGTTCAATGTTTGGGCCAATTTCATCCACGATTATTGGACTTACGACTTATTATCCAAAAGTAACTGACTTATTTTTCGTGACTTAAATGTCACTGAACTTATTATCTTTTAACAGAAAATCCATCTTAATCTGACACACATGAAGATGGATTTATAGCCACATCATCAGCTATGATACATTAGCTATGGACTGTTAGTGGTTATGCCCTAGGTCATATATTTGGTTTCTTGTGTAATGTCACATTTCATTTTATAAGATTGGATTTTCTTCATGTTATTATATTTTTTGGCATGTTACAATATAATGATGTTTATAAATAACAATTTAATGTTATTTTGACTATTCCTAATTATTTATTGTTAAAGGAATAATGATAAATAAAAACTAGTACAAGTTTGATTGATAATCATTGGATAATTATATATGGTGATATAAATCAAACTTGTAGGTACTTGTTGGAGAACAGAGTATTGTATAGATCCGCTATGAGATACTATATAAATTAATGTCATTAATGATCTCATAATAGTTATGTTATCGATCTTTAGACTTGAGATTATCATAGTATCCTACATGAGGAACATTATATTTTGACCTAATTAAACATTATCTTTAATCAGATAATAATAAATGTTATGATTGGACATGATGAGAATCATATAGAGGATAGTGAATAATCAAAATAGAATTTGTCCCTATCTTATGAGAAAGATATCTATTGGGCCCCTTGATAAGTAGGACTGAGAAATGCACGGCTGTGCTCAAATGAATTGATGAAGCGATCAATGTCGTTTGGTATTATCAGTCGACTTAGTGATCGGAATATTATATGTTTGAACAAAATAAGTTTGACATGGGCTATGACTTATGTTCAAACAAGCTATCGTGTGACAAAGGGATTATAACATGTTTTATCAGGTTAAAATAGAATTATCGATATTCATATTATTTGGATAGTCGTAATGTCTTGCTAGAGACTGCTTATAACTTGTGGATCTATGATGGGATTGGGATCCACGGCCAACATAATATAAACTTATTGGGTCATACATATAGAATGTGATGAATGGACTAAGGGTTAATTTCGGCATTTCAAATTTTATTTTGTGACAAATTAAAATTCGAAATAAATAAATAAAATAAATAAATATTAATTAAGATTAATATTATAATTCTTATTTTAAATAAAAAATAAAGTATTTTTATTTCAATAAGAAATGTAGGCCCAAAATTCTCTTTCTCTCTCTCTCTCTCTTAATTAGGATTAGAGCACCTATATATATGATATGTATGGTTTAAAAAATCTAAGAAGACTTACTAAAGGTGTGAGCTGTCATCTTTAATAGAGTGAAAAAGAGAAAATCGTTTTTCTCTGTAACCCTAGTTGCCAAGGAAGGGAGCTAGCACCCCGGACAAATTTATTTGTTGTCTTCGAGTGTGGATACCGATAGAGGGTGTTCATATCGTGTGAGGCAACATCTATAAGATGATTTTACATTTTAAAATGTTAGTAATCATTATTTTCTCTTCATTGAATCAATTGGATCACAAGGATCCTGATGGGTTTCATTTATCCGCTACAATTTTATTTTTTTCCTTATCAAAACCTAACAGTGGTATCAGAGCCACTTGCAATTAATTTAGTTGATTCAATTATTGTGTTTTATATGTATGTGATGTATATAAAATCCGTTATATGTGATATAAGCAGTATGTATATCGATACATGATGAATCAATTATTTTTTTGATCGATTTTTATCATTCTATTTGTATATAAAATGAATGAAATAATTATGTTTGTACATGATATGAATGAAATAATTTTGTTTATATGTGATATGAGTGAAATCAATATGTTTATATGAGATATGAACATAATTGATTATTTGATAGTTATAATATTATGTTCATTAGCTACGAAATTGATATATGCTAATATGATTAACATATGTGTGTTAATTCTACTTTAATATGATTAAACAAATTATCATGAGATTATGGTGGTATACTGTATATGTTGTGAATGTTTAATATGATTAAATAACTGTTGATATGACTGGCGAAATCAATTTTCATAGATACAAAATAGGATTTTAGGGTAGAAAATTATTAATGAGATTAACATTGCCTCAAAGTTTCGAGGAGCAATGCCCCTTCAGAACCCTTAAGGTGTGCTACCCCTTAACCCTGCCAGCTAACTGGTTAGTGGGACCACCGTGTTATCTAATCATAGTGCATGAAATATTATTATTGCTATTATCCACCAATTTTAATATATTAATCTTATTTGATCTATAAAGCATGATCTGAGATAACTTGATTTTAGTTGATGTATGTATAATGTCTTTGCATGGTACATAACATGGCCAATTGATATCCTTGTGATGGTGTTTACTATATTTATTTTATTCATTCAGTTTATGGGTTTGTAATTTTAAACATGACATGCATGTTATTCTTTTGTTGTAATTTTATTTTACTAATAGTTTTAGTAGAATAGTTTATTTCATTATTAATAAAGATAAAGGAATTTTATGAAGACCATAAAAGGGATCAATCCAATTCCATAATAATGGAGGTGTAAAGTGGGAGCTTTGATCAAGATAAGTTTATTTAATTACATATAGGATTGACCTTTGATTTTCATATTGGCTTATAAAGATCATATAGTTTTGGCCAAGCTATGACATGTTTTATATATTATGTATATTATAGTAGTATGTGATGCGATGAATGATTCTATATGTGTATGAGATGCCATGTATGGGATGATGCATGATATGTAAATAAATAGACATTACAAATTAAAATTAAAATTCTCTTACCACAATGTTAAGTCATATGCCACACATAATTATAACACTTGTCAAGACTAAGATTGGAAAAATGTAGGTTCTGCCAAAGTGAAGTACATTATTAGGTTATCATAATAAGGCAAGATGGGTAATGGTGCTACCCATATGTTAAAAAGTGGTTAAACTTAATTGGGCTATTAAAATGACTTTAAGCCTAAGGCATTAGATGAGATTATAACATGCTAGAACATATGATGTCAAAATTCCATAAAGAATCTAAGAGTTATGTGAGATGTAATTGGTAAGGAGTTATCTACCTAAATAACTTAATTTTAAGTATCATGCCAAAGCTGACTTAGAATTAAGTGAAATATGGATCTTAGCCCACTAAAATTATTACAATTGTTGTAATTAATATTGAGAGTGAATATTTTAGTGGAAGTTTATTTTAAGAAATACCTTAAAATGAAATTGGTACTAATTTTATTATTTATTTTGCATATTTGTAAATCAATGGGTTCAAATAACACTTCCACACTTTCACTGCGATCAGTCCTTGAGAAAGACAAGTTAAAAGAAGATGGCACTAACTTTCTTGATTGGTTTAACAACTTGAGAATTGTTCTCAAACAAGAAAGGAAGCTATATGTGTTCGATGACCTTATTCCTCTTATCCTGCCTGCTGATGCCTAAAGGGCAATGAAAGGAAAATAAAAGAAACATGTTGATGATTCGATTGATGTGGGATGTCTTATGTTAGCCACAATGTGCCTAGAACTTCAGAAGGATTTAAAGCATTTAGAGGTTTATGAGTTGAGCAATCATCTCAAGCAAACATTCCAACAATATGCAAGGCAATATAGGTATGAGACTATCAAAGCTTTGCATTCTTGTAAAATGGCGGAAGGTGCATCGGTGGGCTCTCGTGTTTTGAAAATAAAAGGCTACATTGATCACTTTGAAAGGATTGGATTTCCTATCACTCCAGAACTGGCCACAGATTTGATCCTTGATTCATTGCCAGATAGTTATAACCAATTTGTTATGAACTATAATATGAATAATATGGAGAAATCCATTGCTGAGCTGCATGTGATGCTTAAAATAGTTGAGCAAAGCATTAAAAAGGGTCGAATCATATTCTTGTGGTTAATAAGGGAAAGGAGATAGCAAGCCTAAAGCACAAGCTAGACCCAAACCTAAGGCAAAAGCTCCAAAGGAGGGAGTTTGCTTCCATTGCAATGAAACTGATCATTGGAAGAGGAATTGCAAGCTTTATTTGGAAGAAGAAGAAGAAGAAGAGTAGTGAGACTACATCTTCAGGTATTTATGTCATAAAAATTAATTTATCTACTTTTACTTATTGGGTATTGGATATGTGATGTGGATCTTATATTTGTACAAATGTGCAAGGACTCAAAAAGAGTAAACAACTGAAAAAAGGGTGAAGTGGACTTATAAGTTTAAAATGGAGTAAGAGTTGTTGCTTTAGTAGTAGGGACTAATGAATTGACTTTGTCCAATGGGCTTTTGTTAGTTTTGAACAATTACTTTTTTGTTCCTACTTTGAGTAAGAATATTATTTCAGTTTCTTGTTTAAATGATGAAGGTTTTTCTTTTCTTATTAAGAATAAGGCATGTTTTATTTATTATGATAATATGCTTTTATTTTATTGCTGATTCATATAATGGCTGTTAAGATGTTAAATGAGCACTTATTTGATTTAATTTTGCTTAAAATTTTGTGCTCTTTTATGTCAGTTTTAGGTGTTTTTCATTGGTTTGTTTATTTTTCTAACTGTAGGAGCAAATTTTGAAGAAGTTATATTTTGAGGCTAATTAGAGATGATCTGGAGAAGCAAAGAATTTTTGGGGTTGATTTGGAGCAAAGAGCTGAAAGTTGAGAATTTTGGAAGTTACCTTGTCCAAGGGAATCGCCCAGTTGCCCAAGGCAGAAAGCCGAGCCTTGCCCAATTCCCTTGCCCAAGTTGCCCAAGGGAAATTGACAGTAGACTACGACTTTTCAAGATATTTTAAGCGAATTTAACCTGATCGCCACTTAAACCCTAGCTGATATTTAGGAATTTTAAGACTTTATTTTAGGAGTAAAGAGGCAGTGATTGGAGGAATTTAGAACTCCTTTAGGAATTTTATTTTAAATTTCCTAGTTTGTTTTGGATTTGTTCTCTTGCTTGTTTTGGTTATTATTTAAGAAAAGGAGTCCTGAGGTTGAGGGGGTTCCTTCTGTGATTTTTGAACTAAAATTCTGTAGCAGGGGTTTTTCTCATCTTTCACTTTTTATTTTGTGAAATTTTCATGGCCATGAGTGGCTAGAATATAATTTTTAGTTAAAGATTAATTCAAAACCAGGATTTATTTCACTGTGAGATTGTTGTGCTTACTTTTTGTTCTATAATTCATTTGGTGTTCATGTTGTTTACTATGGCTTAGAGAAACCTTTTCTCAATTGTTTTTGTTTCATGTTCAATGAGGCGCCGTTGTTCATTTAATTAAATAACATACCACTAATTGAAGATATCAAATTCGTAATTATTTGGTAGATTCAATAACAAGTAGCGATCAGTGTAGCTTCCTTATAAGGGTTGTTATGTTGAGTAAATGCATGATTTGTTCTAAATTGATCTCGCTTGTAGATCGGTTGGTCTAGGTCGGGTCTTTTTATCTCTTAACACTGTTAATAGATTAAATTCTTGCGCTTGTTAAGGGTTATCTATTAGTTAGGAATTAATTACAGTCTTACTTGATTAATTCATTGATACGAAAAGATTAGGTCGGGAGCGCTAAGCCGACGGCTATAACTAGCTCATTGTTTGGTTTAAAGAATTATTTCTTAATCGATGATCAATTGAATGAATTCTGTGTTGCGAATATCTTTAACTGAAATTATCATCGATTGAATTTTTTTTTAATTAATTTCTGATTCATTTATTTCATTTTATCATTTCACTTTCAATTTATAAACTCCCCCATTTAATTTTATTGTTAAAAATTTGGTTGTTTAAAATTACTTCAGTACTAGTGTCTATGGATTCAACTATTTCTTGTTCCATTTACAATTTATTTGTTGGGATAAGTTAGGTTTTTATTTTTGGTGGCTTCGACACCCATCAATGGCCTTTATCTCTTAAATCTAGAAAAATCCAATAATTAGGATATCTATAACATTACTACAAAGAAATCTAAACCTAATGATTTAAATAAAATATATTTATGCCATTGTCGTCTTGGTCACATAAATGAGAAATGCATATCAAAACTCCATCAAGATGGACTATTGGAATCATTTGATTTTGAATCATTTGAAAATTATGAATCTTGTTTATTAGACAAGATGACAAAAGATCCTTTTACTGGACATAGTGAAAGGGCCATTGATTTATTAAGCCTTATACATATTGATGTATATGGCCCATTAAGCACAAATTTCAGAGGAGTATTTCAATACTTGATTACTTTTATTGATGATTTCAGCTATCTGATGAAACATAAACATGAATCATTTGAAATGTTTAGGAAATTTCAAAATGAAATTCAAAATCAACTTGGTAAAACTATTAAAGCACTTCGATCTGATCGAGGTGTTGAACACTTGAGCCAAGAGTTTGATGATCATCTAAGAAATTGTGGAATTATTTCACAATTAACTCCACCAAGGATGCCACAATGGAATGGTATTTTTGAAAGGAGCAATCAAACTTTATTAGATATGGTTTGTTAAATGATGAGTCAAATATATCTTTCTTTATCCTTTTAGGGCTATGCATTACAAATAGCTGCATTCACTCTGAATCGAGTTCCATCTAAAGCGGTTGAAAGGATATTATATGAGATATAGATTAGTTATGTTGTTAATTACATTTATATTTTGGAATGGTGCAATTTTGAATTTTCATTTAAATTGAAAATTTCAAATAATTAACTCTTTATTTGGTAAATTGTCTGTCAAGTTCTTCATTTGTAAATCTTTAAAAACATTCCTAAGCTATAAATAATTCAAGGAAGAATGGAGTTAGATGGCTTTACCAGTCATGTTAACAGACACTGACGTGTGTAAGCTATAACTATCTTCTTGTTCAATCACATTTAATGGTTAGCTTAGGTGCATAAGCTTGTTCACATGGTGAAAAACCAATAGTAAGAGACTAGTTACGAGAATAGCAGATAAGGCTTAAACTACTTTGTCACAAGCTAAAAACTAGTTCAAGAAATCATGATTCACAGTTATTAGTTCAAGTGAAATGCATTTATATACTTTGTGAAATCCAAAAATAGAAGAATTCTAGAATGCTTAAGGTTGTGATTTGATGCCAATCTTTATTTCAAAGTGATTTTTGTTAGTTGCTGCAGCAGCAAAGCATAATGATTCCAGTGATCAGATTGACTGTAAAATCATAGGATTGAAAGAAATGGTGAATCTAAAATTGAATTATACACAAAACTTGACATGAAAAAATAAAGATGGTATTTTCCAACATTTAATAGTAACCTCAACCTTAGCTCTACTTCCATCAAATCTTACATAACTTTTTGTTGCCTTATCACGTAAAGACTTGGTAAACCTGAATAAGGTTTCCTTGCGCCCATATGCTAAAAATATATTTCCAAATGATTCTATTAAATACAAGAATCTATTCATAACAAAAACAATTGGGGGAGCAATAGCTACAGTAATCCTAAAAGCAGAATCAATAATGCTGTGACGTTTCCTATGAGTTAGAGCATAATATTTACCTTTATGAGTAGAATCAAACTTCTATGAGGATATCATACTTCACAAAGGATATTTATATGCTTTGATGTGTGATGGATTTCTTATTGTTATCAACATTGTTTCCTCACAGCAAATGATAGAAGTAACGCAGTCGTGTTCAGAACTAAATGGCAGAGATCTTCTTAATAAAGTCTTGTAATGGAATTTTAATGGTTTGAAGAAGCAATATGATTAGATAGGACATAGATCATGTATAAAAATTATGAATTCTAGGAGTTCAAGCTTAGTGTTGGTTGTTCTCAGTGGTGCAAGGTGACAGATTTTGGTGATGAGAGAATATTTCTTAGGAGGAACTCTGACTTTTTGGTGTTATCTCCTAATTTTAATTGAGTCAAGGGTAATATATATTTGGTAGAGAGCCATTCCATTGGTGGATTTATGGTTGTTGTGTATTACAAAGAAAGAAAAGTCATGCAAAAGTTAAGGGCTTATAATAACTGCAACAAAGATGAATGTCCTTCCATTTGGGTAACTCCAACTCTGTAGGCACTTGTTAAAATTCAACACCAGCTTATAGAAGTCCAGCTATCCAGTTCATAAAGTTTGTGTCTAGGTATCCAATTTATAGAAAGCCATCTTGTTTTGAATAAGTATGTGGTTAGTTGCTATTTTTTAGTTTATTAAATCTTATTTTTATCCTATTCTTTAGTTCTTAGTGGGTATTATCAGTAGCATCACGTTCTAGAATTTTGGATATGTATGCCTATATTAAGGCTAATTTGTTCTGTTGAATTTATACTTCTCTATAAAAAATAAATCAATTTCACTTTTTTTCTTTTATCAGTTGTGATATACTCTGCTCTATATTGTTACTCTATTCTACATTGTGGTATCAGAGCATGGTTATTGTAGTCTATAAGGGAATTTTATCTTGACAAAATGAATGATCTTCAAGTTGTTGGTGGCATCAAAAAGCTCAACAATCAGAACTACAATTCTTGGTCTACCTGCATCACGTCATATATACAGGGACAAGATTTATAGGAAGCTATTAATAGTAGTGAGGTTATGCAACCTGATGATGATGGAAATAAAATGCTGCAAAAATGGAAAATTAAAGCAGGCAAAGCATTATTTGTCTTAAGAAAATAGTTGAAGAAGATGTGTTAAAGCTCATTCGAGATGCCAAGACCCCTAAAGAAGTCCGAGATACATTAGCAGAGCTCTTTTCAAAGAGAAATGATACGAGACTCCAATTATTAGAGAGCGAGTTATTGTCAGTGAACAAACGTGACATGACAATTGCTCGATATTTTCATAAAATGAAGACACTATACCGAGAAATTTCTGAGTTGGATCCACAAGCTCCAATCGAGAAGACCAAAATGAGGAGGATTATCATTCATGGTTTGAGGCCTGAATTTAGAGGCTTTATTGCTGCAGTACAAGGATAGCAAAATCAGCCATCACTTGTTGAGTATGAAAATTTACTTGTTGCTTAGGAAGCTCTAGCTAAGTAAATGGGAGAAATTATGCTAAAATGTGAAGAGAAGGCACTTTATGCTAACAAAAGCAAGTGAAATTCAAAGAAACATAGTAGTGGTGGATCGAAAGGAAATGAAGATAAGGGAAAACACCAACAAAGTGAATGCAATACTCATGCAGGGAGAATTTGGCAAAAGCGATGAATACTACAGCTTTTGTAATAAATCGACTTCCTTAACAAAGGTTATGCTTCCATTCACCTTTTGAAAAATTATGGAATATAAAGCCTACTGTTGGTTATTTTAAAGTTTTTGGTTGTGTATGTTATGTATTCATACCTAACCAATTACGTAGCAAAATGGATAAAAAGGTTGTTAGATGTATTTTTGTAGGATATGACAGTTAAAGGAAAGGATGGAGATGTTGTGGTCCAACAATTGGAAAGTGTTACACGTCTTGAAATGTGGTGTTTGATGAAGCCTCTTCATAGTGGTCCTCGAAAAAGGAAGTACTGCCAACTTCAAATGGTTTTAAAGATGTGGTGCAATCTTCTCAAATTCAGTTGACACATTAATGAAATTAAAACTACATATGATGATCTTGATGGAGGTGTATCTCAAAATCCATGGCAAACAGGTGTGCATCATTGAATAATTGAAGTTGATGACCAAGTTCCATTTTGAGGATCAACTAAAGTCAAAAATCATAATCCCAAGTATGCTAATGCTGCCATTGTCAAAGATTTCAAGGAACCCGAGATGTTTGAGGAAGCATTTCAAAATTAAAAGTGGACTAAAGTTATGGAAGAGGAGCTTGCCGCACTATAACAAAATCAAACTTAGGAACTTATGCCCAGGCCAAAATATGTGCATCCTATTTCATACAAATGTGTGTTTAAGATTAAATGCCGAACAGATGGATCAATTGAAAGATACAAAGCTTGCCTTATAGCTCATAGGTTTTCTCAACAATACAGGCTGGATTACGATGAGACATTCAATCCAGTTGCAAAGCTTATGACTATTCGAATCTTGCTTGCACTTGTTGTTGGCAAAGATTAGAGTTTATGGCAGATGGATGTTGAGAATGCATTTTTGCATGGAGAGTTAGATCGAGAAATTCACATGAACCAACCAATAGGCTTTCATAATCACGATCACCCGAAATATGTGTGTAAGCTTTGAAAGGCTCTTTACGGATTAAAGCAAGCACTGAAGCTTGGTATGGTAAGATTGCTGAATTTCTTACTTTAGTTATTATGTGGCGACGCCTGCTGATTCTAGTCTGTTTATCAAATCTAATGGAGGAAAATTAACTATTGTGCTAGTATATGTGGATGATTTGATTATAACAGGAGATTGGAAGGAAAAAATTCTCTACATCAAAAAGAATTTATCTATTTATTTTCATATGAAAAAACTTGGACAGGTCAAACAATTTCTTGGTTAGGAGGTTAATCGTATTGAAGATGGAATTTTTTTCCATCAGCAAAAGTCTTTCAAAGACTTGTTGGAAAATTGTGGAATGCTTAAGTGCAAGCCAATTGTTACTCCGATGGAACAAAATTTTAAAATTTGTGCTCATGAAGGAAGAGAATTAAAAGATGCAATAGTGTATCGACAAGTGGTGGGTAGTTTGATCTATCTTACTCTAACCAGACCTAATATTTCTTATTCAGTTGGTGTAATGAGTAATATATGCAAAATCCCAAAAACCTTATTTAGAAGTGATGTGGCAAATTCTAAGATATGTGAAGAGCACGCTTGATTGTAGTATTTTGTATAAAAGAGGTAGAGATTGTAAGCTTATTGGCTACTGTGATTTTGATCATGCCGAAGACCATGATACTCAATGTTCCCCTACTGGGATATTTTCATGTTAGGTTCTAGAGCAGTTTCTTGGAGTAGTAAAAGGTAACAATCTATATCTTTGTCAATAGCAGAGTCGAAATATAGAGCAGTAGCAATGGCAGCTCAAGAAAGCACTTGGCTTATGCAGTTGTTGAAGGATTTATGACAACCAACTAATCATGGGGTTCCATTGTATTGTCATAATCAATCAGTAATATGTCTTGCAGAAAATCCAGTTTTTCATGCCAAAACTAAGCATGTGGTAGTCCATTATCATTTTATTAGAGAAAAGGTTTTGCAAGGTTACATTTAGTTAAAGCAAATCAAGACAGAAGATCAAGTTGCAGATTTGTTCACAAAAGGTTTAAATGGCATTAAGTTGATAAAGTTGGTTTATCAGCTTAGTGTGATAAGAAGAGTAGAAGCTGGCATTGAGAGGGAGTGTTAAAATTCAACACCAGCTTATGGAAGTCCAGCTATCCAGTTCATGAAGTTTGTGTCCAGGTGTCCAATTTATAGAAAGCCAGCTTATTTTGAATAAGTCTATAGTTAGTTGCTATTTTTTAGTTTATTAAATCTTATTTTTGTCCTATTCTTTAGTTCATAGTGGGTATTATCAATAGCATCATGTCCCTAGAATTTTGGATATGTATACCCATATTAAGGCCAATTTATTCAGTTGAATTATGCTTCTCTGCAAAAAATAATTCAATTTCACTTCTCTTTCTTTTTTTAGTTGTGATATACTTTGTTCTATATTGTTAATCTATTCTATAGCACTTTGGTATATTTCATTTTTCATTAATTTATAATGAAGGTATATGCAGTGTTGCTAATGGCATTTATGTTTTTTATTTGATTTAGTTGTTTTAATAATAATCGCTTTGGCTGGCTGTTGTTCAAAAATTTAACAATTGGACAAATAATATTAAAATTTCATTTTCAAAAGATGTTCTATTTATATGTGGCTGTTTTCATCTGATAAAATGCAATCAAATAACCTTTCAAACAATCATCACTTGATATAGCGAAAGTTCTCTTCCAAAAGAAGTACTAGCAAAACTTCTTTCCATGAACAGTTTATATAGGCCAGGGATGCCAAAGTGTTTAGTTTTCACCTTAATGTTGTGAAAATTGCATAAGTCAATTAACAAGGAGAAACAAGTATGAAAAAGATGAAATGTGTTTGATCTTGTAATTTTCTTCATCATTTAATCTTCTTTAGGAGGTCTCTATGCAAATGAGATAAAACAATTCTTTAATGGAAGAAATGTATTGCAAACCTTCACGGAGAAACCTCAATATGTAACAATTATAAATCAAAGATACCTCAACTTTTGGAAAAGCCCCATCTATAATCTCACTCCACCCCATCCCGTAAAATGAGGTGTTTTAATTTGGGGAAAACTGAAACGATGGATGGATTCTCCATTATATGAGATTCGTATAATTCGACATGGTTAGGTTTTCTATAAAGGAAAGCCAGCTGGGAATTTCAAGTAGGCCTCCAACTAATGGCAGCATAGAGTTTAATGTAATTTACAAAATAGATTTGTAATTCAAGGTTGATGCTCAAAATTACATTAAACTCTTTAATAAAACTCGACAAGCGTGCGAGACATGACAAGAAAATTGCTGTTAGGCTTTTACAAATAGATGTATTGGACTATTGATTGGGCTTTTAGAAAACTCCCACACCTTCCCATGTACACGGCACCCACACTTACTCTCTCATGCTTAGAGCCTGCTTATTTACAAAAAACTGCTTCAGTTTTCCATAAAAAAATTTCACGAAAAACAGAAAACGAAAATTATTTTTATTTTAGTTAGTTTTCTAAAATACAAACAAAAAATAAAATTTTCAATTTTTTAAAATAAAGAAGAAATTAAAAAATTAATAAAAAATATTTTCCAAATTTTCTAAATAATTTTAATACACACACACACACATACACACACACACACACGCACACACACACACACACACACACACACATACATAGGTATATGCATGTGTATGTATAGGTAGTGCATGCATACATATGTGCATATGGATATGTATATATTTATATATGTACATACATACACATACATATGCATATGTATATGTATGTCTATATATGTGCATATATACATATACATATGCATAAACATATACATATATATGTATGCAAATACATATACAAATACATATGTACATACATACATACATATATACAAACACACACACACACACACTAGTTTTTTATTTGTTGATAAATGAACGCGTTTTCTAAATTTTCTACAGAAAATAAATACTCTATTTTTCTAAGAAAGTAGAAAATTAAAAATTATTTTCTGTAAATAAACGCTCCTATAATTTTTGCATACCTACAGAGTGCGGCATAAGGCTCCTTTTATATATGTTAAAGTCAGTTATTAGCTTACCACAAATACTTTTATTTGTATTCTAGACATTATACATCTAGAATTTTATAGAATATTTTCAATTGATTCGTGAGAGGAAGGCAAGTCAATTAACCGACTCTATTATTATTATTATTATTATTATTATTATTATTATTATTATTATTATTATTATTATTATTAAGTAATTAAATATATATATATATATATATATATATATATATATATATATATATATATATATATATATATATATATATATATATATATATATATATATATATATATATATATATATATATATAAGGGTGTTGCGATAGTTATGAAATATTTGGATGACTATAAAATTCATTATTCTCTCTATTATAGTAGCAGTCTATTTCTTTTATTTTGTACCTATAAATATCCAATTATGGTTATTCAATATACACAATTAATAAGAGAAAATTTTCTATTCTACTATATCTATCTTTTCTTTAATTAGTTTTACAATACGTTATCAGCACAATAGTTTCTATTGATTATTGGAAGTCGGTGGTTTACGACAATCCAGCTCGAAGGAATCAAGAATTATAATTTACAAAATTAAACGGTATAAGTAGATTTAATTTATAAATTTTGAATTATTTTAATTTTCATAAGTTAATAAAATTGATTAAGGGTTGAGTAATTCTACCCTATAATAAATAATTTTAAAAACTTTAATATACGAAAATATTAAGAACTGAGAATAGCATTTTTTATTACCAAGGACATTAACATGATTTTAGTGATTTGTTTTGCATAATTACAATTTGATCCTTGCTTAATTAAATTTTAATCATTATATTATATATGATGAATATATTTTATATAAAGCTATATTTGATTTTCAATTTGGTATATGTATATTATTGTTATGTGTAATCCAATTATTTAAAGGCTTTTGAAGAGTTATAATGCAATTACTTGCATACAATTTGTTACGAAATATATTATTTCTCAAATATGTCCTACATACATTTATTTTCAATAAATAAATAAATAAATATTGGTTGAAATGAATATCATTTTGAGACTGGAAGAGAAATACTTGAGATCCATTTTGTATAAAATTAGTAATATATTTTTTTCAGATAATTTGATTTTATTTTGATACAAATATTAATAAACTTGAAGTTTACTAATGGATACAAATATTAGTAACCTGAAGTTTACTAATTATTATGCAAATATTAGTAACCTATTATTTACCAATTATACAAATATCAGTAAACATGAAGTTTATTGATTAAATGATACTAATATCAGTAAACCTAAAGTTTATTTATTAAAGTAAAATTCTTATTAACTGTCACAAATATTAGTAAAAACAAAGTTTACTAACTGTTTGATATTAATATTAAGAAACTTGATATTTATCAATTAGTATAAATATTAATATAATAAAATAGTAAACCTGAAGTTTACTAATTAACAATTGATTATTTGGCATGACTGGTTTGACCATTTCGGATCAATTATAATGTATAAATTATTGAAAATTCCTATATACATATTTATTAAAGAGCCAAAAGTTTCTTTTAGTTCAATTTAAGGAATTCTCATAACCTATTTGTTCTCAAGAAATATTATTAAGATATTACTAGCTAATAAAGGAGCTAAATTTCCTTTATTCTGGAATAAATAAAGATAATATATGTGGGCCCACTATCCACCATGTGAAATACTCAAATATTTTTGAAAGATGCATCAATAAAATATTCACATGTGTATTTATTATAAACTCACAACCTACAATTTGTGAGATTATTCAAATTAAGTGCACAATTTTCAGAATATGCAATCAAGACATTTTTCTTGATAATGTTAGTAATTGTATGTTGTGGCTAAAAGATTATTATAAGCCCCTTGTATATGTTCATACTCCAAGATCTAGCTAAAAATGTTAATTACATGCCTCCGGTTAATTGCTAGATATTTTTATGAGAACAATAGTGTTATTTTTATATATGGATATATATATATAATATTGATGTAAGCAATACATACATGCATTATGCCAATAAAAATCATAAAATTTCTCAATTGCAATTTTAGTTGAAAATTGCATTTTGTTTAATAGCTTTCCTAATATAAGGGAAGAAAATAGCTAAAATAAATATATACATTATGCATATTTTAGATCCTCATATCATGAACCTGAAGTTCAAAAGATGAGTTAATTATGATGATAATGTATTTGTTAGTGTGTAGAGATTTATTAAATCTGATATGTATTAGCTGCAAATGCTCCAATTCAGAAAAATATCCCAGTAGGATAATTTGTCTTGTAAGATAAATTATTCGATTCCAAATAAGAATAAAATTTTTGAATGGAAAGGAGCAAATAAATTCATATGATCATATTATGGAGGCGAATACTCTTGAAAAAATCTATGATATAACTAATTTTTAAACCCTTGAAGTGGTTCAGGTACCTAAAATTAAATAAGAGATTTCAATATGTCATTTGTCATTAAAAGGAACCGAAGGATAAAGTTGTCGACAATATTTTATATAAAAATATTGATGTTGATATTTTCAATATAGTGAGTATTTTAAAATTAAATCTATTAAAAAATATAGATATTAATTGCATTCAATATGAATTTTTGGACTTGCAGTTCAAAATATTGACAAATATGATGCCAAAGGAGTACAATTGATATTCATAAAATACATAATAAAGTCGTAAAATATGATTTATTTTATGACATTTATTGCAACAGATTTGTATTGATTGCAAAAATACATATTTTTTATAATAAATGCAATAAATTTTTATTGTTTGTCAATTTAATAATATATTAGTATGTAACTAATTGATACTATTTGCATATTTTAATTCCTTAAAGATTTATCATACCTGAAGCATATAAATATTTCTGAAATTTTTTTTTCAATATATGTATTGAATTTTTTGTATATGATTACTTTACCTATTATCATAGTTTATATTACTGAAACTCTTGAAGAGTTCAAAATGCTTTAACAAATTTTGTAAACTAAATTTTGTTTCGACTTAAATATCGAATTCTATTTGATTGAAAAAAAAAATTAATGTGATCATATGTTTATATATTATCTTACATTAAATACTGCAATGGTTGTACAGTCACTAAATACAACATATTTCATGATCATATATTATTGCTATTGATGCATTATGTACTCATGCATTATATGGTAATTTTTAAATTTTTATTTAAAAATACATATTGTTTTAAAGATTTTAGTTCTCTATATAATTATATACATTTTATTTGGATAATTTTATTATCTAAATGTTTTGAATTAAGTTATTCAGTGCATTCATTTTTTATACATATTATATGATTATGCTATTTCATTCCTTAAAATGAATGAATCAATATAGGATTATGGTCATGAAAATGATATGATAATTATTACTATTATATGATTAATTTTATTACTAGAAGTGGTTGGTTATTAAGAGAAAGAACAAAAATGGTTAAGAAAACCATTTGAGAATGGATAACTTATTTATGATGTGGTATAAAAGTACATTGGTCATGTACTCGTTGTACGTATAGAAACTCTGTATGCATAAATTTAAAGGTGTTTACCGATATTATTATAAGAGAAAGAAAAATACACATTGTACTCTTTTTTCCTTAAATAAGGTTTTTTCTCACTGAATTTTCCTGTTAAGGTTTTTAATGAGGTAACTTATGATGTGTATTAAAGATATGCATGTGTACTCTTTTTTCCTTTACTGGACTTTTATCCCATAGGATTTTTTTCAGTAGGATTTTAATGAGACACAATACGTATTAATGGATATTTAAGAGGAAGTATATACTATAAATCCTATGATTATGAATGTCCATAGCCCTTTTAAGATTGATAGCATGACTTATCAAATGAAAAAAGGCAAAATAAATATTGTCTATTCATGATATTTTGTAATATTGTCAATAATTTTAAAAGTCAGCCAGAAGCGTGACAGATCTTTTAATGAAAAAGATATCAATCTTTGAACAAAATGAAGTGAAAATTTCTAAAGTGATACTCCTGAAGAGGTAAAAAGTAACTTAAATTAATAACTCCATATTTCTAGAAAAATAACCCCATAAGTGGTTCTAGTAATGGTAAGTTACATGAGATGCGAAAATGGATGATAATTGTTGTTGATAATATATTTACATATTTAGTATCGATGTGAATATATAATAATAATGAGTATGAATCTCTGATTATCGAAAAATATCAATATTAATGTGAATAGCAAAATTTATACAAAATATTTAGATTAGAAGTCCAGACACCAGAAGATATCAATTTTTTTAGCTAGAAGAGTAGTAATTATTAAATTACTCAATGTTAGCTATTCATAAATTTAGTTGAAAACTCATGTGGTTGAAAGTTATAACTCAATATAATAAAGCAATGTGTAAATTATTGTTCAAAAACAACGATCAACAATATTGAAGTATGAAGAAATTACAAAATTTTTTTAGCAGCAAACCAGCTGATTTCTTTACCAAGACTCTACCGACTTCGATTTTCAGAAAGCATGAAAGCAGTATTAGGATATTTCAGTTTAAGAAAATATTGTAATTATTGTATTTTTGAGGGGACTTATATAGCTTGTGAATACTGTACTCTTTTTTCTTCGTTAAATTTTTCTTAACAAGGTTTTAACGAGGCATATTCGTAGTGCATAGTCATACAAGGAGAAGTGTTGTGATAATTATAAAATATTTGAATGACTATCAAACTCATCATTCTCTCTATTATAATAAAAGTCTATTTATTCTATTTTGTACTTATAAATATCCTATTGTGGTTATTCAGTATACACAATCAATAAGAGAAAATTCTATATTCTACTATATTTATCTTTTCTTTAATTAGTTTTACAACAAAGGGCAATTTTTCTTATGTAATATTTTGCTATTCTAATTTTAACAAGTAGATAATTGATAAATTAATATTTATTTAATTATATTTTTCATCAAAATTTGTTCAATTTTACCCCTATTAAACAGTCTGTTATCTTTTTATCAAATTCTATCTATGGATTTGTTGATGTGAATTAAAAAGTAAAATATTTTGACATGTTAGAATTAACAAATTAATTAAAAGGCAGTTTTCCCCTCAACTTTGCTTAAAATATCTGTTTTGCCCCTTAAATTACAAAATTGGAGCAAATTAGTTCTTGCTCGTTAGGCAAATGTTTAAATTTTACCTTTTTTGGTCTATTGCCTTGCAATTGGTATTGCGGTGCATGCTCAATAAATATACGTTGTCATGTAAATTGATTGAAGTAACTCCCATCTGGTATGTAGAAAAGAGGTAAAGATTTTAAGTTAACGTCTATTTCACGTCTCCCTTAAATCTTAAAATAATACACTAATAAGAAATTATTGTTAAAAAATTTGCAATTATGGCTTGTGAATACCATTTAGTACTGGCATGCGGATTGATGGATAAATATTGATCAAATTTAATTATTTGTTGAGCAAGGGTAATAGCAAAATTAAAACAATTTTGATTTGAATAAGTAAAAAAGTGGCATAAGAAAGATTGAATATAAAATCAATTAGAGGAAGTCACAATTGTAAATTTGTTAAAATAAATTGAATTTTTTTTATAAGAGTTTGATTTTAAGGTTATGCGAGATATGAGATTCAAGATTTTTATCTCTCTTTTAAATGTCATGCAAAAGTCAGTTAAATTCAACATGATAATATATACCTGTCGCATATATAATACAATACCAGTTGTACGGTTCAATGGGCAAAAACTGGTCAAATTTAAATATCTGTCAAAGTAAAAAATGAATTGCTTTAATTTATAATTTTAGGGATAAATTTGCTTTTTTAAATAAAATCAATGAATAAAAAATAATTTTTTAATAATTTCAGTATGGCTATACAATGAAAATATGTTAATACTGATAGAAGTGATAAATAGACGGATTGGATGAATTTGAATTGAATCATTAATGGATGAATCATTAATGAGTTGAATTATAAATTAAATAAAAAAAATATGAATTATAAATGGATAAATATCTAAATGGATTGAATAAATTTAAATTTAAATATAATTTATTTATATAAAAAAATAATATATTATAACTAAATTAATAATATTATAATTCATATCCACAATTCAAAATTTATTATTTTTTTTATTTTCTGATGAATAATACTAAAACTTTACTTTGCATACTATAATATTAAAAGCTTTTTATATCATATAATTATAAATATCACTGACAAATATTTGTTATTGAATATACTGTGTAAGATTTTTAGTGGAAAGTTCAGATTCAATGAAAGAAAATGAAGCGTTTAAAATATTCAAACGTGTGGCGCATGATAGATGGACTCATTTTTTCTCCTTAGACATAATTTATGATGCATTGTAGTTGGATTCAGAGGAAAAAAAAAAAAAAAAGATTTAAGCGGCATTGACACAAATATATTTGCAACAAAAGTTGACCTGCGAACACCAAACTCAAAATTGCCTTACGTTATGGCTTTTTTCACTATCAATTATTACATTTGTGGGCCCTAATTCCTTTTTTAGATTTTTCCATTGATTTTATTTTATATTTTTTGTCAAATCCAATCTATATATGTACATATATTAATATATAAAGTAGAAAAGGCGGTCCAATATTTGTTCTAACAATGGCGGTGATGTTATAAAGGCTATCACATATCAAAATTATACATTTTAGGTGAAGGATATGCTCATCTCTTAAAAATAATATACTAATATTTCAAAAATATCTTTCTATAATTTTTTAAAATTAATATTGGGTTAGTTATACGATTTCCATATAATTAATGCATGCTTCTTCAGATTGGCCATGCTCATAAATTGGTATATACCAACACTAATAAGTAAACATTTCAGATCATTGAGCTAAACATTTCATAAAATTTTTAGGTATGATTAAAAAATATTTTGAAAACATCCATTGGGTTAAGACCTAATGAATTGGAAAGCGAGATGAATTAATTTTGGGTTGATCTAATGGATATTGGGTTGAATTGGATTAAAAAATAAAATGAATCAGTTTTGAGTTGATTCAGTGGGTATTCTTTTGGATTGAATTGGGTTTGATTTGGATCAATTTTTTAAATGAATTTGGATCGATTTATGGGTTTGGATTAATTTTACCAGATCTAAATGTACTTAATTCAGCTAGAAATAACAAATGATTTGATGAAGTATAAAAATATACCAACTTTGATGTTTTAAAAATAAGATTTCACGTATTAAAATTCAAGAATGGTATTATATCTTTTAGCAAAAGTTAAAAGACAAATTTGCAGCTTCGCATTTGTTTAAATTGTTTGAAAGAAATTTATGTAAAAATTTTTTCAAGGGTGACTCCTCAAATTTGAATCCATGGCCATATACATGCGAGTCAAAATATGGAAACCCAACATAATTAGAAGTCAACAAGAGAGTACAATATGGCGCTTTTCAAGGCACTCCTCAATTTTCATGGATGTAGACAAAATGCATAAATCAATTCAATAATAAAATTACAACTGAAATAAATAATTCATTAGGGGAAAAATAAATACTTGAAATAATGAGAGTAGATTGGTTTTGGTGTCACAATCGTGATTGAGCATGCAACGGAATCTCATTTGGAGAAGAAGACGAAAGACGTGCGACAAGCTGATTGTCACGTTCAAACTTAGCCATGTGTTCCTCTTTCAAAGTAATCCACGCCTCTATGCCATTCCCTTCTTTAGTTTTCATAAAAAAAGCTAGATTTCTTGCAATATCAGGAGCTAATCCTATCCATAAAGGTTTTCCCCATCCAAAATCAATAGTTTTATATATTGGAAAACTGGACAAAGTAGTAAAAGTAAACTCCTCTTTTTCACCAGATAATTCATCTGCAAACTTCTTCAGCAAATTAAAGTGTTCATCACTGTTTTCGAGCTTCCTTACAAAGTCTGCATTTATATTACTTATCGAATCTGTCATTCTATCCACAATTCCGTACGACTCATCATCGGTAGCTTTCATCTCACCTTTTGCCATAGCCAACCATACAAGATTCCCAAAACTCTCCATTGGCAACGGCGGTTCCATCCTTGATCTTAAGTCCACCCCTTGAATCACTGGATACTTCTTATTCTTAGCATCTTCACCCTGAGTAGTGGCCATGAACCGACTCCATATAAAAGCAGACAAAGCAACTACACGCGATGGCTTTTCTCTATTCTCACTATATTTAGTTTTAAGAACTTCTAAGGAAGAAGCACTGAACACAAATATTTTTGTTACGATCTTTTCCTTCAAAATCAATCTCTTTGCTGGCTCATACACACACACATTTGCAGGTGGAAAGAGAGTTGCCCAGCCAAAAGGAGGAACTTTGATATCAGTTTCTCCTCTGGCAATAGCAGCCCAGGTTTTCCCGAATATCAACTCTGATAAAGCATCACCAATCTTATGGCTAACACCAAGTGAAAGAGCAAATCCGCCGCAGCTAAAGAAGGTAATCTGGCTAAAACCTGCTAAATCATCCGCTTCGCCAACGCTAACGGGAATTAAATTTTTGTTGTTATAAGGATTCTTATCTCGGAGAATATCAGAAAGCTGATTGTTAGATTTGGCTTCTACAAATAGAAAACCTTCATCGTTACAGTCGACATAAGAGTTGCTCTTAATACGTCCAGCAACTGGGTAAAATATGGTTAAGACTTGGCGTAGGGAATTTTTCAAGATATTGCATATTACAACGTTGTTTAAGTTAGGACCTTTAGGGTAAAACATAATAGCAGGAAGAAAAACTGGGGACTGAATTTGATCGATAAAGAAAAGTCGGTAACAGCGAAGATGATCTGGTGTAGGAGAGGGTGGCTTGATTAGATCTTTGGAGACGAACTGTACTTCCATGTTTGCGAAAATTGAACATTTCTTGGCAAGCTATCTGCAACCTTTAATGGGAAAGATATTACTTTTATAGAAGTGGCAGCTTGGCACTCAGAAAAACAAAAATAAAAATAAAAATAAAAATAAAAATAAAAATCGCAACTTTCAAATGGTCAGGTCATTATGCATGGGAACATCGCTTTATACAATTTTGCATAATGATTATTTTACACATGGCTTTTGTGCTTTTTCAGGGAAACTAAAAATAAAAGGAAAGTATTAAATTTATTAAATTATTGATAATTAGGAAAAAAATATATACAAGAATCAATCAAGTCGATCCAATAATACTTGACAGAGTCCAAAGTTCATTAACAAAAAAGGCAAAGCATGAGCTGAAAGACAAGACAGAAGGGTACAGTATCCGATCGGATAGATGGGATACCACGTCCCTCAATCCACTAATACAAGCTAGTGCACATATCTCCCATCTGCTCCTTATTACATCGCCACTCACTTGCTACAACTGTCGGTTATCATACTCTAATGTACTCAAGTACCTCTCTTCTATCTCCTATAAATAGCCAAAAGCGTAATGGCACCAGGTATTGAACATTTGAGACACTCTTCTAAAACTTTATCTCTCTAAAAGCTACTAACTTAAGCTTCGGAGTGCTATCGTCCGGTCCGACCAGGCACCTTTTGCAGGATCAGTCATCCGATCGGGATCACTCAGCTGCTAACTCTCCTTCTTACAGATAAAGACTTTTCAGGCTTTTATCATTTGGTGCTTTCATTGAGAGGCATGGCAGATTCAAGATCCAACGAGCACACAGCTTCTGGAGAGTATAATCACAATAGTCAAGGCAGATCTATGCCCTTAGGGAGAAGAGAGAGATCTCCTAGAACACCTGCCAGGGCTAACGTCCTCCTAGATTTCGACGACGTGGTCATGCGACATCCGAAAGATACCCCTGTTACTTTCGGGGACATGCGCACCATTCTTAATAACTTTACTAAAAGCATCGTCCAAACGCTGAAAAATGGCAAAATGCCTAAGACTTTTGAAAGAGGTAATGAAATGGTTTTCATGGCCGAAGACTTTGAAAGAAGAAGAAATAGGAAAATCTCCATAAATGAGTCACGAGCTCACAACGGTGGGGAAATAGGGGTGAGAACCCTGGGCAGATACGATAAGAGGAAGGGGACGATGTCCTCAAGCAGAGACTCTCCCTACATCTCTAGTAGACCCTCTACCTCATCTTTTGGCAATGATCCATCCCTTATGCATATACCTAACCACAGTCGCTCCCGTAGATCTAAAGAAGAGTTCGCTTCCACGGAGATAAGCAGGGAGGACAAATGGTTCAAACAAAAACTCAAGCAATTTGGTTTAGTAGAGCCCAAAAAAGGTATGTTTGAGGGGAACACTTACAACAACACCATCTCCCATTTCTGTAGGGAGATTACAAAGTCGGAGCTGCCTTCCAGGTGGAGGGATATGGTGATGGATAAGTATACAGGTAAAACTAATCCCACTACTCACCATGCGGAGTATTTGACTAAAGTGCGGGTTTACACCTACGATGAAAGGATTGCCTGCAGAGTCTTCCGAGATGCCTTGAATTGGTTCCACAAATTCCCTCAAGAATCAATCACCTCTTTTAGACAACTTAAATAGTTGTTCACCATGCGATTCGTTGTGCAAACGTGCATCGAAGTCAGTTAGTGACTTATGCAACCTCTGTCAAAGAACCGATAAAAGTCTCAGAGACTACATGGATCATTTTCAGGCCACAATGTCAGAAGTAAGGAATGTAAGTGTGGAAATGGCATTGAATGCCTTGGTAGGAGGTGTCACTAATCGTTTGCTCTTTAAATCTTTAACAACGAAGCCACTGGTTAGCTTTTTTGACTTGATGGAAAGAGCTAGACAGCACATCCAGTCAAATGATGCTCTTAGATCCAATAGAGCAAGGAAGACCAACGTCATGGATAGGTTGCTGTACCCAAACGGTCAGGCATTCAGTTGAGTCTCCTCATCCGATTGGATAGCGAGGAATTCGAACAAGTCAACCTATTTAAGGAATCTAGGCAAGCGAAAGGAGATCGAACGAAATATATCTGATAGGTACAATAATAAGCCAGCTCGAATCCTCCCAAGAAAAGAAGACCGGATGATCGCAAGCACGAAAAGTCGAACCCGCACAAGCTATATGTTAGGATCATTCAATAATGACAAAATCAGGTGCAATTGTTGTAGTTTGGGTTTCCCATAAATTTTTTGTACCAAATTTAATGCCCTCTTAGTCTTCTGTAATAAACACTGGGTTGCCAATCCATTTTGACGTTATATATTTAAAATTAAAAAGTTATCTAATAATTTTTAAAGCTACAGCAATAAAGAAAGTATGGCCTAGCAACACGTGAAAAGTTGTTGGAAGCCCTAACACTCTAAGGTGCTCTTACAAAATAAGTGTCTCCTTGAAACAAGGACTAGCCTAAAGATAGGTACATGTCCAAACTTACGAATTTACTATTCATCAAATTTATTGACTCCCTCTCCAATAAAATGACCTTCGAATCGGATCCTCTAACCATCGGGAGCGAGATGAAGGCCCTAATGCCTATAGAACTCCTCCACGATCGGTCGACATAATTCAACCACTTCAGCGCGGATGTGATCCTCTTACCATCGAGAGTGAGATAAGGGCCCTAACGCCTGTAGACCTCCTCCCCGATCGGTCCATATAATTCAACCGCCTCAGCATGGATCAAATCGTCCTACTATCGAGAATGCGAGATGAGGGCCCTAACACCTGAAGACCTCTCACCCGATCGATCAAAAAGTAATTATATAAACACTGCTGCTAAAGCACGGATTTTGGAGAGCTTCCTCTTTATTATCGCTGGAATGAGGGTCGGGCAAAATTCTTGGGTCCTCCATCCAGTTAAGGTCCACCTCAGGGAAGTGATGCTCGGCTGCATAAATCAACAGAGTCAATAACCGCACTTGGGCCTCTCCCAACTCATCCAAAAGCCCTTCTCTTTGGGTGGCAAGTTTATCCTCAAGCTTTTTAGCCCACACCATCTTTTTTTCTGCTAAGGGGTCTTCAGTGAGTCTCGCTCGCCTCATAGAAGGTCACACTCAGCATTGTCCTTATCTCTATCAGCATTGGCTTTCAGACACTCAACAGATAAATATGTGCATTCTCCCCTCAATCTGGCTGTCTCCTCTTCAAATTTTCTCTATAAGGGATTATCGGTAGTCAGACGGGCTACATCACCTTTAAGGTGGTCGACCTCACTCTGTCGAGCTTTCAAGGCTTTTGAAAGACGAACGACTTCCCTTTACACTTTTTCAACCTCCGATTGAGCAAGGAGGGACTCCTTCTTAGCTGCATCATATTTCGCTTCTGCTTCTCTCCTCACCCG
Source organism: Excoecaria agallocha (assembly GCA_037975025.1). Classification (NCBI taxonomy): domain Eukaryota; kingdom Viridiplantae; phylum Streptophyta; class Magnoliopsida; order Malpighiales; family Euphorbiaceae; genus Excoecaria; species Excoecaria agallocha. Next base: position 43,267,314 of record CM075817.1, on the reverse strand, counting down.
ATCGGCATCATCCCATTTTCCTCGACAGAAAACGGCCATGCCATGTAAGTGCAAACCCATTTTTATTAGCTAAAAAAAAGGAAAGAAGAATAGGGGTCGGTCAATAGGGAGATGGAAGATAGAAGGAAGCACAAAGTAAGTTCATTAAAACGAAAAAACAAAATCATAAGCATTACATCTAGACTCTGCTGCTGAAAAAGGCTGCACTCTCAAGCGAGTGTGCTGGGGTCTCCCATTGCCTTAAAGTCATTCTCTTGAAGTATACCCTGGCACACAAAGCTGGATACCGCCCTATTATTAATAGACCAATTGTCAACAAATTGATTTTTTAAAATTTTTCCCAGCAACATAGCCTATCTCTCAGAAATTCTTACAGCAGAATGCCGAACAGACTAGTCTTAAAAGGTTCTTTGCCTCTTGCGGCAATCCTTGCATCCACCATGGCTACTAGTCAACATCTTTTTTCCTGGCTACCTCTTCAGCCCTTATTTGGGTAGCTTCATCTACTGGGGGCCGCATTTGCCTGAGCCGTTCCCCTCTGATGTAGAGCTGGTTGCTCTTTCTCCGAATCAGTTTCATCCCTCAAAAGCATTCGCCGAAGGGGGTGCTAACTTTTTGCTAAAGGCAAAGGAGCAGCAGGTCCTGGAAGGATCTGAAAAGGATGACAAACAAGAATCACCAGAGCACCAAGAGTGGGAATAAAAGCACTCATCGAGGGATTAGAAGCCTGAACTTCCAAAAAAGGAACAAGCCTCCTCTTTTTTGCATTCCTCTCCTCTTTAGCAGCCCGTTCAGCCTCCCATTTCACCTTAGCACGATCGGTTAGTTTTTTAGCAACATCATCTCCCTTAGCCATTGCATCTACAACTGCATCATAGAGATAAAACAAGATAAGTATCCTCTCCAGCAGATATATATTATGAACATGTAAATGCATGATTATCAATATGCATTTCTCCCACACTCCAATTATAATGCTCACATTTTGTGACATTACAAGCATTAGAGTTTGAAGACCCGAACAACGTGCTCAGAAGATAGTTGAAGTTGTAGGGTTTTCCCTGCCTTGCCACAACACTTAATAACTTTTCAATATCAGTCTCATATATAGACCGACCGACAGCTTGATCCTTTAGAACGATGGCTACATCCGACCGAATTAATGACACTCCATATCCATTGGCCATCCCCATTAAAAAAATCTTTCTTTAAAATCTTTCATGGATGATGGTACAATGAATAGCTTTCTCTGCGGTCAGCTTATGAAAAAATATTTTGTTCCATCACTCCGGCCTGAGATATAGAAAAAATGAGTGAACAGATCAAGAGTTGGCACCACTCCCTCTATCTGGAAGAGGATCTTGAAGCAGGCCACTGTTCTCCACCCGTTCGGATGCATTTGATTGGGAGCAATCCTATAGCCTTCCAGAATCGCCACGTCAAAGGCTCCAAAGGGAAGCCTTAATCCCCCATCCAAGCTCCACAGGTGGCAGATGAACCACTCATTATTCTCACGCCCAAAAGGCCCTTAGGTCATCGCCATAGAATCTGGGCAAGCCATCACAGAGACCTCAGCGAAAAGACCATATCGTAAAGGGATCTCGGCTACTTCCTCCTCTGTCAGTTTCAAAGGATGAGCCATGGTCTCATGGTCTTTATAAGCTTCAAGAAAACTCCATCTATTGATTGGCTGCTGCTTGAAACCATTTTTGATGGAGGGGAGAAGTGAAGAATATATGTGATGAATGAGAAAGAAAATCAAAGGCAGAGATTGTTTACTTGAGTAATTTCGCATATACTCTAAAATCTTTGAAATTTAAAGCATAAGAAATTGTTGCTAAGGGTTTCATATGGCAAAGTTCACAAGGAAAATTTGGTAGAGTTTTGTTAAGAATCGCTGAAAATGATGAAAACTCGCACTGAAGTCACCTAGTTATAGGTGAAAAGCTTCTAAAATACTGATGGAAAATGACATGGCATATATATAATGATCACGCAGTGAAAAAATAATAAAATTGATCATACATACCATGCAATCCATAAACAAGAATCGAAAATATGCAATTTTAGGGTTTTAAAAAACTTACAACCTTAGATGCCTTTTAAAACTTGATTTTGATGATGACCAGCAACTAAGATGGATTTATTTGCCTTAGATCTTGATCACCAATGCTAAAGGAGCTGCCTTTATGCCACTCCTCTCTATTTCACACACACAATTGCAAGGAAGGCTTAAAATCAAGAGTGCTAGCTCTATGTGTAAATAATTGGCAATGGTAATGGATTGAAGCAATAAGATTTGATCTTGTTCTTTTATTAATTAGCTATTACTGCCCAAGAACACAAGAGATGAAGGAAGAATCCTTTCTCTTGAGAGTGGCGGCACCAAGAGAGAGATTTGTCACTTAGGTTAAAAACTAGAATTAATTAATTTATACCATTAATTTAGGAAAGAGGTAATGCCAAAATTCCCTTGCAATTAGGAATATTTTCATCCTCCATCACTCCCTAATTAAGTGGTTTTAATTAATTCAAATTCTATTTGGTTTTTCAAATTCAAATTGATTTAAATTAGCATTAGTCATTTAATCAAAATTAACTACTTCATTAGGGATTAGTGATTGCCGAAATTCACTAGGATTATTCCTTGAATTTTCGGTCACCTTATCTCCCATTTAAGTAATTTATTTTGATTCAAATATAATTTAGGATTTAATACTCAATTAACTTAATTAATATAAGATAATTAATTAATTGAAATTAAACCTACTAATGCAGCAAATCCATCTCTCATGGGCCAAGGTCCATTTAGCAATTTTAATACCCATTATCCATATTAATTTGACTTTAAATAAAAGCCCAAATTAATGCCCAATATACTATTTAAATATTTTAATCCCAATACTTTGTGTGCGATCCTATAGGTCCATTTAATATTGGCAATGAATTAATAAATTAATTCAAAGACTATTTATACTCTCTAGCAAGATATTATAGCATTCCAAATTAAATGAAAATGCAAATGGCATTTGGTGACCTAATGCAATTTTGCATAGTCCCTTACCCTTAAATATCAGAATTAATATAAGGCATGGAATTAGTTATCCTTATATATATTAATTCCTTTCTTGATATTCTAGTGACACTGAACTCTCAGATAAATAATGATTACTCATTATTTCATCTCGATATGGCCATACACTTCTCAGTTCACTGATCAAGTGGCCGGTGACATTTTCTCTCTTATCGAGAGGGGTAATTCCTTCACTTCTCTCATGCTCTCTAACATGGATCAATACATACCCAAGCATATCCATATTTGTCACCCTGTTATGAGCACGTTAGGTGTATGTCAAAGTACACATTAATTCATAAAAGAGTTTCATAGAGATTTTAGGTCTAAGAACTCCGATGCAAAACTCGCACATGAGAAATACTTATGACTTGTATCATGTAGTGTTCTCATGAACGGATCGAATTCAGATACCATTTTCTAAACATGTATCTATGATCTCTGATTGACACTCTTGTCCTTATGATCCGTAAGATACATAACTCAACTTATCAGAGAGAGCATACTAGTCTTAATTCATTTGTTATTCCTATAAATTGCTGACTAGGGATATTTAAAATGAAGTTTCATTTGTTTCAAGGTCTTACAACCATGTGCCTCACACATGATAACTTAAACTGAAACAACATTCTTGGATAGTTCTATTAATTGATATGCACAAGAATATAATAGATAAAACAAATGCCTCATTTATTAAATTAAATGCTTTATAACAATGTATTGGGGCTAGGGCTTACACTAACAAATACTCCAAGCGCCACTCCACCGGATGATCGCCACGTATCACCAATCCATTATTGTGTTATTAAGAATGAAGCACCGCCCTCAGCACGCGTACAGACATTAAATGCAAAATAGCTATCTGAAATGAACGAATGTGACTCTTCATATTCGAGCCTCCTGAAAATTCGAAAATCCCACCAAAAACTGACATCGCCTGATCCGACCCTTTGGAGGGGGGATAAGTGATAACTATAGAAAAATATCTCCCAAAGCCCAATCAAGTCGGCCCAACAACACTTGGTAGAGCCCAAAGCCTATTAACAAAAAAGGCAAAGCATGACCTGGAAGACAAGACAGAAGGGTACAGTGTCCGATCTAATTGATGGGACACCACATCCCTCAGTCAAATGACATAAGCTATCACCCATACCTCCCACTTGCTTCCTATCACATCGCTGCTTACCTGCTTCAACTGCCAGTTATCACGCCTCAAGATACTCAAGTACCCCTCTTTTATCTCCTATAAATAGCCAAAAGCGTGATAGCACCAGGTATTGAATATATGAGACTCTCTCTCTAAAACTTTATCTCTCTAAAAGCTACTAACTTAAGCTTCAGAGTGCTATCATCTGGTTCGATCAGGCACCCTTTGTAGGAATAGTCATCCGATCGGGATCACTAAGCTGCCAACTCTCCTTCTTATAGATAAAGACTTTTCAGGATTTATCATTTATTAAAATTAATAATAACAAAAAAACTTTTAACTTTCAGAAAAAAAAAATAATCCCGTTACGTTGGACATTAGTACAACTTTGTGATTTATTTTGCAAAACTACAAATTAATCCTTATATTTTTTTATTTCTCAAATGAATGTATTAATGTTTTAAGTTACCTAACAAATATTTTAATATAAAATCATATTTTGGTTTTCAATTTACTATATATATATTTTTACTATGTATAATACAATTATTTGAAATTTTTAAAGAGTTATAATGCAATTATCAGTACACAATTCGTTTAAAAGATATTTGCTCAAATAGAACTTCACTTTGAGACTGCTAAAGATCCATTTATATAAGATAAGTAATATATTTTAAAATATAATTTTATTTTATTTTGATACAAATGTTAGTACACTTTTAGTAATTTGAAGTTTACTAACTCTTATATAAATATTAGTAACCTATGGCTTACTAATTATACAAATCTCTATAAACCCATAGATTATTTATTTATTGATATACTAATATCAATAACTTGAAGTTTATTTATTAATTAAAACTTAAAAGTTGATACAAATACTAATAGATATAAAATTTATTAATTGTCACAAATAAAGTTGAGCAAAATAAAGAGGAAAATAGTTAAACGAAAATCGATTTAAAATTGAACCTTTTTTATCAACCAAACCGATAATTACAGTTTTAATTAATAAATTTTAGATTTTTTCGATTTTGGTTTCGGCCCATGGTCATAAAAGTCCACTAGTTTTGTGTAATTGACCAATTAAACTATTGTTTTTTTTATTTTGGTTCAGTTTTCAATTTCGATTTTGCAATTTGGATACCTGTTAACCGTTAGTACATGATTAGCTGATGACTAATGGTTGGCCAATTCATATATGTATGTATGTATGTATGTATGTAATTTTATATCTTAAAAATTCTTTTTTTTTGTTATTTCTCTCTAAAATTTGTACAGAGTAATATTTTGAAATACATTTAAATTATATGTTTATTTTTATACTTTATTTTTTATATTTTTTTAAAAAATTTATATAATACTTTAACCTATATTTAAATTATGTGCTTTTTAAAAATTTTATAAAGTAATATTTATATGAAATAACCGATTAACTTTTATATATATTATTTTTATCACATATATTGGTGTCCATATTTTATTTAATAACATTTAATTACATTCATTTTCATATTTTAGAATTTATTTTTTAACATTTAATATTGTTCAATTTTTTCCTTAAAATTAAGTATGCTAATTTCTAACAAATATCAAATCCATGTTATAATATTAGCTCTAATTTCTTGACTATGAATTTTAACTAGTATATTATGTTTGTTAGATATTTTTTTATTTTAAATTACTTTAGAAATTTGAAATTATATTAAATTAAATTTTATCTATTTGTTTTATAATTATATGTTATAAATTTTAATAGTTAACAAAAAAAATTGGTTAATCAAACAAAAAAATCAAAATCAATGAACTGATTAATACTTAATGATTTTGAAAAACTGATGTTAATGGACAGGTTAACTTTTTTTTCGCTAAATCAGAATCAATGAATTAGTTAACCGAATGTAACAGATTGATTAAAAATTAATGAGTTAAAAAACTGATGTTAATGGATTGGTTAATTTTTTTTGCTAATAGATCGGTCATAATCAACCTTAGTTACAAATATTAGTAAGTCAGAAATTTATTAACTATATGATATTAATATTAAGAAACTTGATGTTTATCGATTAATATAAATATTGATATGATAAAAATAGTAATATGAAGTTCAGAAATTAACAATTGATTACTCTGCATGATTGGTTTGACTATTTTGTATCAATTATAATTCATAAATAATTGAGAATTCATATATATATTAGAGAATCAGAAGTTTCTTTAATTTAATAAATTTTTATAACCTAATTGTTCTAAAAAAAATATTACTAAAGTATCGTTGGCTAATAAATGGATTAAATTTCCTTCATTTTGGAATGAATAATTAAGATAATATATGTGGGCCTACTATTCAGCATATGAACCACTCAATTTATAAATTTTAAAAAAATGTATCAATAAAATGGTTACATATGTGTTTATTATTAACTTACAACCTCTAGTTTGAGAGATTATTCAAATTAAGTGCACAATGTTCATCTAAATTTTGTAATCAAGACATTTTTCTTGATTATTCTAGCAATCATGTCGTGGATAAATGATGTTTATAAATCCGTTGTACATATTCATACTCAAAAATCTAACAAAAAGATTTATCAAATACCTTCGATTAAATCTTAGACATTTTCACGAGAACAACAATGTTCCTATTTTTATATAAGAATATATAATATTATTGTAAGCAATACTTATATGCATTGTGCCAATAAAAATTATAAAATTCTTCCACTGCACTTTTTAGTTAAAAATTACATTTTGATTAATATTTTTATTAGTATCAAGGAAGAAAGCAGTTGAAAAATAAAATAATAAATACATTATTTGTAATTTAGATCATCTTATCATTTACTTGAAATTTATAAAATTATTTATTATGATATACATTTTTGTTAGATTGTAAGATTTATTAAATCTCTTATTTATCAATTGCAAATGCTCCAATTCAATATAATGTTCTAGTATGATAATTTACATTGTAAGGGAAATTATTTGATTCCAAATAAAATAAAATATTTGAAAATATAGTAAGGACCAAATAAATTCAGATAGAAATATTATAGAGGAGGATACTCCTGAAGAGACCCCATGACATGCCTAATTTGAAAATATTAAAAGTGGTTTAGGTACCTAAAATTAAATAAGAGATCTTTATATGTTATATCATTGAAAGGAACCGAAAAAGATTAAAGTTGTCTATAACATTTTTGCATATAATTATTGATGCTGATATTTTCAACATAGTGAGAATTTTAAAATTAAATCCATTGAAAAATACAAATATTAATTAAATTCAATTCTATAAATAAATTTTTGGACTTGTAGTTCAAATATTAAAATATATGATGCTAAAAGGATTTACTTGATATTCATGAAATATACAATAAAATCATAAAATATGATTTATTTTATGACATTTATTCCAATGAATTGTCATTATATATATATATATATATATATATATATATATATATATATATATATATATATATATATATATATATATATATATATATTCTTATAATGAATGCAATAAGTTTTTACTATTTATCAAACAATATATTAGTATGTAATTAATTGATACTATTTGCTTACTTGATAATGAAATTATATAAAGTATCTAAAAGATTTATCATACCTGGAAATTATAAATATTTTTAAAAATTTTATTTAATATACAAATATACATTAAATTTTATGTATATGATTTTGAAATATTATAATGTCACCTATTATCATAATTTATTTATAATTTTAATTGTTATTAAAACTTTTGAAGAGTTTAAATTACTTTGTGATAATACCTTGAAAATCAAAACTAGGCCTAACAAGAGGCTCATTGCTAGAAGGCCCATGAATGCCTAAACCTCCCTAGCTGAGTGGCTAAAGATACGGGAAACGAGGTTGTTCGATTGGACGTGACTCATCCTTGCTATGACAAGGTTGTTTGACACATGCCTCTATCAAATTACCATCATCTCGATGATAGGTCATACTTGCTTCAGAGTAGGCCTACTATTTAAAAACACAGTTCAAGTCTCCTAACTATATAAATAGCAGGTTCATTCTAAAAACACACACACTCTCTTTAATTGTTATCCATATTCTCTCTCTAAAAGCTTTTTTTCCAATTTCTAACTTAAGTATCAGAGTGCTAACGCCCGATACAACCGAGCAAGCACTTTCTTGTAGGACGTATGCTTTAGTATGATCGACATCAAAGCCCCAAGCACACATAAACTCCTTATCTTCACTCAACCAGAGTTCTTCCCCTTTTTCTATTAAAGTTTTTGATTTATCGTTTGGTACTTTCATTGAGAGTCGATGGCTGAGCAAAAGTATCCAAACTTTACATCTCTTGGAGAAATATGGATTCATAATCATAAAGAGAAATTCGATAAACATGAATTTCATGAAAATATTTGAGACTACATAGGAAAGCTACAGTTGAAAAAAATAAAATCCAGGACTGAAAGAAAGAAAAAATTATAAGTCGAATCCGAAAGGAAGTAAAACGTCTTTCTTTGGAGACATTGTGCAATAAATGTAGGAGACTTCCAGAACTAGCCTACTGGGAAAGATACTAGGAGGGATAAAATGATTGCCCCCTTCTTCATTTCTAAGCAAACCAAGAAAGAAGGAAAACACAATAAGAAGATGAGCATTTTCTCACAAAGCAACACACTCTCCCATCCGCTTCAAGGAAAATAAGTAGCATTCATAACAGAAAGGTGGTAACGAATATGTCTACACTAAACAGTCTGTTAAAAAAAATTCTTAAAACACAAATACATTTACTCCATATAACATATCCATATGGAAAACATAACTACAATTAAATATTATACAAGTACAATTCATATGTTATACCTCCAACACACACATATATACATGTCATGCCAACTAACATCCTTGAACTCCATTTTAATCTTGATCAACACTGTAGCCTCAGCTACCCATCTTTCTATTTTTATAACCTGTGCACAGTTAACAAACTACGCGTTGAGCATCGAAATGTCCAGTGGTGGATATATATCCCAAACTTTTCACAAAAAATATCATTAACACATACACATACACGTATGCATACGCATATACATATACACATGCATGCATTCATGAGCATTATTTAACCTTAACTATTTGTTTTATTATTTTGATGTTATGTCATACATTCATGCACACATGCATTTAATATTAAATACTATTTAAATCATTTAGTAGGATACAATTATCAGTTTTATCTTTTTAACACATCACTTAGTGTGATTGCCATTTTTATGCTTATCTTTCATTTAATTACAATATTAACTTATAATTATATTTAATTACTTTAATATCGAGAATTGAACTCCTTTAAGCACTTTATTCATTGTTCATTATGCAATTTATAATTTCGATTCTTAACATGCTATTTTCTTGTCATTTTATACTTTAATTACAAAATTGCCACTAGTTTACTTATTTTCACTCCGTATTCATTTATTGGCATACAAAATTACCGTTTGGTCATTATTTTAACTTTTCATGCAAAAATTTTATTTTAATCCTTCCAATTGACAAAAGTTCATTTCAGGCTATTTGCCTACTATTTCTTTTCATTTTTATCCTTTATTCATTTTTTTTGTCATTTTTACTCACTAAACTTAATATTTGAAAAAATTATCATTTTATCCCTAAACTTTTCATTTATTTTCAATTAGGTTCTTTTTCATTCTAAACCTCATTTGTGCTTTACTTTTTACACTTTTCATTCAACATTACCATTATTTCTTTCTTTTTCACACTTAAACTTTTATATAAGGGAAAATTACTATTTAGTCCATAAACTTCATTATTTTATAGTTATCCCTCTAGTTCATTCTTATTTATAAATTTTTTATCGATTTTATACTTTATATTTTTAATTCACTATACTTTTATGAAACTACAATTTAGTCTCTACAACAATTGAATTACCATTTTATCCTTTTTTTATTAAATTATGAACATACCCTTTAGTTTATTTATTTACAATTTTCCACTATTATACAATTTGCACTAATAATTCACTATTCTTTTGTAAAATTTTGGTTTAGTCCCAAAATTTCATTTCATATATATAATCACACTTAACATTCAATTAATTATTTATTCAATTAATTAACCTTTATCTTACTTGACTTACCATTTTTATCATTTTCCTCAATATTTTACAAATTACAATTTTTACCCATGAACTTGTAATTTCTTTCATTTAAATCTTCCTTTCTTTTTTTTCTTTCTTATTTCATCAGTTTAACTTCATAACATACCAATAATCCATATTATATACTTAATATACATTTTTAATTAAAATATACATTAAGTATACTTATACATATATTCGGCCAACATAATTATTTTTCACACATAATTTAATTTGATCTATTTAACACTTGATCCATCTAATTAATTAATCATTATCACTAATTTATACTTAATTGATCATACACATTAAAAATCATTATAGTAAACCTAATTATTCTATTCGGCCCTCTCAAGTTCTTCACCTCAATTTATTTTCTTTCATTTCTAATTAATCAAAACATCACTTTTATTCCTTTTAATCATTTCTATAACAATTATTTCAACTATTCATTCATTAATCATATACATGCATAATATAAATAACCACAAATCAAATCCAAATCAATAAAAATTAGGGGATATTGTATCCACTTACCTTGTACTCTTGTTCTTCATACTCTAAACCTCTTATCTTTTACCTTTAACCTTGGAGATTCTTTCTCATTTCTCGTTATCTATTATGGTTGAAAATACAAGTTCTACATTAATTTCTTACTTTTTTTATTCAATATAATTACATATACATGTTCTACATCCTTTAAACTATCTATAGAAACCATTAAATCAAATTAAAAATCTCAAAATTACTTGCCTCAATTTTAGTATATAATATTTTCTACTTATTTTCTCCTATTTCTTTCATTTCAAATAAGCTTTAGAGATGCTCACTAATGAAAAGAGGGGTTGAATATTACTAAAGAAGGTTGGATTTGGTAAGAACTTTAGAAGAATGATGAAAAAAATTATGGAGAATTGAAGAATACACCATTCGGCCATGGAGAGTGGGAGAAGAAAAGAGAAAATTCTGGAAAGGAGCAGATCTTTCAGCCTTTATATAGTCCTTTTAATGGGCCAAACCATGGTCTAGCCAATTAGGCCAACCTAATTTAGCCCAAACCATTAATTAACCCATTATATAGCCTTAATTTATTTCTCCCACTTTTCAAGCTCAATTTCCTTAAAATTCAATTTCATAAATCTTAAAATATATAATTAAGCTCACATAAAAATTTTCAGTCCAATCAGAGTTCGTTTTTGGTTTAGTTCACTCAACCTGTTCGATTAGCCAATTTTCAGTGTTACTATAAAATTAATTTTTCACCATAAAATAATTTTAAAAACTAATTAGAGCCCAACTAAAACTTTCTTTAATTTTTAAAAATCACTTACTTGTTTTAAAGCCTTGGTCAAATTCACGGTCAACCGATTACTATTTAACGAAATCATCATTTTTCTCTTACTTTTTATGTTCAAACCTTCCTAAAAATAATTTCATAATTCTCAAAATATATTCATTAGGCTCCAAAATTATTTTTGAGTCAATTAGAGACTACTTCTCGATCTGGTTCAATTTTACCGGTCCGATAATTTAATTTTCAAAGTCACCAAATAATTGATTTTTTATTACCATATAATTATACATATCATTTAATGTAGATCTAAAATTCTGGTAATTTTTAGAGGTCATTTGCTATTTTTAAAGTTTCGATCAAATCTTAGTCAATTCGAGCACTATTTGAATCGAAACATTAAATTTTCTTATTTTTAGCTTTTGAAGATTCATTTAACCTCATTTCGATTGCAAATTTGAACCACGGGCTTCTGCTAACATACTCTTTCCAATGATCAAATAAAATATTTTTTGACTTCGAGAGGTACTATTCATTTCAGTGTCACTATTTGTCATAGAAAAATACTATTCCTTACTAATCTAGCATTTGGGCCATTACAAAAGACCCTCACTTCACATTAAGATAAAAAGTGCTCACATCAAGATGAAATAAGTCTCTACTACTGATCGAACGATTGAAAACCCCTCTCCACGACAATAGAGCCAATTGGTACAACCAAAAAATGAGGCAAGAATTATACCTTTGGCAAAATAACCATAAAGAGAGGGGAGAAACACATCCAATATTGAAGAAAGATAAAAATTACTTGTACTAATATTGAAGGAGGATGAAACATTCCCCTCCCTTAGTATCATACATCAAGGCACAATTCTACATAATTCTACCATAAAAAAAAGGTATGGAAAGAACGAGGAGCTAACTCCATATATTTGACCAATCCAAAATCTGGGTGCTAGAGTTTCAGCCTTACTAGCTCCTTCATTCAGCGAAAGTAAAGCAAAAAGGAGAACGAAAATCAAAGCCTGATCAAACACAAAGATAAGGGGAAAAAATTTAGGCTACCAAGGGACTTTCCCTATGCCTGATCGAATTAGAGGCATAAGAGGAATAAGATAAATTAGAGAATAAAGATACAAAATTCGAAGAAGAACAAAATAGTATAAGTTGGGTCCAAAGGAGAATGAAATGTCTCTCCTTTGGGACATTAGATGGCTATTACCATGAAGATAATGGGGAGAGATTGCAAAATGAATCTTTCTCATGTCAACATCAAAAGGGGTCGATGAAAGAATTTAATCCCAATCAAAATGATTAGTGAAATGCAGGAACAACTAAGAAATGGCAACTTATGGATGAAGAAATCTGGATGGTGATGCCCCAGTATAGTCCTAAAAATGGAAGAAAAGAAGCCCAATTTAACAAAGGTGAAGAAGGCTTTTAAGGTGCTTCCCTCTGTTAACTTTAAATCAAGAAAGCTAGCAAAGTCACAATGACAATTTCGATTGAAGATGAAAATCTGTTATCCCGATATAAAAATTCTCGATCGATATATCAAAGAAAATTTCATTGGTCTTCATCAAAAGATCGATGAATAAAATTTATTTATCAAATTTGATTAATTTCTCAAATTAGCTTGACCGACATTCCCTGATCAAAGCGTTTGATTTAGTAAATATATCAATATGTGCTACAACTAATGCAAATATAAAGATAAAGATCTAAAAGAATAAATTTATTAAAGCTCTTTCTAAAGAGTTGCATTTGAATTTTACAAAACGAATAAACATAATCCTATATCTACTATCAAGTGTTGCCCCACTTCTTCCTAAACCTTAAAGACGTTGCAAACATCTCCCACTTATAGCATATTGGAAACCTAGAAAGCAAAAGAAGATCAGTTATAGCTGAGAAGATGAGAATGAAGAAAATGATAGGAGATAAAGATTACTTCACCACTACTACAGCAGGTGATGCCATTATGGAGAAATACCCAGCCGTTCATTTATCTTCCTAAAATGGCAATGTCAAAGCAAAGTAAAACAAAATCATGGGGCTCCATAAGAAGCTTTATAAAATAAGCAAAAAAAGGAAGCAGATAAATAAGAGTGCAAAGAAGCGATTATATTATAAGAGTCTAAAAGCATACGCGGTAAATCCTAATAAATGAGGAGTTAAAGAATAAATAGCCATAATTAAAGCTCAAAAATTGAAATGGCAAAAGAGCAATTAATTAGTACCCTTTTTTGAGGAAGACACGGTCAAATACAATGATTTGAGAAGAGAAAGAAATTATCGAGTTTATGATGTAACCATTATAGGATGAAAGGTTGAGAAAATCCTTGATGACCAACAAAAATAAACAACTCGAAGGCATCAATCCTGATCAAAATTGACAAACCCAAGTTATCACTGAGCTTATTGGCATCTCAAAGTAAGAAGGACATAAAATATAGCGATACCATCTCAATCGGAACAAATATGCAAAATGACCGCCTCTTCATAAGATAAGTTAAAATGCCATTCAATTATATCTTTCCTCATTCTTAAATTTTAATAGTATATTAAGAGATAGATGGAAGAATAAGCAAGAGAAGGGCAATAGTAAAATAAGAAATTGTACAAAAGATGAAGTTCATTTAAACTCTTAAAGTCAATACAGAATACATTAAATATAGAGTTTTTTACTCAGGAAAAAAAATAAAACAACAACAACGAATAATCCATAGCTTCATTACAATAAGATTACCTCTAATTTCGTAACCTTCTTCCATTAGGTCAGCATTAGGAAAATGGAGGAGAGAATATAGACTTGCAATTCCACTGTGACCCAAAGAAAGTCCAAGGTTAAGAGAAAGAAGCAGCAAACGAAAAGCAAAGGTCATATGACCTACTGTTGCAAGTCACATATTATTAGAAAAAAACCTAGCAATTCATTCATTTCCTAAAATGGAAAGAAAATAAAGAAAACAAAGAATAATCAGGAGGTTCCATGGAAAAAGGAGGAGGCTTGGTTCACATAAAGAAAAAGAAAAAGGCATGCTTATTTATAGGGATTTTTACCTCGTTGAAAATCCTCACAAGTAGGCCATATGGCAATGCTATTAAAAACAAGAGTAAATGCAACAGTAAAAGTTTGAAAGATGAAATGACAAAATTTAAAAAAACACCCATTTTTTAAAAAGGTGCAATTCCAAAGCAACACTTCCCAAAGCAATATGGGAAAAGAGGTGACGATCTAAGCACCTACTGTTAAACAAATGGGTTAACAAAGATCAACAACACCCTTAGGTAACTTTGCTCTCTATTTTGTAACAAGTGTAGTTAACATGCTTCTTAGTAAAAACTAGGAAATATAATAGGAAAAATAAGCTAGTTGAGTGCCAATAATGTAATTAGTGGAGAAAAGGGAAAAGGCATGCATGCAAAAGCATAAAACTTCATAAAGCCTCTCGAATAACAAGGCATTAATAAAACAGGTCAAAAAGTTAAAATTTGAAATGGCAATTTATATTTATAAAAGAGCTATTTACAAGAAATTGTCTCGATCGATGTGTTGCGATGTATTTTTTTAATACCCTAGTCTCTTGGACTTAGATAGGGTGAGAATGGTGTCAAACTCTGGGAATCAATTTTTATTTAAGTGTCATCTGTATTAACCGGTTAGATACTAGGATATCTAGGCAATGATAAACAAAATGGATTATTTGCACTAAATTTTTACTTACCAATCTAATTATCTACTCTAAAGTATAACTTCAAGCAATCAATATAAGCATTATAATTACAAGAAATCAATTGATCTTATAAGAATGCAAACAAACATATAAGCATGCAATGAATGGAGAATAAGGCCTACCAATCCCTAGATATAACTCTCATTGTCAAATAAGGGCATCCCTCATCTAGAGACTATAAGCACTCTTATGTCATTATGAAGATAGATGAGAACCATAAAGTTCTATGTCTATTCTTAAGCCCCTCAAAGTGAAAACCTTGTCTTCTAAGTGATTTCTAACTTTAAGTAAATTTAATTACCTTTCCACCAAAATGTTCCAATTTTCATTGTGAATAAATTGATTAACATAACATATGGTGATAAAGCATACATAATAAATTAAGAACCCAATCAAACTTGAATCATTCATACTCAAACAAAATATTTATATTAATGAAGTTCAATTCATACTTGCAATCCTAACAAAGTAAAGTTAGCCCTAAATACATATTAGAAAAATAAAATACACAAGAAATAAAATACACAAGGAAATGAACTAATGTCAAGTAAATTCTAAAGAGAAAAGAGAAGAAAGAATGTTAGGAGACTCCTCAAAGCTTCTTTAGAAAAATACTTAAGTGACGATTGACCTATTTTGATCCCTCATCTTCCTTAAAGTATTCTTCTTCCTCATAATATTTCTAATTTGATATTAAAGTTAAAAGGTAGTTTTTCTATATCTAAAATATGGTTATATTTATGTATTTATAGGCCTTAAGGTGTCCTAATTTGTGTCTTTTTGAAAAGAGGTTGAAATTCTGAAGAGGTACATAAAAAATTATTATTGTTTGCCTTTGGGATGAGTCGGCACACCTATGCTGAGTTAGACTGGTGTCACGTCAAGGCTTTATAATGAGTCATCATAACTTAAATAAGTCATCATAGCCTCAACTACTTCATAACTCGGTTTAGCACAGCATGAGTCGGCACACTAAGTCCCTGCGACGAGTTGGCACAGGCTCTTGAACTTCTTAAAGACCTTTTTCTTCTAATTTTCAACAAAATTCTCTTTATTTATGCTTCATTTACCCCAATTAGGCACACTTAACCTACAAAATAAAGAAGGCATAAAAAGTGACCTAAAACATAAAAAAATATTTAAATTAACTAAAGAAATAATGCTATAGCACACAAAATGACTATGCTAAATTGCATGACATTAAATTCCTCCACACATAAACCCTTACTTGCCCTTAAGTAAGAGTACAAGTATCTAAGTGAGAGAACTAAAAAAATTCATTTGCCTTCCAAGTAGAAAAGAGTATTCCTAAAAATCATCTTTAACATGATAAATTGCTTGGAATAAGATAGCCAAATAACTAATTCCTAATGCTCAACAATGATAGAGTAGATAAGTTGCATAGCATAGGTAATAAATTTAACCTACTATCTTAAGTTATTAAAATAAAAATCAAGAAAATAAAAGTTTATTAATGGATTTTAAGAGATGAAACAGGATTATTACATGTTTGGTCCATTTTCAAAGCCCAAATGGCCCAGTTTAAACCAAACTAGTTTGTGTGTGAACAAACTTTTGGGTTTTAAGTGTAGGTTTCAGCACACCCTTGATTTTAAGCTCAAAATTAATTCTTTAATTATTTAATATAATTAATTAACCAATTAATAATCAATTAGATTGATAATTAAGATAAGAACACATGTATGCAAAAGTTTTCTAATTTGATCACACTATTACAAAAATTCAAAAGTTAGTTTCAAGAGTTGAAACAAAGTTATTATTCCATAGTTAGGCTTTATATTTATGCATTGAAATTGCATATAAGGATATATGATTGGCATGGTGGATAATTATAGACAAAGCCCAATGTGATTGAGTAGAATGCATGTTTTGGCCCAAAAAAGACTTTTATATCCTAATCACTTATTTTGTGTTTGTATTTTCTTTTCAAATTGTAATATGTAATTAGATTACTTAGATTAGATTTAGAAGTACAAAAAAAAAACCATTAGTAAGGAGCAAGATGAGCCAGATGGAGATCTAACAAGATAGAAGATAATGTGTGTGTGTGTGTGTGTGTGTGTGTATTTGTTTAAATCATGCATATTACCTAGGTTTGACTTTTTTATCTCCTTTTTGGCTTGAGGAGGTCAATGTAGTAAATTCCATAACTATGCCATATTTGTATGCTTATATTTATGTGATAGATATAGGATACATACCAATGTATAATGGCCATGTATATGTGATGAGACTTAATTAACAAAATCGCTCAAACTAATATTGAGGTATATAAGCTTTCCATTAATTAAAGGAGAAACAGAGTTCTTTGTAATATGGGTTGTTGACCATATATCAAATATGTTTGAATCCAATTAAATGGTCACCTTAGCTGGCTCATTTGTTTGTTGACCACAATCAAGGCTAATTATTTTAGAGGTTAGATTAGAGAATGAATATGTGATATGCATGTATCAAGAGTTGATAACCCAATAATCTAATAGTTGTGTAAAGATATAATTAGTGTATAAATACCTACCTTTCAAGGGTATGGAGTTTGATTTATTAACCATAATCAAGATCAAATTTCATTTCAAAGATTGGATATTGGCCTACTAAGAAAATCATCAGGTTTTTTCGGATCATATAGTGAAGGCTGTTGATTTGCAATAAAATAGTAGGAGTAAATGGATTAATTAAAGACCTAATTAATGCATACATATACATAAACATACTTTAATACATTTCCTTTCTTCACATCTAGGTCATCATCATAAGCTCATTGAACATAAACCTATGTTTAATCTTGGATAACAAGTTGGTTGGTAATAATTATTCTGACTGGATTAGGCAATTGAGAATTATTCTCAATCCACTATGTCTTTGATAAAGATCCACCACCACTTCCACCAAATGATGCCACTAATGAGATTAAGGGAATTTATCGTAAACACATAGAGGATAGTGAGGCAACGACATATGTGATGCTGGGTGTTATATCCTTAGAGCTTCAAAAACAACATGAGATTATGAATGCTAAAACCATCATTTTACATCTAGAGGAGCTTTATTCTTCTCAAGCTAGGACTGAGCAATATGAGATTGCTCGAGCTCTCTTTAGCTGCAAAATGGTGGATGACACTTTGACTGCTACTCATGCATTAAAGATGTATTGATACATTGAGCATTTAGGCAGGTGTTTGCTATGTTATGGTTAATGATATATGTATAGACTTGATCTTATATTCATTGGCTCCAAGTTTGGCACCTTTTGTGCTTAACTTTAACATTAATAGGATTCAAGTAACCATTCCTGAGCTAATCAATATACTCAAAATTGCCAATGGATCCTATAAGAAAGATTTAAAAGGCATTATAGTTATCACTTCTGCTAAAGGCAATAAGCAAAAGAAGAAGGTGATCAAGGCATAGCTGAAGCGTGGTGGGATTTCCAAAAAGAAGGCTACCAAGAAGGAGAATTCCAAGGGGACTTTCTTTCACTATAGGAAAGATGGCCACTGGAAATATAACTGTAAAGCCTATCTAGATTCTCTCAAAGAGAAAAAACAAGCTAATACTTTTACTTTAGGTATTTAATGATTGAAATTAATACTTATTCTATTACTTCTAGGCAATCTTTGATATTAGATGCTAGATGTGAATCTCATGTAAGTAATGATCTAAAGGGGCTGATAAGCAATAGAAGAGTTAGAAAGACAAAGATATGTCTATAGTCAGCTATTGGATAAAATATCTCTACAACAGTTATGGGGACTTATCATTTGTCTCTTCCAAGTGGATTGATACTGGATTTAAATAATTGTTATTATGTTCCAATATTATCTAAGATTATTATTTCTTTTAGTTGTTTATTAAACAATTATGACATTTCTTTTAGTAAGGACAAAAATTGTTCCATTTTTAAAAACAATATATTTTTATGCTAATGCTATCATTGAGAATGGTATATTTATTCTTGATCTAAATAAAGAAGTGTATAATATGGATACCAAAATAATGAAACAAGATAATATAAACACCTCATATTTATAGCATTGTCGTTTAGGTCATATAAATGAGAAATGTATGGCCAAATTACACAAGTCAGGTGATTTGGGATTATTTAATTATGAATCATTTGATACATGTGCATCTTGTTTATTAGGAAAAATGACTAAAGTACCTTTTACTTATAAAGGTATACGAGCTAGCAAGACATTAGACTTAATACATTCAGTTGTATATGGTCCAATGACTACACATGCCAGAGGAGGTTACCCCTACTTCATTATCTTCATAGATGATTACTCTAGGTTTGAATATATCTATCTAATGAAATATAAATTTGAAGCCTTTGAAAAGTTTAAAGAATTCAGAAATGAAGTAGAGAAACAACTTGGCAAGAGTATTAAGAAACTTAGATCATATAAAGGTAGAGAATACTTAAGTCAAGAGTTTCAAGATTATCTTAGAATTAATGGAATTTTATCATAATGGACTACACCATATATATCATATCTAATGAAATACCAACATATTCATTATTTGGATCGTTCAAAGGTTCATTATCATCATATGTCACACCTCTATTTATTTCATGAACCTCTAATTCTTCTTCCTGAAATGCTTTATTTTTAATTCTTTTTTTTTCAATTCTTTTCTATGGTTGTTAAATCAAGATGTTTTACCCCCTTTAGAAAGATAAAATGTATCATGATCATTGTAACAATAAGAGCAAGCCAATGTCCTTCCTGTGCTCTATCTAAAAAACATAGAATAGTAAGGGAAATCAATAACAATCCAAATGAAAGTTGCTCTTGCCAAAAATTTTATTTAAGGGACATATCATATGTTTCCACACCAAATTTTCAAAGATTTTAGAATTTATATATCAATGTGTAGACACCATGACCCAGGTAGCCTAGATCAGAGTTACCCGATGATGAGGAAATAGTATATTACTGACAATGGGTTCGAATCTTGAAGCTTCAATTGTGAATTTCTCACATTTCTTCAAACGTTTTCATGATTTTCCAAGTATTTTCAAGTGTTTTACCAAAAGATGCATAAAAACTTTGATTTTGGCCTTCAGATGTGCTAGAAGGCCAAATATCACTTGAAGGGTGCCCATTTGTTGCTCATTCTCTTCTATACAAGCTAAATTAAGGATATTTTTGGAATTCCAGGATTTTGGGCTGAGGGATGGCCACCTCTCAATAAGGGGCGCTTGTTCATGGCTTGAAATCCAAGATTCCCACATTTTTAGAATTCAAAATAGGAAGATATATTTCAAAAGGTATTTTTCCAAAATTTCAAGGGATTTTCCTCCAGATTTAGGAAGAACTCTAATCTAAGTATAAAACCTAAAATTCTAGGATTTTGAAAAAGGAGGGGAGATACTTATTTATAGTAAAAAAGAGGGTTTGGAGAAGAAAAAAATTAATTTCTTTCTCTTTCGAAGGCTCCTCATTCTCTATCAATTTCTTTGACTAAAATGCACAAACACAGACGATTTTCATTATTTTTTTAAAGGAAAGAATAATATCAAAGTGAAGACCTAGACTACAAATATTATAGAGATAGAATATCTTCTAAGGATAATATTCTAGGCTTTCTCTCTATGTTCATTTTCTCTCACTAGAATTGCTATACACGAATCAGATGAAATTTATTGACTTAGTTGTGTTTAAATGTTACATTTGATTTATTTGTATACTTAAATATGCTAAAACATGAATCTAAATTGGATTGGCATGTTAATGGTGTGTTTAGGTTGAGATTCCTCCATTGTTGTAGTTTTAAGTTTTTTTATTCTCTTATTTTGTAATTTTATATTTTGATATATTTTTGTTGAATTTTGTGTATAATTGATGTTATAATACTTTGTTGGCATGACTTAAGGTTTGATAGCTGTATAATTTGGGTTAAAATATATTTTGTATGATTTTATATCCCAAAAATTGCATTATGCTTCAATCAATAGTGTCAAACGGGGAAAAAACCTGATGGATGCCCGTCTGTCAAGCAACAGATGGAACATCATTGGCCTTCCTCTCGTCCTGTATTTCGCTCTAGGTATAGGCTTTCATTGTCTATTTTAGGCATCCGTGGCTAAATTTTTAGCATATTTTTATACATTTTCATATATTTTATGTGTTTATGTCATTTATTTTATTTTTGTAATGTTTAAGGCATTAGTCTGCATCATCTAATTTTGTATGTAGTTGTTTCTTATTGTTGTATAAGTGAATTTGTGATTAACTTTGTTATATTTATAATGATTATTTTTTCATGGTACTAATCTATTAGCCTCTGGTATTATTTTGTGAGTATGTAAATTTTTTAATATTTGGAGGATTTTCATGAGGTGCATTTCATTGAGTTTCATGCCATAGTCGATTGATGACTCTAGTAATCTTACGAAGTCAATTATTTTTGTTGCTTATTTTAGTTTCATTTTATTTGTTTTTATGTTGTCCATTTATTTGGTATTTTGAATTTATTATTATTTTGGGGATATAATAGATAGTAAAAAAAGGGTTTTCTATGCAAGTTAAAAGGAAAATACATTAAAATAATTTTTACTAAAAAACTAGGTTTTTCTTTAAAACTTAGACCAAAGTCTAATTTTTTATCCAAAACCAAACAAAGGAAATAAAAAGAGTTTTTGTAAATATGCATGAGGGAATCAATGTTCCTAACTTAAATAAATGTCCCGATTTATGTATGTAATTTATTTTTCTCGTTGGACGATTTGCTTATATAATAATTTTAGTAGGATTTTATTCTTTTAAGTATTTATTTATCATTTTTTATTTGATTGGGATGTTTACTTAATTCTTTTGCTTGCATTGTGTGAGAGAGGAGACTGGATTAATTTTGAAACTCACTTGTAAAACAATACCTAACTAAGATGCCTAATACGAGTGATATCCAGAACACTAATCTCTATTTCGGCATCAAAAGGTTGAAATTCATTTTTTGATGTTCTATTAGGTGGCAACTATATGACACCTAACTTTTTGGGTCTATTAGTAGATGCCTTTGTGGGTTGACTACCAATCATAAATTAGGTTTGATTCTTTTTATGGTGAAGTGTTCAATTCATGATTAAAAGTGAGCCTTCTTCTATCTTAAACCCTAAAAATGGACCTTCAAGAACCTAACTAGAATTGAGCATAGGTCCGACATGCATCACAGTGGCGACTCTACTGGGGACTAAAGATACCTGTCTCCTAAAAGCATTTTGGTTAAGTTCTTTACAATTGGATTTTGTTATTAATCCTATCTTTTTTCTAAATTGCATTTTTTGCATTCATATTAGAGCCTTAAAATTAAGTTAGGCATCCTTTTTTAGCCCCAATGCCATCATGAAGCACATCCTACATTTACTCAATATAGGGAGGTGCCAAGAAGACCTATTAGCCCAAGTTTAGTACCAAATGGTATATAAAATGGTGATTTATCGATCGTTATGCTTGTGATGAGCTAGATCTATTGGCAGAGATCATGCTTGGATAGCCTTGAAGTTTTATCATTCTTAACTCAAGCCCATGTAATGACCATAGCTACTTTTCCTAGGTTGTATAACCATAATAATGTTTGCATGCTACAAGGACCTTTGTGTATTGACAAAACTTAAATAAATTAGGAGGGTATCAGTCAAAGGCTACCATACCCCCGATAGGCCTAATGCAATCTATGTAAGTAGTTAAAATATATGATGGTTAAAACCCATATGCCTGCACTTTCAATAAGAAAGGTTATGCTATCAAATTTTTACTATACACTATTTATGTCCATCTAGTACCCTATTGACCCATAGACTAAGCCCACTTAAGAAAGAGATTGTATAACCTCTTGTGTAGGAGGAATAAGGTTGGAAGGCTTTGTCTATACTTGTGTGTGATGATAATTGATACCTAACGAAAGTATACATTGCATTCATACATCATGTATATTCCATGTTCATTCATCATTCACCATGCATCACTCCTAACTTTTAACTCTTGTAGCCATCATAGGCTCATCTAGGTGGTCCAAAGGGTCAAACAGTCTTCTGGTCTAAAGATCTATATCTAGGCTATTAAGGTCAAGTTCAGGTTTGGAATTTGGTTCAAAGGTCAGTTTTGAGTTGGGTTCAAGTAAGTCTTTAAAGGGTAGTCAAGAGACGGGATCAAAAATGGTAGATGATCAATTAAATAAGATTAGTAAGGTGATCGAGACTAGGAGAGTAGCTGATGACATAACAACAAGAATTCCATTCCTAAGGGAAAGGTTAAATGTTACTCATATAAGAACTTCGATGGTACTAGATGATTTGGATCAAAGACTGGATAGGATGTTTTAGGATTTTGAGGAGAGGTTTATGGCTATGATTGGTGGGATGGTGGCTTCTATAACACCAAACATTGGAACTCTATAGCACCCATTCATGGAACAGCAAAGCCAATGCATGTTGGGGACATTATCACGACTAAGGCTATTGTGCCTCGAGACCCGCCAAGGAGGGAAAAGAGGCATGATCCTAAAACGACTTTATAGAGGAGGAAGATGAAGAATATATCCCTTGAATAGTGAACATAAGGATTAGGAGTCCTAGTACTAAAGATCCAACTTTTAAAAAGATGAAAGAAAGGATTAAGGCTATGCCCAAGTTGCTATCTGCTGGTAGGGGTATGAACCCTAATGATAGGGACTTAGATGGGGATGAGCCATTTCCCCAAAGATTTAAAATGCTTGATTTTCCAAGGTTTAATGGCACTTTAGACCCTTCAGTGCATGTGAAGCAGTATACACTGATTATGAAAGGAATAACCCTTATAAAGAAGTAAAAAGTAGAGTACTTTCGTTTAAGCTTAACTGGACCTATGATTGACTGGTACCATGGGTTAGATAGGTATATTAAGAAGGATTAGAATCTATTGACTGAAGGATTCCTAAAATAATATGATTACAATACCAGAATGAAGGTCACCTAGAAAGACTTTAAACTTCTTTAGCAGAAGCATGACAAATATTTCTATGAGTACCTCACTAGATAGAGGAATAGTGTGATGGAGATGAAGAGGAAACATAACATAGTTGATCAAATCAGGTTATTTATCAAGAATACAAGCCCATATCCGAGAGATGGTTTAAAGATGAAGGATCTGAAGAACTAAAAATCTTTAAAGGATATAGCAATAAAAGCTGAGGGAGAGTATTTGGCCAGAAGGGCAAGCAGTGAAAATGATAAAAGGAATTTTAGCAATAACAAGGCAGTTGGGGACAGTGGTGGTCGAACATAACCAGTAAGACTATAGAAGTATTCACCATAAAGGCTAGTTAGAGGCATTATTATAATTTAGGTAAGTCACTATCTTAGGTCCTGGATTATTTGATTAAGGAAAGGAAGCTTCAGCCACTGCCCCCAAGGCCTACAAAGAGTTAAAGGCTGTCTTACCATAGGGAAGATCAGTATTATGATATCATCAGCATACTGGGAACTTGACTGATTATTGTCATAGCTTGAGGAATAAAATTCAAGATCTGATAGATAACAAGCAGATTTCAAATCCTAAAAAGAGAGATAAAAAAAAGAAAGGAGGTTATAATGTTGTTCCACCTTCAATGTTTATGATCAGGTCTAGTCTACCTGAGTGGTACATCATGAGAGACTTATATAGAAATGAGTACATGGTCGTTACCCATTCCACCCCTAAAGTAATATATCTAAGTGAAAGAAATTGATCGATTTTGATGATTGATTGTTAGGATATCCCTATAGAGAGTGAGGATAAAAGGGCTTTAGTGCCCATTGACATATGGAGTTCAGCTAGTGAAGGTGAATAAGAGGTGAAAAAAAGAAAAAAAGCTAAAGGCAGTCTTAAAGAGTAAAAGAGTGGCCTCAAAAGTTAAGAAGCAACCAGTTCCCACTGCAGTACCTACAAAAAAAAGGAAGTTAAAGAGGATTAAATAGCTAAGCAGCTTAAGAAAACAAATACAAAAATCTCCATTTAGGATTTGTTGAGACAGTCTCCCTCACATAAATAGAAGGTAGTAGGTTGCTACTACGATCTCACCCTCTAAATTGCTAGATTTGGTTAAAGGAGGGACTGGAGTGAATGTTGTATACTCTGATGCATACTTGCTTGCTGAAGGAAGAAATCATAACCGCCCTTTGTACATCATGGCCCAAGTGAATGGTAAGCACACCGAATGTGTGATGGTTGATTATAAGTCTTTTATCAATTTTTTCCCTTTGGTGGCAATTTTAACTTTTGGGTTGAATGAGAGTATGTTAAATAAGTTTTATCTTACCATCTCCACTTGTGACAACTCTTAAAGATAATTTGCTAGGACTTTTAAGGCTATAGTAAAGATAGGGTCTATTGAAATAAAAGCTAAATTTGTAGTGCTGCCCATACCAACCAATTTCTCTATGCTGTTAGGAAGACCATGATTTATAAGTTAAGTGAGGTGCCCTCTACCCTGTATCAGATGATCAAGATCCCCTATGATGATTAGGTAATCGATATTAAGGCTGCTAGGGAAAACCAGGTATCTACACTCGACATAGCCAAACAATTGTTCAATGGGTTTCATATATTAGCTATTAGTGATAAAGAAGGTGGGGGTAGTTTTGCCAATAGTCCTCAAGTAGTCAACATATTGAAGAAGTTAAATTTCCTACCGAGTGTTGGTTTAGGCAAAAATTCCCAAAGGCTTCAAACCGGTATAGATGCTAAGGGCCAAAAGGATAAAAAGGGTTAGATTTTACTGATCCTATTTAGAAGGGTAAGAAAAGAGAAAAAGGAATTACTCACATCTCATAGAGCTTTGTGCCAGCTTTAGGTATTTATCTTTATTGTGAAGAGAATAAACCTCAACTTATCAAAGATGAAGTAGTAAAAAGGTTTGAGTTGTTCAATGATGCCTTTGATTGGGAGCAAGGGATTATCAAACATGTTAAAGGTTTCTGGGATGAAGAGATTTTGCTACACCACTTTGCTTGGAACAAGGAAACACTTGAAGAGGTTATAATAGAGAAGCTATTTACTATTTAGACAAAGGGTAAAGGGAAGGTCGAGGCTAAAAATTTATCTGAGGCTGAGGCTGGAGAGACATCCGATGTAACCAAGACTAAATAAGATATTTTTATTGATATTGTTTATGTTCCTAAACTTTCTGATGAGAACATTGATTTCTCTTTTGATTTTAATAAGATGAACAATTTTGCTTACTTGTGTGATGTTTCCTCTAATTTCAATATGCTTAATCATGATCATGAATCATTCATATTTGATATTAACTTAAAAAACACATGTTCATTTAATCTCGAAAGCAAACAAAATCCAAAAGAAATTTTATTATCATGAAACATAACTCTTGAAGAGAGAAAAATTTGAGAGAATGTTGAATAAATATGAAAAAGTCTTTGCTTGGACCTATAAAGACATGTCGGGAATAGATCAAGAAATAGTTGAACATGCCATCCCAATATATTTAGGGTACAAAACAGTCAAGCAGAAGCTTAAGAGACTTAGACCAAAGTGGGATAAAAAGGTTAGGGAAGAAGTGAGGAAATAGATATAGGCTAAGTTCCTAATGGAAGTTCAATACCCTACGTGGCTAGCAAATATAGTTCCAGTGGCTAAGAATGATGGAAAAGCCAGAGTTTGTGTGGATTATAAGGATTTGAACAAGGCTTCTACTAAAGATGATTTTTCCTTACCTCACATAAATATCTTGGCTGATATTGTAGTGGCATATGCTATGTATAACTTTATGGATAGATATACAAGGTATAATCAGATTTCGAATAAGATAGTGGACCGAATTAAGATGACTTTCATGATGAAGTGGGGTATATATGCCTATTAAAAATGCAAGTGATACTTATCAGAGGATGGCAACTAGGATATTTGATGACTTAATTCACAAATAAGTAACAGTATATGTGGATGACATGATGATCAAGTCAGTCACCCACGAAGGTCATTTCGAGGCATTAAAGAAGTTATTCCAAATGACTAACAAGTACAATCTTTACATTAACCCAAAGAAATGCATCTTTGGAGTTACTTCAGGTAAGTTTTTAGGACATATAGTGAGCCAGAAAGGTATAGTGGTAGATCCCGATAAGGTGAGGGCTATTAGAGAGATGTTGGTACCTCAGAAGGAAAATGAAGTTAGAGGGTTCTTAGGTAGAATTCAGTACATTAGTAGATGTATAGCCAAGTTAACTTCTATCTATATGCTAATATTCAAGCTGCTCAAAAAGGATCAGCCAGTGGTTAGGAATGAGGATTGCTAGAAAGCTTTCGATACCATTAGAGGTACCTACTCCATCTCCACCAGTGTTGAGGCCATTTTAGGTAGGTAAGCCCCTGATTTTGTATTTGGCTATAGAGGATAGCTCAATAGGAGTAATGATGGCTCAAGAAAATGACTTAAAGATAGAGTACGCAGTGTACTACCTCAATAAGAAGTTTCTCCTTTATGAAGCAAAGTACATAAAAGTTGGAAAGATCTGTCTAGCAATCATATAGGCATTGAAGAAACTGAGAAAATACCTCTACTCTTATAGGATATAAGCAGTGGCTAAAGAAAACCCTCTTAGGTACCTATATAAAGCACCTTTGCTCTTAAGGCAGGTAGAAAGATGGTTAATACTCCTACAAGAATTTGACATATAATACATCATAAGCAAAAACATTAAATGAAGAGTGGTAACGGAGTTCCTAGTTAATCAACCTTTGGAAGGAGAAGAAATAACTTATGAATTCCCAAATAAGCATATTACGGCTATAACAGTGCTGGGTTGGCAGATGTACTTTGATGGGGCTGTGAATAACAAAGGAGTAGGAGTGGGAGTGATTCCAATGACCCTACAAAAAGAGAAAATGCCACTAGCCAAGAAACTAAGGTATAAAGCCATGAACAATGAAGCTGAATATGAAGCCTGCATTTTTGGTTTGGAAGCCTTATTAGCTGTGGGGGAAAATCCACAAAAGTATTTGGAGACTCATCTTTAGTAATTTGTCAAATGAGAAGTGAATGGTCAATCAAAGAAAAATAGTTTATTGCCTTTTCTCAAGTACCTAAAAGCCCTAACCAACTAATCTGAAGTATGTACTGTTGGATATGTGCCTAAAGAGGAAAATAAGCTATCAGATGCTTTAGCCACCTTAGTATAAATCTAGGATAGGCTAAAAAGGGTAAGTTTAAAGCCTATGCTGATTTTAAGTTTTGACAAACCATGTTTTGAATATTAGCAAATTGTGGATATCGAGGTAGATGATGAGAAACCTTGGTATCACGACATTTAAAACTATTTAGAGAAGTCAGTATTCCCCAAGGAAGCTACTAAAAAGGACCAAAGAATAATTTAAAAGCTATCAACCTAGTTCCTTACTGTAGCAGGAGTTCTCTATAAGAGACAGTTTGATGGTATCCAGCTAAGGTGTATGGATGAAAATGAGGTAAGAAAGGTCATGAAGGAAGTTCACACATGAGTGTGTGGGGCCCATATGAATAGTTTGGCCTTAGCTAAGAAGATCATATATCAAGAATTCTTTTGGCTCATAATGGACAATGATTATTTCAAGTATGTCAAAGAGTGCCAATTATGCCAACAGTATGTAGACTTCAGGTATTTACCTATTTTAGAGTTATACAATCTTATGTCACCATGGCCATTCATCACTTGGGGTATAAATATTATAGGCATGATCCACCCATCTACTTCGAATGGGCACAGGCTCATCATAGTAGCCATTGATTATTCCACTAAATGGGTAAAAGTTAAATCCTTCAAAAAGGTGGATGCAAGGGATATGGTTAAGTTCATTGAGAAAAAATTGATATATAGATATGGATGCCTCATCATATTGTGTCTGATAATAGGTCGCAATTCTCTGGTGAAACTAGATAAATGCTCATCAAATATGGTGTTCAACACCATATGTCCTCTCCTTATAAACCTCAGGTGAATGGAGCAGTTGAAGTAGCTAATAAGAATGTGAAAAGAATTCTAGCCAAGATGGTTTGAACTTAAAAAGATTGGATTAATAAGCTACCCTTCTCATTATGGGGTTATAGGACCATGGCTAGGACTTTAGTAGGGGCCTCTCTAATTTTCTTTGTCTATGAAATAAAAGTAGTACTACTAGTAGAAATTGAGCATCAATCTTTGAGAGTAGTTTTAGAAGCTGAAATACTAGAGATATAATGGGCTAGATAGAGGCTATTACATCTTAAACTACTTAATGAGGATAAAATGAGAGCATATTATCATAATCGGTCTATCAAAAGAGTCTTAATCATTCATTCAAAAAGAAAGCAAGGAACCATCCTTTGAAAGAAGAAGATCGAGTGTTCAAATAGATGAGGTTGGGGATTCTAGACATTCAAGGCAAGTTTAGGCCCACAAAGGAAGGACCTTTTATGCTTAAAAAGTTATTATCCTAGGGAGTTATGATTCTATCAAATGGTGATGGCAACAAATTTGGAGAATCGATGAACATAGATAGATTGAAAAGGTTATATGGCTAAGATAAAAAGAGAATAATTGCACCACAAGCTCGAAAAAAAAATGATGGCCTTGCTAAAATTGGGCACCTCATCAAGGTGAAAATTGAAAAAAAATGCCTTGGGCAAAAATTAGAGGCCAAGAGAAAATAATCAATCAAGAAAATCCCGAAAGGGCTTAATGATGCTTTTAAAATTTTATTCGAGATTAAATAATATGTGCAATTGAGATAATATCAAATGATGATTATGTGTACTGAAATCGAAAGGAAATGTCATGCATGTATCACCAAAGTATTTAAAAAAGTAGCATATTTTTTCACATGTGTTCAAGTTTTAAAAGTTCAAATGAAAGAAAAAACATAATTTGTAATAGTATCTAATCTAGTCTATATGTATCACATCTCTCTCTCCATCTAGATGCCTATGATGAGAAAGTCTGTTATCGATGGCTAGACTAGTGACTTACTGCTTGTATAAGTCACACGTGCTGAAGTCACAAGCACCAATCTTAGGGATAGAGGTCCTCATAGGGAGTCAGGCCCAAATCCTTCGATGATACTTGATTGGTATCTAGCAAGTGTACTAGATTGGCTAGTAATATAAAAAAACATAGATTAAGATCCCAAATATCGTGCCTAAGGAAATATGGATTGCTAAGCACAATATCTATATATGAATTAAATTAATCTAAGATTATTTCTCAAGTTTTTGATTTAAAGACAATAACTAAACTAAAATAACAATTAAACAAAATAAAAATAAAAACTAAACCAACATAAGTTAAGAACAAAGCAATAACTGAAATAATCTTGCTAAAAGAACTATCCACCTCAACTTTCATTGTAATGACTTAATTAAAAAGAGAACACAAGTGATTATGAAAAAAAACTAGTAATAAAGCTAGATATATTATGCAAGAATATCATTCTAAGTATTAAACTCATATATAAATTTAATACATGGCATAAAAATTCAATTTTAAACTCTTAGACATCCATTAAACTCTTTTGCAATCAAACTTAACTTCAATCCATTCTTATTTTAACTTTTTTTTACTTTTAACTTACTATTACCAACACATAATTACACACCTTACTCATAAAATAATTATGCATTAATACCAATAAACTAACCCAAGAACATGCAAACCAATACTCATGCATAAATCAATCATTAATTATTAATTCAATAACAACCAAAGATAAAAAGTTGCCCAAAACTAAGAAACAATTAAACTTGTATTGAAACAAAGCTCAAAATAAAGTTATTACGATGAAAATATAGTTTCCCTTAGCAAAAGTAAAAACTACTTACCAAATATAATGAAAATAAAAGAAAAATTAAATGAAATTAAACAACTAAAATAAAGAGAATTGCAAACTAAGAAAATAGGAAAAACTATTGTACAAAGAAAACTAGAAGAAAAACTAAGAAAAATACGTAATTTAGTTGTTTTTTCTTAAGTTTTGATGTTTTGGTGCTTTTATAGTTGAATTATCTTGCCAAAATAAGAAATTTTGCTGACTTATTCTTCCTAATCCAAAGCTAAATTGAAATTTTGGTTGAATTGGAAGTCTTTTATCGATTGCGTATTAAAACAACTTAGGAGAGTGAAGTTTTGGCCTTGGGTGAATGTCCTTATCACTCGGGAGAGTATTTTTCTTCTTTGAGTGAGTGATTTCATCACTTAAGAGAGTGGCTGCCTCACTTAGGAGAGTGACCAGCATCACTCAGCCGAGTGGTCCACTTCTGCTCCTCACAATCATTTAACAACTTTTTTGAAATTATAATTTTGCCCTTAAACTTCTCCTTTCTTAAATTCAGTACTAAAAAATACCAAAACTTACAATTAAACCAAAAAACATATAAATTAACTATTTAAACCAAAAATTAACAAAATTAAGACTAAATTAACTAATTTAAACACCTAAAACACACTAAAAATATAGAATAATTCATACCTATCAAATACCCCACACTTAGATTTTGCTCACTCCCTAGCAAATTTGAACAAACCAACTCCTCAAAATAATCAAACTTCAACCAAGAATTATGTATTTCAAAATCAAGCCTAGCAATTAACAAGAGCACTCAATAAAATTCTAACTAGATTAAATTCAAACAAGACAATATGAATTAGTTTCCTTTTGTGTGTGCAAGACCAAAATATTTTAAGCAAATTTTCAAAAATCAAAACATCAATGCATATTCATAGCTAAGCTTAGAATGAATGTACACCTAAATGTACAAATGGTTTCACACTTGAAACTCTAGATACACCATAAGCCTCTCATTTAGCACCGGAACCCGAAAGTCATCTCTACTAAACAACTAAAAAATAAATTTTAGAATGACTTAGGTCTTTTAAAGGTTATAATGGAGTTAAGGTATTAGTTATCAAAGAATAGATAAAGATAATAAAAAAGAATAGACGCTCTATGATACAATAGACTAAGATTCAAAATTTTAAACTACTAAGAACAAATCCCTTTTTCCATATTTGTTTGCTCAAACTCATACACATCTTAAGCACTTTGAAAGAAAATATCAATGAAAACTATCTTCATAATTCATCCCCTTTTTAGAGTCACACATTACTTTCCCTTGTAAATACCCCACACTTAAGATTTTTGCCATGTATGCTAGCTTTATTGCTTTTTTTTCCTTTTTCTTTTTTTTCCTCTCTTTTTTAGTCACTAACTTTATTGCTAGCAATAGAACAAAAACTAGGTAATTACAAGGTAAATTTTTCACTATTTTCTTGACTTCATCAATAGCCCTTAAAAATAGTATCAACAATGTCTTACTACACCCTTTAAAATACCCAACAAAATCAATCCATCCAATCTTAAAGTGGCCAATTCTAGAAGGGAAGATAAAAGCTTTTTAGGCTATATGGTTAATAAATGAGTTTAACAAGAAAAATAAATATGGCATGCATTAAACGTACCTCATTAGGCTCAAAATGGCTAACAAGGGACAAATAAGCATATATAGTAGGAAAACAAGTTAAGATATGGCTCAATAAGAAAAATATTGCCTAGATTACTTTCTAGCTTATTTTGAGTTATTCCTATGCTTTGAAGGGTAATGGAAAAGGTTCTAGTGTCCTAAAATTCCTTACCCAACTATTTCAATGCACTATTTTTCTTCTATTTTAAAAATTGGTCTTAAGTGCTCAAAAATAGAAACTAACAATAAGTCAAGTTGAATATTAAAATAGCCAAAAATTCATTAAACAACATGCTTATTTTAATTCTAAACAAAAAATTTAAACATTGCACATTCTAAATTAAAGTTCAAGATGTTCAATTTTTGATAAAAACTAGGGCAAACTAAGCTAAATGTATAATAAATGATAAATTGAATTAAACTATATCACTAAACATGCAAACTAAAAACCAAACATGCAAACTAAAAATAAACTAAACAATTAACTAAAACAAAATAACTAAAATAATTCATGAGTAAGATAAGAGATTAAACAAGGTAAGAAAACTCCCTTAATTTGCTCTTCAAAATCTAGCTCAGCTGAGCTCTATCCCCCTCTTTAAAATCTTACTGTCCTCAGCAAAGTAGCAAAAGTATTAGCATGTTGCATAATTTTAGACAAACAAGTAAGTATCCAAGAGAAATGTAAGCTAAAGTACACCACATTTAACTCAAAAAAATACTAGCACAAGCAAATAACCACAATTAATCCAAAAGAAGGCATGAAATCAATGGAATTAAGTAAACAAGTTAAACATGCCTCTAAAAGCTAAATAGTGCAAAAATCAAGGCTTAAGAATCATGATAACCACGTGAAGAAATGCACCTAAGCCACACTTTCTATAATGCTCAATGTATAGTACCAATGTGTTGCATAAATGACATTAAATTTGTTAGTACAAAATCTCAAATCTAAGAGTAATTGGTGATGGTTTTGCTTAATAAAATGAAGAAATAAACTTTAATTGGTCCTCATAAACACAAAACAACTAATCCAATTTAAATACAATCTCAACCTAAATCAATCCAACAATAAGATTTAATCTCAAACAATAAGTGGCTAACAGTAATGGAATGTAAAGAAAACATAACTCAAAATTAAACTCTAAGCCAACCTATGTTTAAGAACAAGAAAGTCACACCAATTTATGCGAATTAATTTCATCAAGCAATTTGAAGTATTAATCAAATCAAAAATTAATGAGAAATGTCCTTAAAACTTCAAACTAAAAATTGAAAGCTTAAACATAATTTTTAGCACCCGAAATGAGTAGTTTCATAAGGTAAAGCCCATGTAACAAATGTTCGTCTCGAAACGAGCTTTCTAAAAATATATAATATTCAATCGGACACCTGCAGCAAAAGTTATGATCAAAACAGTTATAGTCGTAATAAAGACTTTATACAACTGATAATGTGCATGTTATGCAAGCTTAACTCATATGTGTGAGTGAGTGAGAGTTTAATTAAGTGAATGATTAGGTGAGTGATTGAATGAGTGATGTGGGTGATTAGGAGAGAGGAAGGGGCGGTATAAAGGGATGAGGATGTGCTCGGAGGAATGGGAGAGGAAAAGGAAGGAAAGGTGAAGGAGGAAAGAAAGGCGAGAGAGGAAGGGAAAAAGAAAAAGGGAGGAGGGGGAAAGTACCGTAAGGTAGAAGCCAAGCAAGCGGGGGAGTGGGGATGGCATGCGACCAAGCGAGGTAGAAGGGGTAAGGATGCTTAAGTGAGTAAGGGAAAAGACAAGGATGCTCGAGCGAGCGAGGGAGAAAGTTGGCTAGCTTATAGGGGAGCAGATCTGCAAGGGCAGGATGCTCGGGCAAGTGGGCATGGGAGGCTGGGTGCACACGACCAAGTGAGCTAGTGCTGTTAGACACGGGCACGATGAAGCTCGGTTGAGCTTGGGCCTTCTGGACTCCATATGATTTTTCCCCATATGAATACTCGGGTGAGTAGTTTCACACTCAAGAAAGTGATCATTCTACTGCATTTGAAACTTCAATGTTCGGTGTAGAACATAAATATAAGGCACCTAAGCTCAACTTAATTCCTTCTCACAAATTCAATCACTCTCTAATAACAATATTAACTCAAGATTCATTCCTTCACTCTAATAAATTAATATTTTCTCCAAATTATACTAAAAACTTTGTCAACTTGATTTTTAAACCATGTAAACCAGTTACAGCACACAATGAATAAAATATTACTCTTACTCACTCAATTATGCCTTTTCCTTCTAAATTCTCTTCAAGCTCTAATTCAATCATGTCAAGTGATATGCAAACCTATCAATCAATTGAATGACATATCAAGTCCACTTTTAACTCAGCACATTAGATTCATGAAGCATTAAGAAACTAAAGTCAAATTCACATCTAAACAACTCATAAAACAAAAATCCATATTAAGTTCAATTAAGTTGTAATTCCCTTACATCAAAAATCATATTAGCTCTATAATTATCCTAAAAGCACTTACTAATTTAAATATGATAATTAAGCACAAAAATATTTAGAAATAGCTTCTTTTTCAAATCCAAATCTTAAACTCATGAATTAAAATACACAGACATAATAAACAAAAGAAAACATGAATTAAACTATAAAAGCCTATGAAATTAAACTAAAGACAACATAGCAACTAATTGGAAATAACAAACAAAACAAAAATCATAAAAAAATGACAAAAATTTAAAGAGAAAAGTTAGAGAAGTTTTGGTTTATCGAGTCCCAGCTTGACTCATGTTACTCTCAGGAGGTCGAGCTTGTGATCCAAATATTGATCCCTTCGGATTTTGCTTTTAATTTTCTCCCATCAGCAGAAGAAATTTTTCATAGTTCACCAAAGCTGGAAATTTCATATCTTCGATAAAGTATGACTCCTCCTTTGGCTCTTCAAAAATAAACTCTACCGACTCTTTTAGCCTAAATAAATTCTTCAAATAGACCAAATTCAGTGCTTCCACTTGAGAATTGAAGACTTCTTATTCCTTTGATTATACATCCTTCACAAAAGGTCCAACATCTTGTCTTCATATATGAATTGTTCCTTTTCTTCTTTGTGCACCTCAAAACTACATATTTCTTTATCCACCATTAATGAATGATTTGTGTCCTCTTTACCACTATCACCTTGAAGTTGCACTATAACACTTAAGAGTTCTAGTTTAGATTTCAATCTTTCAATTCCTTCTTCTTTATCCCTCAATAAACTTTCCCAAAACTTTTCCTCTTGATTGCTTAAATCACCTCTCATTCTTCTCTTTCAGCCTAAAATTTAGTATCTTTGCTCAAAAGCAAGTCAAGGAGAACTTGATTTTTAAAGTTACAAGTCTCTTTTGAATATTGCAATTCTTGATTCTCTCTCCTTAATTCTTCCATTTGTGCTCTCAAAATCCATGGAGAATCATACTCTTTAACAAAGGATGGCAGTGAAAAAAGACTTGGTGAATGTGCACGTAAGAGCTTTAATTCCTCCCTTTCTCTCATTAAATCATTCATTTGATGTTTCAAAAGGAACAATTCATAGTTTTGGACTTCATCTTGCATCAAGATGAATAATGTCTCAAACTTTTTTGCAAAGAACAACCACCAAATCCAAAACAAAAAAATAAAAATCTAAATCTAACTCAATCAAAGATATCAAACAATCAACACCACGGTTCCCCAATAACGACGCTAAAAACTTGACCTATTTTCCAATAACGATGCTAAAAACTTAATCGGTATCTAGCAAGTATACTAGATCGGCTAGTAATGTAGGAAAATATAGATTAAGATTCCAAATATCATACCAAAAAAATATGGATTGCTAAGCAAAATATCTATATATGAATTAAATTAATTTAAAATTATTTCCTAAGTTTTTGATTTAAAGATAAGAACTAAAATAAATAGCAATTAAACAAAATAAAAACTAAAATTAGACCAACATGAATTAAGAACAAAGCAATAATTAAAATACTCTTGCTAAACGAACTATCCACCTTAACTTCCATTATAATGACTTAATTAAAAGATAACACAAGTGATTATAGAAAAACTAGTAATAAAGCCAGATATCTTATGCAAGAATATAATTCTAAGTATTAAACTTATAGACAAATCTAATACATAGCATAAAAATCCAGTTTTAAACTTCTAGACATCTATTAAACTCTTTTGCAAGCAAACTTGACTTTAATATATTCTAAGTTCAAATTTTCTTAGTCTTAACTTACTATTACTAACATATAATTACACCTTACTTAGAATATAATCATGCATTAATATAAATAAACTAACCCAAGAACATGTAGACCAATAGTCATGCATAAATCAATCATTAATTGTAAGGCCCCAATGTACACCCTAGAAGGATTTGAGTACCTTTAGGGTACCTTAGGAAGGTGATACAAAAGAGTTAAATGCTTTGAAAGTAGTAAAGGACCTAAAGGAAATTTAATTTAATGACCAAGGACAAAATGGTAACTTTGTATTAAGTGACACTTGTGTAAATTTAGAGAGAATGTGTTATTTAGGGACTTAATTGAAAAGTAAAAGTGAAAGTTTTGAGGTAAAAGTGTGAAATTAGAAGAGATAAGGGCTAACAATATAGAAAAAAGAAAAGAAAAGATCTTGTAGGAACTAATCAAAGGTTGGCATATGTCTCTTTTACATAACTTTTGAAAATAAAGAAATCTATAGATATTGAGAGGTGGTGGCCGGCCATCTCAAACCAAAAGGAAGAACAGCCATTTCCTCTCTCTCAAATCATTTTCTCATGATTGCTTGAAAAGGGTGTAAAGTGAAAAGTTAGGTTTTGGCCATACAAAGGTAAAGCTTTCTTCTTTTCTACTTCTTTTTTTGGTCTAAGTGTGAGAACTTAAATTTATATAGTAAATAAATATTTATTTGTAGAATCTTGGGTATAGAGAATAAGAAGTTATTAAGAGAAAGGAAGAAAAGATAGAAAGGAAGAATAAGGGAGTAGCTAAACAAGGTATGAGAACTTCTCATTTCTTGTGTGTGTTTGTTATGTATATGATGTGAAAATAGTAATATGTGATGTTATAGAAAGTGAATATCATGAAAAATTGAGGTTAGATTTGATTGAAAATCAAAAATAGGAAGTTTTGTTGAGTATGGTGCAAACTGTGTTAGAGTTTACTTAACCAGTCAGCACAAATTTATTGATATCACGAGTTTCTATGACTCAAATTGAGAAATTCTAGTTTTATAAGAAACTAGACTCATAGATATTCATTTCATATGCAGAACATGAAAGCCTGAATCAATTTGTAGGATAAAGAAAATTTGGCTTGAACCTGGGTTAAGACTGTTGCCCTATCACTGGGAGCAGTCGGTGATTTTTATAGGATATCTTGAGATTTAAAGCTCTGATTGGGTTGATTTTTGATGTTTTGGAAACTAGAAACACATATATACAACTTTGTAAAAGGAAGTTTTCCCCTAAAATGATGTTTTGTAGGCTAAAAATGGCATAGAATTCGAGATAAAAAATCTATCTCTGGGTGATTTGGGCCTCATGGTTACTAAGTTTTTCATAGTAACCGTGAGGTGCTCCAGTTTTCAGTTCAGACCCTAAAGATGACCTATCTCACAATTACTAAGCTTTTCATAGGACCCCTTTAAAAAGTATAGACCACGGTTATTACTCATCCAGTAATAATCGTGAGGTAGTCTAGCATAGTCCAGACCCGAAAAGTAACCTAGGTCATGGTTACCATGAATTTGGTAGTAACCGTGACCCCTATATCATGTCTTGGGCCACGGTTACCATGAATTGGTAGTAATCGTGACCCTCCTTCATAGATCAAAACTTGAAACTATAAGATGTATTATGAGGCCTAAAGCTACTTTAACTCTTCCTAAGTCTTATAAATTATATTGAACATATAGATATGATAATGAACAACCATAAACATATGAAATGTATAAGCAATATAAAGGTATAGTTATAGTAATTGATAAATGAAAATGTTTACTTGAATATGATTGGATTATATTGATTATCTACGTGTACTTTTGGGTTATGCCATGATAGTTAAAGAACAATATTGTATTGTTTAATTTAACCTATTATATGATGAATTAAATTGTATGAATCAAATAATATATGAGATATGATTGTTTGCCTGCACATAGAACTTGGTGGTGGATAGATAGGCATGCCTATAGGGTTACAGTCACAACTGTTATATGTTTGACCCCGTTTGAGTTCCCATGATTCGACCTTATATAGGTCCCTATGATTCGGCCTCTAGTAGGTCCCTATGATTCAATCTCACGTAGGTCCCTATGATTCAACCTCTTATAGGTCCCTATGATGCGACCCCGTTTGGGTCCGCTTGATCGGTTAGACAGTATAGTATAGTTTTGTACCTTCGGGTACCATAGTACAGTATCACCAATTATCCACTCCTTTAGAAAGGTGTAGGCTTATTACAAGAAATAAGAGTAGCATCATAAAAGCTATACAACAGAAATGTTATAATATTTATGCAGCTAATAATACTTAAAGAATTGTTTGATGATACGTTTTAAAAGTATGTATATAACATAACTATATAAGTGTTTTAGCATCACATGCAAGAAAATTTATTGTTGCAACTACATATTGTTTTGTTAAGGTAAATTGAAATAAATGGATAAGCTTTCGTGCTTATCTAATGATCCAATATTAATTATGCTGTGAATACCTTTTCTCTATTGTTATAAGGCTGCATGCTTGATACTGAATAAGTGTTGTATAAACTGTCTATAATTTAAGATTATGGCATTTAATGTCTAGATAGGCTTTTAAACTTATACATTTACAACTTAAATATGTAAGCGAGCTAAGTTATAAGAAAGGAACAAGCTATTATCCTAGCCTTTCAATATACCAAAATTAATATGTAAAGATAAAAGAATAGCATGCTAAGGATAATAACATCAAGGTTATTTATAATATATATAATAGCAATAGTAGGGTAACCTAAATGTTTGTATATTACAAAAACATATTAGTTAGAATAAATGCTTATAGAACTAATCAGTAGTACTACAATTTTATCATTTATTAGTTGTCATTATCTTATTACCTGTTAAGTTGAATGCCTATATGTGTGCATGTTATTGATGACTTATGTGAGAGGTTATCTCCATGATTTTGCTTTGTTCCCCACTAAGCTAGTAAGCTTAGCATGGGTGTTTATCTGTGTAGGTACAAGAAGATAAAATTCATTCTGGAAGGACAAATTTTATTATTGTAAGGCCAACCACTAGAGATAGGAAAGGTTACAATATGAAATCGTATTGTATGTTTTTTTTATTCTTGTAATTAGAGTCTTGTATTAAATAAATCATAATGTAAGGAACAATGTAATGTATCTAGTAACCTTATTAAGATAGTTTCTCACTACATCATAGCATATGTATATGTTCAGACAGTGTTAGTCAATAGAGCAATAACAAGAGTAATTATCCTATGTAAGAAAATGTACAAAAAGGTAGATAACATGGGGGTTTAGTATGGTTCTTACATTAACTATTAATTAAAATAAGTTATTATCATTAATTTAATAACAACCAAAGGTAAGAAGTTGCTCAAAACTAAGAAATAATAAAACTCATATTGAAATAAAGCTCAAAATAAAGTCATTATGATGAAATATAAGGGTTCAAGGTTTCCTTAAAAAAGTAAAAAAATTACTTGTCAAACATAATGAAAATAAAAGAGCAATTAAAGTAAATAAACAACTAAAATAAAAAGAATTGCAAACTAAGAAAATAGAAAAAAAACTATTTTACAAAATTAACTAAAGAAAAATAGATGAAAAACTAAGAAAAATATGTAATTCTGTTGTTTTTTCTCAAGTTATGATACTTTGGTGCTTTTATAGTTGAATAATCTTGCCAAAAGAAGAAGTTTTGCTTACTTGTCTTCCTAATCCATAGCTAAATCGATTAATAACTTTTGCTCCTCACGATCATTTAATAATTTTTTTGAAATTACGATTTTGCTCTTAAACTTCTTCTTTCTTCAATTTAGTCCTGAAAAAGTACAAAAACTTACAATTAAACCTAAAAACACATAAATTAACTATTTAAACCAAAAATTAACAAAACTAAGACTAAATTAACTAATTTAAACACCTAAAACACATTAAAAACATAAAATAATTCACACATATCAATACTCTATCAAGAAATAAGTGGTAAAGATGCCACCATAAAAGCCTAATAAAGCCCTGATAATGTCCTATCAATCCCTAAACTGATGAACACAATGGGCAGCTACCCAATGCAGTCCACATAGAGGAACACATCCAAAAGCTCTATCTCAAACCACGGATGTGATAGGCAACCAAGTGTATCTAAACACAATGCCATAATTTGTCAAACTACCCAGCCAGCTAACTCTATCCTGAACCATCAAAATTTTATGTTGTAGCTGTCTAACTATGATGTGTCTCATGGGATAAATACCTGTGATTCTAGCTTGAGAAAGGGGTTCTGACAATAAATTTATCTTCTTACAAAGCCATACTTGGAAAAGAAAGGCCATTGGGATGAGTTGGATTCATTTTAGGTAAAAATAAGGCAAAGAAATACGTGAAAATATGAAAGGATGAATCTTTCGATAAGAAAAACTAGTATGAAAACCCACAAAGGGCATACTACCTTTAAAGTAAGGACGTACCTGAAGAAGCAAGGGGCTGCTTGTGAGAAAGGAAGGAAAGTTATAATGAACAGCATCCAAGCCAATTATGGTTTCTACAAGGATCAGGGAAAATGGGTTACACCCTAAAATATGTTATCCACGACACTAAATAACACATAATCTCTAGTCATGGGATCACCAGCATGCATCAACAAACATCGAGCAAGATAGCAAAGTAATACCACACTAAAGTGAAAGGTACGTAGGTATA
Organism: Excoecaria agallocha; assembly: GCA_037975025.1. Lineage (NCBI taxonomy): Eukaryota > Viridiplantae > Streptophyta > Magnoliopsida > Malpighiales > Euphorbiaceae > Excoecaria > Excoecaria agallocha. The sequence goes on along the minus strand of CM075817.1, from coordinate 43,225,478 downwards.
TCATCAAAGTCGATCAATACATCAATCATAGTGAGAATGTTCTCCCATACGGGATGAGACATCTTGAAGTGGGCAACAAGTACTGCATAAGGGATGACTCGTGATGAGATGCATGAGTCATGATAGAGGCAAAAGGGGATGAGTTAGCAGGAATGGCACGAGTCGACCCAGACACCAATTCCCAACCAATGTAATTTTTTATCCTACATTTTCACAACCATCAAGCCTTTTCATCAAATCTTTTCATGGCAACTTTTCACCCTCACATCTATTCCTAAAAGGCATGATTGGAGGTGCAACTTTTTCTATAAATCGGGAGAGTAGAGCCAAAAAAGAAAAAAGAAGAAAATCATGACCAGATGACCAAGAAACAATGTCTAAAGAATAGAGGGGAATCAAGAGGTTAAGTCAAAATTGAAGTTCATTTCAAAAAGGGATTGAAGGATTCATCTACATCATTTCTTCTTCTTTTCTATTACTTAACTTTCTTGATGATCTATATTACATTATTATCATCATTTAATATGTACTTTGGCTAGAGTCTCTATGTATTAGGATTGCAATGATGGAATTATCTTAAGAACTACATTTATTTGTTAATACATGATTGATTTAGATTCAACTGAGTGTTTGATTGTGTTATATATACTTGATTACTATATGTAACTTGTTAGTTAAATTGTTCACAATGAGAATTAGGGCATTTTGATGGAAATATAATTGATTCTACTTAAAGATTTGGAAATCACTTAGAGATAAAGGTTTCACTTTGAGAGACTAAAGAATTGACATAGAACTTAATGGTTTTTATTTATCTCTATAATGATATGAGAATGCTTATGGACTCTAAATAAAAATACCTTTAATTGACAATGAGAGTTGCTTTTAAAGATCTTTGGTTAAATTCTCCAATCAATCCATGTATGAATATGTTGTAGTTCTTAATTGATTTCTGTTTGTATTTCTAATACATGTAAATTAACATCTGGTTTATATTTAACAAATTAACTAGAATGCATTTTCATAGTATTTAGGATAATTAGAATAAATTAACTCCATTTTAATTATTTCCTATCCATCTAAGTAGCTATTCGATTAATATAAAATTACTCTAAGATTTCTTGTGTTCGACATCCTTCTTATTCTATACTAGGTCTTAGAGACTAGGGTTTATAATTTGAACTGCAACAGTTTCCTACCCCTTCGACTCATAAAATTGAAAAAGTTTTGGGAATTGGCTCAATCAGAAATGTAGAAAAAATGACTAAAAACTTACAGAATTGGAGCTACTTAGGGTTACAATTCTTACATGCAACTTTAAAGCAAGCTATAATCGTCCAATTATTTGGGTTTAGTTGATATGGAGCCACCCCATATGCCTCAAGAACAATCCGATAAAATCCATTGAAAGGCAATCTTAAGCTAGACTCTAGACTAGCCATGTAGACTATAAAAAAAGATTTATGCGGTGGAGTAAAGAAAAGCCCTGCCATATATGACATTGATGGTGAGCAAGCATAGGCATAATACCCAGATGGAGAGGGAAATTACTTTTTAAATTCTTTAATATCATCCCTACTAAACCTACTCTGATCGACAACAACCGTTGAACTCTTCGTATTTCCTTACAGAAAGCTTATGTCCATATCATGAAGTATAAGAGATAGAGATTACTTGGCCATTTTAATCAATAGACAAGTCTAAAAAAAAGAATATAAGTTTTTTTTTTAAAAGGAAAATTACCCAGAAAATAGGACTTTAAGCGAAATTGAGAGGAAAATTTGAAGGCTTGAAACTTTAACTTTCACAGAAAATAAAAAGAGATATAAGAAAAATCTATGGAATATGAAAAAGAGAAGCAAAATTTGGGGTAACGTCAATTTATAGATAACTTTTGGAATTCAAAATTCAAACCAACACCCAAGGTAGCAGCGACAATTGGCAAAGCCATCATAACGTGCTTCGATAATCAAAGCGGCATCTGATGCAAAATGACGCAACATGTAATGAAATGTTCTCATTTTTGAGATGTCTAGAATACAAAAAGACTATCACAAGTTTCAGGCATCAGTTGCCTAAGCCCCTTTTCTCTGATCCTTCCAACTGAAGAAACATTGAGGGGGGACAAATGATAATACCTAACACTATCATACTTGGGCCTAACCCAATAGTTATAGGCCCATAACTACTCAGGCCTAATCATTGGTCCAAAGCCTAAAAGGTCTATTAACTATCTGCATAGGTTAAATACTGTCGGATCAATCAAAATCCAAAGTCAACTGAACCTATCACATCCGTAAGTTATGCCCTGCAAGCTATCATATCAAACATCCTAAACCTACAAATTGTAGATACTAGGAGATCTGGCACTCGAGTGCAACTGCTATCTAGGCATCATATAAATATAGAAAGAAACCCATAAAAGAGGTATGATCTTATATGCATCCCTTCTTTCTACTTTCTCTCTCTAAACTATATCTCTAACTTAATCTTCAGAGTGCTAATCCCACGTGTGCCAAGGGTTAGTCTTTATTTGTTTTACAGATAGGCCACTGCTTACTGAGGATCGGTGCCTGCTTATTTCGCCTTGCAACCATCTCGTTCTAGTTCATGATACTTTAGAACTTATCATTAACTATTTATAAAGTTAGCTGAGAGCTCATATGGTTAGAAGCCATAACTCAACACATTAAAGGAATGTGTAAATTATTATTTGAGAACAATAATCAATAATATTGAGGCATGAAGAAATCACAAAATTTGCTCAAGCAACAAACCTATTGATCTCTTCACAAAGACATTACCAAGTTCAACTTTCAAGAAATATATACACAACATTAGAGTATATCAATTGGAAAAATATTAAGTATGATTCATCATATTTTTTTAAGGGTAGTACCTATGATATTGTAGTCTTTTTCTTTTATTAAGCTTTTATCCGCTGGATTTTTTTAGTAAGGTTTTAGCGAAACATGTTCGTAGCATATAGTCATACAAGGGAAGTTTTGTGAAATATTGTGAGTTATTTAATTAATACACCAAGAATAAGAGAAGAATATATTTTTTCTCTGCTATATTTCTGTCTTCATTATATATTTATTCCTTTATCTTTTATATTTATTTACAATAAAAAAAATTAGGCAAAAGCCATGTCATATATTTTATACACACACGTTACAAAACAAGAAAATTCATATATAAGATAATTCACTTTTATAGAAAAATATCTAATAAATTTTTGCAATATTATTAGAAAAAAAATGTGAATCTTCAACTGAAAAAATCTGGGAAAACGTATTCTAAGCTGTTTAACATTTTTGTATATTAAATATCTGTAATTTAAAAAAGTAAACATTATATTTTTATATTTTTCATATTATTCACATTAGATTTAATTTACATAGAATTGACGAAATTAAAATGCAAGATTTATTAATATCATATGAGATCAATTTAAATGATTGTTAGAATCAATCAAAATAAAAAAATGAAGAAATATAAATCATTTCAGACATACAATAAGTTATGAGTTATTTTTTATTTTTAAATATTTTAGTGGATCTTTTGATTGTTTTAAGTTTACTTCATCTAAAATTAATTAACATATTATGCATTTTAATTTTATAAGTTCTACCTAAACTGAAATTAATTAATGTGAATGATCTAAAAAGTATATAAATTTAATATTAATTTTAAAAATATAAAAATTTAATGAAAAAAATTGAAGTTCAGCACAGCCAGATGTGCTTTTCTAAAAATCTATTAAAAAAATATGCACGAATTACAATTCTCGATCTCAATATTTTTTTTCTTTTTCTCTTTTTCTTTTTTTTTTTTAATTTTTGAAACACTATCTCAATTAGCGATATGCAAGCACAACAAGTAATTACAGCCTTCCAATCTAACTAATCTTATTTGTCCGTACAAATAATAATTAGCAATTTATTTTTTGAAATCTTATTATGACCATTATTAATACTTTTTCTTGTTGTTGTAACAGAAATAATGATTGCAATGTATAATTCTAACAATAATTATCATAATAATTGTAATAACAATAATAAAAATAATAATTGTAACAATAATGTGACAATAATTATTTATTATTGTAACTGTGACAATATTAATGATAGTAAAAAGACCAATAATGAAAATGACTCGTGTATTTGACAACTGATTTTGTCAGGTATAAGCTAAAAAAATTAAAAATATAATTAATTTAAAATAAAATTAATTTTTTAATTAATCGATTCGATAAATTTAATTATAATTTTTAATTTTTATATTTTTTATTTTTGCTTACGATTTTAATTTTTAAATACTGATTAACCGTTAGTTTATGATATATATATATATATATATATATATATATATATATATATATATATATATATATATATATATATATATATATATATATATATATATATATATATATATATATATGACAACTGCTTTTGTCAGGCGTGAGCGAAAAAATCGATAATATTGTTAACTGTAAAATTAATCCAAAATGAAATTAATTTTTTTAATTAATCGATTCAATAAATTCGATTACGATTTTTAATTTTTATATTTTTTTTATTTTTAATTACGATTTTAATTTTTAGATATCAATTAATCATTAGTCTATGATATATATATATATATATATATATATTGAATCGATTTGATTCTAAAATTTTTAGATACCAATTAATCATAAGTTTATATTTTAATATTTAATATTATCTAAAATTTTATATGACTTACAATCAAGTATGTTAATTTTCAATAAATATCAAATCTATTTTATAATATTAGCTATTAATTTGTTGAACATGAATTTTAGCTAGTAAATTATGCTTGTTTTGTAATTTTTTTAATTACTTTGTACATTTGAAATTTAATTTAATTTTTCCTAATTTTTTATAATTTTATATTATAAATTTTAATGGTTAACAAAAAAATATTGATTAACTAAAATAAAAAATTGAAACCGATTGATCGTTAACCGAATGTAATAAATTAATTAATAGTTAGTACTTTTAAAAAATTAATATTAATGAATTAATTAATTTTTTGCTAATGAACCGGTAAATATGTCCATGTTGACCCCTAGCTTTTTGTCTTGCAAATTATCAAGTCTTAGTCTTTTATATTTGCTCTTCCCACACCCTTCTTTTGCTATGGATAATAATCATAAGAATATTATTAATATCAATGAACATGTGCTTAACTCGCTATAATGAGGATGACAATGATGTCTTATTATTGGACATGACAAGGTAAATAATCAAGCAATTCATTTATGATGAAGCGTGGTAGGATGTTTCATGAACTAAATTGCAGAGTCACTGATAGCAGACCGTGGATGTTTGATAATCAACCCATATTGATTCATAGGATTCAGGCTAATGAACGACTAGAGAATATTCCTCTAACAAATTGGGTGAGAACCTGGGTACAAGTTTACAATGTAACAGATCTAATGTTCTATTTGCCCCTGGCTTATCTCAAATTAATAGCTAGCTAGTGAGCCTCCTTTAATTAATTATCAAATATTCTTTATTAATTTCATATAATAAATTATATCTTTTAAGTCACATTATCCCCATTATGGCATATTTACTATTTATTTAGTCATTTTTTTCCCTCCTGCAAATTTGAAGAATTTACACTCCTGATAAATTATTCCATCAACCATCAACCACCAATATACAATCCAGTCCCAAATGTAACCACTTTTATCCATAATACAATCACATATCTCCAATCCATCATACACAATATATACATGATAATGCACCCTTCACTCACGAATAACAATTTACATTACAAATAAAAAAGATGATAAAAGATAATTACAATCAAAATAAGTACATCTATTTCAAAATTCCTCTTATATATATTCCTCTTCTATATACAATTCTAGCATAATGTCTGCCCGTAATCTTCCATTCACTTCATTATCTATCCCTTTCGTGTAGTAAATAAATCACACACTAAGTATATTGAATATTTAGTGGTGGATAAAATACGAAACTCAATGTTATTAAAACAAGACCGGATAGGCAACTAGTTAGACCGATTAATAGCGAATTGATAGCTGATATGATTGATTCAATGCATAGAAACTGGATTGATAAAAAACCATAAAGAATCGGTTCAGGTAGAGCCAAAAAAAATCGATTTGAATCAGAAAAATCAAATTTTATCCAAAATATCCATATATAAAATGTGTTTTTTGCTGAAAAAATAAAATATAAATACAAAATAATTAAAATTTATACCATTTTAATAAATTTCTTGTGAATAAAATAAAAAATTATAGTTTATGATTGATGAATATTTTTTAACATGCAATTTTGTATTATATTTATTTTAAATATTTGTTATAAATATTGGATAACTTCAAAATATTGCTTTATAATTAATATTTTATGATAAATGTATTTTTTAACTATTTTTATTTTTTATATTATTATATTTTCATAATATTTATAGAAAATTTTAAAAATAATATTATTTAAGAAAAAAGAAACAAAAAAAAAACCTGTCAAACCCTATCTAACCGTTCAAAATAAGAAACATTTACCTCTCTGATTCTTTGTTCGGTCCGATTTTAATAACATTGACTAAACTATTTCATACTTTTATATATATATAAATTAAACTTGTATTCTAGGCTATCTCTTTATCTTCCTTAAAAGGCACATTTTGATCTTATTCTTTACTTTAACCCTTGTTTACATTGTTTGCATGTAAAATTACAAGTTGGTCCTTAATAATTCTTATTAATTGAAAAATAACCATTTTACCCTCCTAATAATCATTTTTATTTTATTATACTATTTTGACTCTTTTGCCTCATTTTCACCATTTGTCCCATTTATTCCATATTAAGTACCAGAATTATCATTTAGTCCTTAAAGTTATAAAATTATTTTAAAATGATCATTTTATCCCTAATTCATCAAATTTCATCTTTTTATTACTATTATTCCTATTTTATGGCAGATTCCATTTAGGTCCTCATATTTACCAATTATGTGTAGAATTTCACATAGTCCTTTTCATTATGTTACTTACATGTCACTTTCGTTTTTCTTTATTATTATTATTATTATTATTATTATTATTATTATTATTATTATTATTATTATTATTATTATTTTGCCCCTAATATAATAATGAAAACTAAATAGGTGAATCAGATGTGTAAAACTATAGACCCCACAGGTCCTCATGAGTCTCAATCACATCAAAGTCACCCATTTCTTAATTTTTTTTCTCTTATTTTCTGTGTTAAACATCATTAGGTTAACTGTGCAAGTTGCTTTAACTTGCTACCATGGTTTCCAATACGGTACTCCTATGGCTAGCAAATTACATCTCAATTCCTGATTTCTCAACTACAACTAAGGGCAAAACTTATAATTTGTGCCAAATTGTCATTTATGCTAGAAATTCCATTAATTTCACATGTTATGCATTATATACTAATTTCATATCTTAATTCCTTCACCATTATCATTATACATTATTTCCATTGCTTGCAATTATATATGTCATCATACATAATGATTACCTTACTTTTAAGTTTACATTTGGTCTTTTCAATTAATGTCATATATACCACTACAAGAAAAATCCAAAATAACGACGGTCTTTTACATATTTAATCTCAATTAAGTTAGTTTTATAAGTCTGTTATGAAATTTGAGATGTCTTCCTCTTGGTTATATATGACTATCATTTAATGTTTTGAAACTTGATTTGACCCGGACGATCGAAATGGTTGGACCAAGACTTTCGGTAAGAAAGTTGGGTTGGTCCAACATAAAACTCGAAAAATGAAAAAACTCATATTGAACCAGGTTGGATCGAAAAAACTTGGGTTGGATAGATAAACCGGATTGGATTTCAAAAACTTTTCAAAAAAATAAAAAATAAAAAATTAGAAAACGGTTTGCTTATTTTATTATATCTCATACGTGTGGTTGAAGAATTATAGATTTATATAATTTGATTTATTTTTCTTATTATAATTAATCAAATTTTAATTTTTACCGCATTCAATCAAGCTTGTAAAATATTTTTACATGAAATTATACCTTTTTATGCATAGTTCAGTGTTATTAATTACAGCTATTCACGAAACTTGTGGCAGTTTGTACATATGTTAAATGAATTTATTTGAATGTTTGTTTTTTATATTATGTGAATTTATTTGTATATTTATTACTTAAGACAATTTATTTGATTTTTATATTTACAAAATTTATTGGACTTAAAATTAATATTTTTATATTGATATTTGGTAATTAATAGATTTTTCAATGTATTTTTACATACTACATGTTTAATTTTTTGTAAATAATTATATTTAAAAAATAATAAAAACTCGGAGTCAATTCGATCGAACCAATTGACCCATGACTCGGTTGGTAGACTGAGTCGACTTTTGGGTCGATTTTCAAAACATTGCTATTATTTGTTGTTGGGTATTGGTATGGATGCAGTAAGGTGGTAAGGTTGTCCATTGCACAGGTCTTGACAAAATTTCATAGAAGCAAAAGGTTACTCTGAGGGAAGTATACAAGAATAAGAAGTTCTTACCTCTTGATTTGCATCCCAAGAATACCAGAGCTATTCGTAGGAGGCTTACCAAGCATTAGGTATTCCACTGCTTCTGATTACATGCCTGTCACAGTCAAGATAGTTGTCTTGTTTTTTAGCTTCCTTATTTGGTTCTATCTACTTTGAACTTGGCTACATTCCTTATTGGACATTAGAGTGCTAATTATTTTTTGAGCATTTATGTTCTATTTTGCCATCAAACATTCTGAATAAATATTCATATCAAATTAGGAATCTCCTGGTGAAAAATCATTTCAAAATAGTGATGCAGTGCTCAAAAAATTCATTGTTTTGGCACAGAATGAATAATCATAGTTCATGTTTGCTTAAACTCTATCTTTGTTGATGAAAGATTGGAATTTTGAATTCTATTTGCAACCCGATTTTCACCGGTTTAACTAATTTTTAACTGGCTCAAAATGGTTTATGTCGATTTTTAGTCAGTCCAATTTTCATGCATTAAACCAACCAGATCAGCTAATGGTTCATGGTTAAATCGATTGGCCGATCCGGTCCGATTTTAATAACATTACTTCAAGAAATATTGCAACAGTTCTAAAATTGATTATTGCTTCTTAGCTCCCAGAACACCACAACAAAACAGTGTTATAGAAAGGAAAAACAAAACACTTCTACAAATGGCCGAAACAATGATCAATGCAAATAATCTTCCAAAGTACTTATGGGTAGAAGTAGTAAACACTGCATGTTATATCTTGAATAGAACACTCATTGGACCAATTCCAAACAGCACTCCATACAAGCTTTAGAAGGAAAGAAAATCCAACCTCAACCACTTTCAACCATTCGGCTATAAATGCTTTATTTTTAAAGATGAGAGTAATCTAGTCTAATGAAGGTATTTGCCTTTATTATTCTTTGAATAGTTGAGCTTATTGGGTGTTTAATCAAAGATCTTTAATTGTAGAAGAATTTATAAATGTTAAATTGGACCATGCTAATGACTGATGATGATACAATATAGAAAGAAGTGAGAACAAAAATAATGAAGAGAAAAATCAAACAAAACAGTCACTTGTTCTAATAAAGTTTAATATTAAACAAAAAAAAACATTGTTTATCAACTCTTATATGAGGTTTATTTTTTAAAATGCAATAGTAGAAATAAAAAGATAATACTAAAAACACTAATATTTGTACTCTTTTCGATAATATTTTTTGACAATTTTTTTGGATAATATTATAATATAGTTAATTGTAAATTATATATTTCATATTTATTGCTAATTATCTATTTATTAAATTAAAACCACATAAAAATTATCATTAATTATTTATTATTTTATTACATAAACTTCAAATGTGGCTGAAAGCTCATATGGTCGATGTGTTTGCTTATTGTGCCTCATAATTGAGTTTTAGCTGGCTTCAAACTAACTTAACATCTTACCCACAAGTAAGAAGGAGAATCAACATCCTTCGGTTTTTGATTATATAAACAAACCAAATCGTAAGAAATTGAAATTAAACTAAATTATTGTATTATTAACTAAACCGATCACGCCTTTAATTAAAGGTTGACCATCATACCGATCATAGTGATTTCAAGCCTCAACATTTTGACAACGGCAGAGGATAGACGCTTATCAAAGCCTTGTTGAGATGGTTAACACTTAACAATTTCCTAGTTGCTCGAACTTAACAGTCTAAGATGAGCTCATCCTAGGAATTCACCCACAATCTTGACTTTTCCCCACAACAATAAAACCTTCTGTGCGACCACCCATGCAGTTTTATCAACAATTCACATCTTACAACAGCTTTACGTTGTACCAACAGCTTTAGGTTGTACCAACAGCTAAAAGAGTAAAGCACAGCAGCCAATTCAATACATGCAACCTTAAATCAATTGGACACATGAAACTTCGCCAGCCACTATACTTATCCACACACAAGTTTGCAAGCGATTTCAAGTACTTGGTTAAGACAAAGTAGCATCGTTCAGATACAGTGGAGATATTCAAAGCTAAATTAAAATAGCTTTCCAATTCGTATGTAGCCAGCTCAAATAGCTATTGATAGTCAATTATATCATAAACATGTCTAGCAATCACAAAATTATATCATAAACATGCCTAGCAATCACAAAATGAGAAACCAACAAACAATGTAAGCAAAAATTCTAGCTTGGGTCCAGCTTGAGCAACAGAGTGCAAGTACTACATAAAAAAGCATTGAAATAAAATTGCATTTAGAAAAGAGAAGTTCCCTTTCCCTTCTTGTCTCCACCAATCTCAAAATGCTTGCACCTCTGCAGAAACAATACCCAATTAGTAATTTGCTACCAACATGAGAACATGGATGTCTATAGCTACAAGTGCAACACACACAGAAATTCCTATGAAAATGGACCTTAATTGGATGCTGAGACACATGCTTGCAGCCTTGACATTGAAGCCTCAGAACAATCTTCTTGGTGGTTTTAGCCTGCACAAAAATTACCAAAAAGTCAAAGGATAGACCTGCTACCTCCCTGCATTTATGGATCAGATTGATGTTAAAACAATTAAACCTAATATCTATTATCATATGAATCAATCGTGCTCAGATTACTGAAAGAAAATGCAGACACCAAATGCATTTTAGTTATTACCTTTTTGTGGAAAACAGGCTTTGTCTGACCACCATAACCAGATTGTTTGCGATCATAACGCCGCTTCCCCTGAGCAGAAAGGCTATCTTTGCCCTTCTTGTACTGTGTGACCTTATGCAAGGTGTGCTTGCGGCATTCCTTGCTCTTGCAGTAAGTTTTCTTTGTTTTGGGAACGTTAACCTGAACAACAAGACTAACTATTAAACACTACAAAACTAACTGGAAATGATTAAACAGTAATATAAGGAGAGCATTGGGACAAATAGCCTTTTAACATTTGTCATCCAGCATAAGATAACCCAAATTCCAACTCAGCATTCTTTGATTCAAAACCAACGCAAAGAAAAAATAAACCCAGCAATGAATCACAAAAAAGGGCCAGTAAAGACCAAATCCCAGATAAAATACAGACTTTGAGCACAAAACGTTCTTTTCAAATGCCAAAAGACTAACTCAAATTACAAACACATTTCTTCTGCAAATCCCTGATGATTATCTGTGACTCTAATGGAGGCAAATACTAGAAGTTGCATTTTTAAAATGATATAAATTGTTTTTAAGATAATCACAAAGTTGCAGTTGCAAAATGATATAAATTGTCTCTAAGCTAATCACAGTTACCAATTTCAGTTTTTAATTTTTTATTTTGGGGGGGGGGGGGGGGGGGGGGGGGGGGGGCGGGGACAAGAAAAAGAAATCAATAGAAAACAGATAACTCTAAGCTGAATCGTACATGACCTATTTGCTTTTATCATATAATCACCAGCTAACTCTGTTTGCTACATTCAAAACCCAAATAAAATCAACTACTGAGACAAAAAGATTAAGATATGCATAAATTCACAAAATCGATAATTGAATGCAAGCAAACAAGAAAATAAAAGATCCAGTACAGAGAGCAAGTAGAATTAAGCTCACCATTATGCTCGTCCTTCGGAAACCCTACAGAGAATGAGAGCAAGCGCAGATTAGGTGAAGGTAGACTCGTTGCCGACTAAAGACTAGGCTTTTATAGAAGCTTTGATTAGGGCTCCGCAATTGAATTTGTGTGCAATTGGGCCGGACCCTTTATGGTTTTTTTTTTTTTTGTGACATTGCTAATTCATTTTTTCTTCTTTTTTGAAAAAATAAAACTAAATTTTCAATTACGACAGTATTTGTTAAATCGACATACATAATAAATTTTAAAATAAAATTAAAATATTTTTTAGATTCAAATATGAAATATTCAAAATAAAATTAAAAAATATTTCGAAAATTTTTTTTAATTGTTTGTTAAAATTTTTGAAATTAATTAAAAATATATTTTTTTAATTTTTTTAGTTATTTCTTATCTGACAAAATATATAAATATATATTTTAATTTGTCAAGATATAGATAATGAAACTTTTTGTGGGACCTATTTTTTTAACAAATGCTTGAAAAATTCAGAAAAGTTTGAATAATTTTATTTTCTTTCCATCCGAACTTTTTCAAGGTTAACAAACGTTTTCTAAAAAAAATATCATTTAAAAATCCTTTTAGTCCCAAGGACAACAAGAAATTCTAAGAGTAGGTGTTGATCTTAATATACTAAAAAATCTCGAATTTGAACCTTATTTTTCGTTACCTCCATAAAAAATAAATATTTTTGTTAGTATTTTATTTATAATTTCTTAAATTGAAACAAAAAAAATTAAATATTAAATCTGATTTTTGTACCAAAATAGGAATTGAAGATATAATATCTCAATAAAATCCCAATTGATGCTTAGTTGGATGCGTGCTTTCATGGGAATTTTTTTAAAAATTGTGTTTGAAAAACTAAATTTGAAAAATTGTGTGTTTCCAAAACTATTTGGGAGATAGGGGTGGAGGTGCTCATTTTGCAACATATCACTGCAGAATTCGGAGTGGCGTGATGGGCAAGGCGCGGCGGCAATGACTGATGAACGTAGTGGCACATGGATCAAGGTGGTCAGAAGACCACCTATTTTCACAACGGACCGTTGCGGATCACTCCCTAATTCCTTCCACTGCAAAAATAGACAGTCTCCTGCCACCCAACAGAGAGCCATGCATGCTGAACTGTGATGAACAGTGTTGTGCCTATATATGTATGAAGAGCTGAAATTTGCTCCCCTTGCTGCCTTCTTCTTCTTCTCATTTTGTTTAACAATTTCTTACTCCTCTCTCAACTCACATTTGCATTTGCAAGCTGATTTTCACACTTAGCAAGAATTTTGAAGGGGTTATTTTCTATTTAGCAAGAATATTTGGACGTTTGTTAATTTTACTTTAAATGTAAATAAATAAAAATTTGTTGTATAAAATATATGTAAGTGTAAATTTTTTATATATGTATATTTATATTTATTTAATTATTTAGAAAGTATTAATAAGAAATTTGTTGTAAATTTATCAAAAATAATATGTTGATATATTGACTTATTGTGTTATTGTTGAAATGTAGATTTAATTTGTTATAAATTTCAGTGACTTGAAAAATATTAAGGTAAGTTATTAATTGTAGTTTTTTAAATTGGTATATTGAATATAGGAATATTTAAAATATTTTTATGTATATTTAATATTTATTATCGATATAAAATAATGATAATAGAAAATAATAGAAAAAATTATTCTTAATAACTTAAAATAGTAAAAATTAAAATCATCATAAAATCATAATAGTTAATTTTAAATTTTTATGTACTTCTATTTATATTTTGTTTGTTAGGAAGATAAATTCAGAATGGTATGTAGTAAGAATTATATATATATATATATATATATATATATATATATATATATATATATATATATATATATATATATATATATATATATATATATATATATATAGTTAATTGTTATTATAAAATTTAATGGAGTAAAATATTTTATTAATATATTAATATATTAGCATATTTTAATCTAGAATGGAATTTAGTAGTAATTTTATATAGTTAAATTTTAATTTTAAACAAATATTTTTAATTTTATATTAGTTAAATTTTATTTTGATATATTATGCAATAAAAATTTTTGTTAATGTAATATAATTATTTTAATATTTAATGCAATTAGATTGAATGTTAGTTCTTTAACAATTTTGAAATAAATTTTTATTTTATGTGATATTTATTTGGTTACATATTTAATAATTTTGTTGTTTGTTGTTATATTTAAATGTAGGGTAATTAGATTTCAAAAAAAATGTAGGGTAATTAAAAATATGGATCAGTATCATAATTAATATTTCATAAATTCAGGACCTCACATAGATGATCTCGCGCCTTAATAGCGCGCTTGTTCATAACTTTAACACATTTTGGGATAAACTACGGTCCTTGACCCATTTTAGTCACATACAAATCCCTTCTTTGGTTATGAAATTTGAGTAATCGGTCGAAAAGTGCTCGACAATAGTAGTAATGAGAATCATGCGAACACCTTTTCAAGCACTATTGATACTTTCTGCTATGTTTGTTGTGGCATGTCCATATCAATAACATCCATTTTCGAATAATGTTCAATGCTCCAACGGTACCCTCACTGGCTAATTGTATGAGTCCTAGTCAAGCTGTTTTATCTCATTCATTTACTTTGCGAACTTGTACTTCTCATAGTTATTCCCTAACAACGGAGTTAATGTCCAATTACAAAAATATTACTATCTCAAACAATATAAAATAATAAGTAATATATAATAAATTTATAATAAATAATACATACCAGTCTTATAAAGCAAATTTTTAATTGTGAGTTTTATGTGATGCTTGTTGTAATTACTTACAAAGTGATGCAGACATATCCTGTGAAATGCAAGAGGTTCCTTCCAACCACTCCTTTCATCATGAAACACCATCTTTATTCCAGCATGTCAATATGAGATAACAATTATCCCAACACGTTGAGTGACATGTTTTCGAATTAAATTTATGAGCCAAGCCCCACTCGACTTATTCTCAAACTCAACAACGGCAAATACAACTGAGAACAACAGGTGGTTACCATTGACAAAGCTTGCGACTAGCAGTGTCTGCTAGAACTTTTCAGTCAAGATTGTTCCATCAATCAACAAAATAGACTTGCAGTAGTTAAACCCATCGATTGTAGGTCTAAAACTCCATAAAAACCCTTTAAAATTTCTTTGCAATAGGGATATGGGTGTCTTGAACCACAAACTCATAAACTATTCCGGGATTGTAAAATTGTAAAGTATATAAAAACCAGGCAACTTCTCATACGATTCAACATAATTTCCAAAGATGGCCTTAAGTGCACTTATCTTCGCATACCAAACCTTATAGTATGAAATCTCATCATAAAATTATTCCTTAATAGCAGCAATAACCGCATCAATAGGAAGGGTTGGATTTTTACTTACCTGTTGGATTTTTACTTAGCATCCCTATGATGCTGTTACGAATAATCTGCAACTCCAATTGTTTGTGATCTTTTGACAGGTTACCATCCAAAAGGCAATAATATTTTTTCTCAAATTTTGTGATTGTCTAAAAAGGATATCTATTTTTTTTCATTGCTCGTAACCTCCATTTGCAGCTAATATCAACATTCGTACATTTAACAACCCAGTATTTTAGTTTGGATTCAACAACTCTAAAATCAACATTTCATGAGATTGAGTATCTTTTGACACAAGATTTCACCCCATCCTTACTGTTGAATACCAAACCTTTTGATAACTCTGATGTACCATCCCAGGTACCAAATTAGATGCCATCTACAAATCAACTTGTACTGCATCAATGTTAATGGTTGTATAGTGTTTCAATAGAAAGGTAAAGCTGACATCATTTGGCTCTCCACTGACATAAATTAATACTAGTGGACTGACATACTGCATACCAAAAGAATCATTGCCATCACCAAAATCAGAGTCATCACTTTTCGCACTGAGGTTTGTTGTAACAGCCTCATCATCATCATTAGATAAAAGCTAATCATTATTAACTACCCCATTGTTAAAATAATCCATACCTGCCAAATCGATTGATGGTTCATTTCTGATATCTTCACCAATATCATTAAATGAAGGGACCTTATTTTCTAAAATGCTAGGACTGTTACCATCCTGTTACCTTACTGAATGTCTCCGAGTAAATCACCATCCTGTTACCTTACTGAATGTCTTGTCTGACTAGGACCAAATTCTGACTTATGGTCAACTGATTATTGCTGATAGTTCTATTTTGTATTTTGACTCATTGGTTGTACAAAACTTCTATCATTTGGACTACCTCGTGTCTACTACCAAATATGGATTTGCTTAGAAAATCACAAATCCTCCAACATAAAGACCATCTAGGTTGATTAATCATCACATTAGGGAATTGGCTTATTGATCTCCTTAGCTGAATTATACTAAAATCAAGCATCTAGCTAACTGACCACCTAGGTTCATTCGTACAAGCATCAGATGGTTGTGTAACTGACCTATTTGGTTAACTCATCCTAGCATCAGAAACATGGCTAATTGACTGACGCATACGACCTTATCCTGAGTTATCACCTGCATCTATTATAAGAAAGTCACCATCACGTTGAATTACTGATTACCTAAGCCTATTGGGATCGATATCTCCTCAGTGGCTAACCGGTCGTCGTTGTTCACTTTGATCCATATTTTGTACTTCATCTCCAATAAACTGATAATAATTGGATTGAGAGAAAATGTCAATATCATGCCTGCTAACCGATTGCATGGATTGACTGGGGCCAACATCATTTTCAAAGAAATGTTGTGTAGCCTCAACGGTTGCCATATATAAGTCATTATTTCTAACTTGATCACCCATTCCATGTGTTGGTAAATTGCCTCCTATATCCGCCTCAGTCGCTTCAATACATAATTTCACCACCTTATAATCATCGTATTCCCTTATTTTTTCATAAATTATCTCTACGTTATCGTTATCAGACAAATTCATTGACGTCCAACATAATGATCCTTGGTTGTACAATGGACTCCTGTATATAATTCTTGAAATGACATGATTTACACCTAAATCCAACTTAAATTGAATTTTGTATTTCAATTCAGTAAGAGTTGGCTTATTTCTAAGCCTTAATCTCTTTATAATTGCATTTGGGTCTGATATATCATATTGAAAGCGTGCAATTGTATAACTTATTTGTCCACCTGTGTGCAAATAAAAGTCGGTATATGCTGATATTTTCAAATTATCTATAATTGAAAAAAATACATGTGGTTTTAAAACTTAATACAACTATTTTGTCAAAAAAATAAAATTTAAATATAAATAGTTGCATTATTATTCAAATATAAATGCCTATAATAAAGTTCTTTTTTTTTATCTTCAAGCCACAATTTAAAAATTTAAATAAAAATTCACAGTATTATAATTATAACACACTTCATTTTTTTTTTAATTTTCTTCACAAGTTATGTATTTTAGAACAATTCTTTTTTCTTAAAACAAACTTTATTATATTATATTTTAAAATTTTTGCATGTATTTATATTATGACAAAAGAATATATTTATTTTCAAATTATAATAAGTATCTAATAAGAAATCACAAATACATAAATACATTAAAATTTAAATAATACCTTTTTAAAAAACCCCTTAATACGCGTTTTATTTCTTTGATAATTTTATACTTTAATTAATATCTGCAAAATGCATAAATAAAAAATAATTAATAATAACACACATATTCTATTTAATTCAAAAATATTATAAATATTAAACAATAAAATCTTACCGAATGCTCGTATCAAGACAATAATAATTATAAATTACTACGGTTTATAAAACAATATGTCAATATTTGCATGTAATTTTTTGGAACTCTCCTCTCACATATTTTTTACGCTCTCTTAAAACTCAAGCTTCATTCACTTGTGCATCCTTCATTCATCCATCGGATTTATATATTATGTGTAAATATTTTATTCAACACGTTTTATCATGGTAGACAAGAAAAGCAACATAATCTCCCATTTTCGCAGCCTGTTGTTGCGGGTTCAACCAGCATCAGAGATTCTCCTATTTTCGCAGCTCCTTGTTGCGAAATCAAATGAGTGGGCCCCCTTTATTCTGGAATTTCATGCCAAGCTTTTCGGCGCCTTTGCTTCACTGATATTGGAGTGTCCCCTACCAACTAATTCTGCAGTGATGTGTTGTGAAAATGAGCATCCCGACCCCTATTTTTCAAATAGTTCTAGAAACACACCATTTTCCAAATTTAATTTTTCAAACATACCACTTTTAAAAAAGTTCCTGCTTTCATGCACGTAATCTTATTATGGTTTAATACATATTTTTTCCTTTAAATTTGTAAAAAAAAAAAGTTTTATACAACTAAACTTTGCAAAATGTTCAATAATATACTTGAACTTGATAAAAATAAATATATTTTTTTCTATTTAACCAAAAGCCACTACATATGAGTTTTAAAATACACATACTATTTCTAATTAATTATTAAATTTATTTTTATTAAGAAAAAGATAAAAAAAATTAAAAGAGAAAATTAATAAATAAAAATTAAAACAAGTCTAATAAAACAAATAGGAAAAATGATTTTCAAAATCTTTTGTTTTATTACATGCCGGCTGATAAAAAAAATACTCAAGATTTATCATCTCAAAAGAAAGTAATGGGTGTAATTTTTATCAAATGTGTAATAAGACTATTGCAAAATTTAGATGTGTGAAATTTTGTATGCCCAAGGAAATATTTATTAGGGTTAATTACAAAAAAATATCCCAATTATAGGGTACTTTTCAATATTTGTATCAAACTTCAAAGCCTTACAGTGTGACCACCAAACTTACAGATTCCTTTTAATGTTTGAACTCTGTCAATTTATTCGTTAATTTAAACAAAATAAGCTGACATGATGCCTGAGTGTACTTGCCGATAGAAATTGCTGTTACTAAAAAATATTTGGATACCAATTAAGCTGCCACATCACCTTCAACTTTCCCAACAAATTAGTGACAGACATTTCCATCCTATTTTGTAGCTAAAAATATTCAATTTATTATTATTATTTTTTATATTTGTAATTTTATAATTAACAACTAATTTTATATGTAACTTTATAATTATATATAAATATAAAAATAATTTTTACATGTATTCATATTTTACTCTAACCTTAGAAAACTGACAATTGATAAATTAATATTTATATAATTTCTATTTTACTGTGTTGATATTAAATTTAAATGAGTTATATTTTATGTTTAAAATTGAAATTTTTATTTTTAATTTGATAAATAGAATTTTTCATCCAAAATAATCAAAATTGTATATATTTATTTTTTTAAGTGTTAACAAATATATAATAACTAACGTGCTGTATTTAACAATTAACTAATAGTTAATGGAATAAATTTGAACTTTAAATTTAAAAAATGGAAATTAATTGACTCGACTTGAAAATCCTACTTTTATGTAATTACCAAAACTCTCATTTTTGAAAATGATAACTAGGGTGAACATAAACCAATTAACCAATACATGAGCAAAAAAATTAACTTATACATAAATATCAAATTTTTAAAAATACTAACCATTAAACAATCCCTTACATATGATTAATCGGTCAATCTATTTCAATTTTTTCTATTTAATTAACCAATATTTTCGGTTAACAATTAAAATTTATAACATAAAATTATAAAAAATAAAATAAAATTTAATTCAATTTCAAGTAGAACTGGCAAAATTGACCCAAACCTATGGATCGGCCCAAATTCATTCAAAAAAATTGATTCAAACCCAACCCAATCTAAATGAATATCCATTGGGTCAACCCAAAATCGATCCATTTTATTTTTCAACCCAATTCATATTGGGTCAACGCAAAATTGACCTATTTCACTTTTTAACCCATTAGGTCATTGGATATTAACCAAATAGGTGTTTTCAAGATTCAAAGATCTTGACCCATTGGATATTAACCCAATGGGTGTTTTAAGTGGATTGTCAATTTTTTCAAGTGGATATAGCTTATTAAGTTGATTTTATTGGCAGCATTAGCTCTACTTCAACTTTGCTTAGAAATTATTGCGTTGGTGTAAATAAAATATTGTTTTCAATTTTTATTGTTCTATTTGTAATAAGTTCTCAATGTTAACGAACAATATCTGAGATGTGGATCAATTAGATAATTGTAATATGCCAGTACTGTTAGGCGGGATGCTCCTCCTGGCCAAAAGGTCGGTCTTATTGCTGTAAGGAGGACCGGGTGTCTCCGTGGACAAGTTGCTGCCACAGCTGATAAGGGTGCATAAGTTAGTTTTGAAGTTGAAGTACTGTTTAAGTTTTATTGCTTTTTGGATGTATTTTCTGCTTAAACAACTTTTTGATATTTTTCGATTTTGTCAACATTTTCTTGATAGATGATTTTGTTTATTGTTATTTTGGGCATGTTAGATTCGAAATAGTTGTCATCGTACCTGCAAAATAAAACCCATTATTCCTTTATAATTTTTAAAGTATTGTATAATTGCTTTTTAAATGTATTTATTTTCTATATAGACAAAATTTTTATCTATAAATATTTACAGTATTATTGTTTCAGAGTGACAATAATATAACAAAAAAATCAATGGTGCGTTTACCTACAGAAAATTGATCTAAACTCATGGGTAGACCCAAATCAACTCAACCCATTAATGATCCATATTTTTTGATCCATTAATGACCCAATCCATTAATGATTCATCCATTAATGACCCAACCCAAACTCATCAAAACTGTCCATTTGCCACATCTAATTTCAAGTGTACAAAATAATTCAAAAAAAATCACAAAACAAATATACTTTACTGATCAAAATTTATGTTCAACAAATTAATGGCTAATATTATAAAATAGATTTGATATTTGTTGAAAATTAACATATTTAATTTTAAGTCATATAAAATTTTGATAATATTAGATGTTAAAATATAAAATATAAAAAATAATATAATTAAATACTATTAAGAATTGAATACCAATATATAATAAAAAATAATATATATAAAAATTAATTGATTACTACATATAAATATTATTATATAATTAAAAAATAACATATATAAATTTACTTTAAAGTATTATATAAATTTTATAGAAAAATATAAAAAATTAAGATATAAAAATAAAAATATATTTTAAATATATGTTAAAGTATTATTTTATGTAAATTTTAAAGAGAAATAAAAAATTATAAATAAATAAATCTATATATATATAGATATGTTAACCGATACCCAAAACTGAAACCATAAAAAAATATAAAAAATTAAAAAGTATAAATGAACCCATTGGATCAATTAATTCAAAAAATTAATTCGAATTCGAATCAATTTTATGGTTAACTATATTATTAATTTTTTTATTTTTTTCTCACTCCTAATGATAACAATCTTTTTCCTTTTACTTTAGGGAAAGAGAAGATTGTATCACTACATTTTTGAAATATGACTTTTATTTTAAACATAATTTAATATATAAATGTTGGTCAATTAGACCTAGTAAAATTAATTCTAATTCATGAATCGATTCAAATTTATTCAAAAAAATTGATCTAAACCTAATTTAAATGAATATTCACTTAATCAACCAAAAACTGACCTATTTTATTTTTCAATCCAATTCAATATCTGTTGAATCAATTCAAAATTGACTCATTATATTTTTCAACTCATTGGGTCATTACCCAATGAATTTCCCTAAAATCCTTTTCTTGCGTTTTATATAGCCATAGTTTCCAGATAGAGTGATGGGTTTCGGACATAGAAAGCATTCTTTACTCGTATGATTGTATTGGAATAGCGTAGCGAAGAGAAAAGGAGATAAGCGAAGATGTACCTTGCACGTCAGAGATCCGTCGGGCGCTGGAATGTACAGTTTACCTATGGTATATTCCAAAATGCCACATTTGGGAGCTCAGACCCAACAATAAACTAACAAAAACATTAAGACGTTTTAAAATTCAGGGTTAGAATCGGTCACAAATTCTACTGATTTGAATCCAACTGAAGTGGGCTTATTATCTTTTTTTTAAGGAAAAATATTTTAAATAATTGACAAAATAGTGTAGATCTCAAATTCACAATAATATACTCTTATTTTAATTTATTGCAAAAAATATCAAAAGATTTAAATTATAAATTGATAAAATATTGTGAAACTAAATTATCAAAAATAAAAAAATTTAAAGTATGTACTATATATTTAGAATATAAAAATATCCTCTCATTAAAGAAGAATTTTTTTAAGCTTATACCGCTGACAAGCAACCCAAGTTCAAATATGTATCTTATCGTAGAAAATAGTTTTTATAAAAAATGAGTAGAGATTCAAATTTTTAATATTTGGTAAGGTACAAAAAGATCGTGGTTTACCGGAATTTGAGTTCTGTTTTAGTATTAGGAAATTCGATGAGCTTTTGATGCCAAAACTTATATTAAACCCGTAGATCGATCTAAATCATTTCAACCCATTTGAATATTGATCCATTTATAACCCATATCTTTTAATCCATTTATAACTCAACCTATTAATAACCCATCCATTAATAACCCAACCCAAATTCGTTCAATCCGCCTATTTGCCACCTCTATGGTCAATTACCCATCAAGCATGTTAAAAGATAAATAATTTATTCATGGAGACAAACATAATTATACTAAACTCAATATTTAAACTTTATACTAGGTATAGTACAAGATAATTAGTGAGGGAGATCATTCGTTCCATATCTGTATATGCAATCATATACCTTAGTATCCCATAGTATATACCAAACATGAATTATCGAATGAAAAATAAAAATTATTACTTTTTTTAATATAACAATCCATATTCACTAATATTCCATACATCTAGCGTACCTAATAAGCACTCAATAATAATCACGATTTGGTTGAAAATGGAAAAAAATAAATAAAAATAAAAATCCTGCTACAAAGGGAACAAAACAGCTTCTGCTTAATCCACGAGAACATAGATATGAAAACATAGCTGGGAAGCCCTTAGATTCACCAACTCTGCATGAGAAATAACTGAAATTTCTATGCCCCTAAGTTGAACTGAAATTGCACACTCTTAACAAAGTAATTACATGCATCAATAACCAAACAGGACTATACATACCAAGCTGCCAGCCTTATTTGCAAAATTATGATTGCGTAAAGCCGTCCCCATGTGTTGGTATGCTGTAAACTTAACAATTCCCTGATGACAACAAGAAGAGTTAGCACTCGTATCTAAAGGCATTCCCAATTGTCCTGTTGCTCGAATGTTAACATCCCCATCGCTTATAAGGTACAAACTAGTCCTGAAATCGAGGTCTAGATCAGACTGAAAATCATAAACACTAAGATAAAGCATGCATAAAGCAGCAAATTATTGAACAGAACTTATAAGAGTTGCTCAGAGTTGGTTGAGTATAAACTTGGGATCTAAATAAGGCAGCAACCTTAGAGAAAAATCAGACATACCATGCCATAAGTGGATTCAAAGTACCTCTGGTTTACATCGGGGCAAAGTGAAAAATAAAGCTGTACCATCATAGGGATTACTAGACTCGCAATTTTAACACATTTTGAATAGTATCTTAAGGGTCTCCAATGGCTTCAGGGAAACGAAGATGACTTAAAAGACCTTTCCAAGGATTTAATGTAAGCAAAATATCTAGGATCCCATTTCACATTGAAATTAGTAGACGAACTTCAGCCCCTCTATGGAAGCTTTATTTTATTTCATTCGCTAATTCCAGATTATTGTTTTGTGTATGTTCAGTTTTATTTACTACACAAAAACACAATCATTGCATCCTCGTCCATGCATATACAAATATTTTCTGTTTAAGAAATGATGGGAATGAAACAAAAAGGAAGAGAAATAAATCATCCCAAGACCTCTAGTCTGCTCTTTTAAATCTTAATATTTACAACACTCCCATGCTGATTTGGACACTAGATGTCAATCAACTCGGGAGTGTTTAAGCATGAGGAAATTGCAAATACAAGAGTTTCAGTGTGAGGAAATTCCAAGTAGTGGTGTTTACTTAAACCAAAAAAGTTAGTTCGTGTACCTATTCAATCTAGAGGGAAAAAAAATACAGGAGACATACTGACAAATCACAACAAGTATAAGAGGCTGGATAATGCTAATGCCATTCTTTGTTAGCACCTAAGTCAACTGTTAAATCTGAAGTCAGAGTTATAGATCAAGGTTTTGATGAAAACATGTAACTGTTAGATCCAAGAGTTACTGTATGCCTCTGCCAAGCTAGGTCTAATCTTGGCATGCTAGCATGGTTAAGTAGACTAAGAATTCAACAGTCAAATGGAACTCCCCAAGAGATCTCTAACCTATCAATTTTATATTTTCTGTCACTCAATCTGTAAAACACCACATTTTGTTAGGGGCTCAGATACCTCAGGTCTACACCCAGACAGTTTAAACCCTAATCAATTTGTCAAGCATTATACACACCAATTCATCTCAATATTGGCAATTGCCTTATAACATGGCTACTACATCTTGGGTCTTGATACACATGGTACCCATTTTATAGCATGAGATAAACTTAAAAAGATAACATAAAATTGAAATTTTGCATGAAGTCTAAAGCTATGGAGCCATAACCCAACAAGGAATGTAATAAACCCAACATAACTGTGATGTCATGTAAAATGTCTACCTTTTTATATGTGTTTTTCTCTTATTTATGTAGCTAAGTATGTAATATTATATGTATTTTTATGTGTTTATATCCAATTTATATGTTCATGTTTGTTTTTAGGTTAAAATTGGTGAAGTATGAAGGAAATGAAGAAGATGGTGAAATTTCGAAGAAGAAGATCACGAGTAGTGAAGTGGTTCATGACTCGGACAGCTTTGTGTGACTAGTGAAGAGCCTCACGAGTGGAGAAGGAATGGAGAAGAAAGAGTAGTACAATTCACGACTCAAGCAAGCAATTCACGAGTCCCAACAGTAGTTCACGAGTCATGAAGGTAGTCACGACTCAGTAAGGAAAGCAGCACAAATCACGACTAAAGCAAGCAATCACGAGTAAAGTAGAAGGATCACGACTCGTGAAGGCATTCACGAGTCGGTCAAGACATTGTTTCCCAAACGTTGTGTCTTTTGCACCTGATCTTTCAGCCATACATCATGTCCTTTCAGAAGCAATCTTTCGTGATTTCTTAAGGGACATATCTGTAGAGTCAAGCTCTATATATAAGAGAGGAATCAATGTTTAGGAAAAAAAAAGAAAATATAGTTATTATTTTGGATAAACATTTTTACTTAGTTTTTTTTAATAGATGATTACAAAGGGAAAAGCCAAAGGAACATGAGATGAGTTTCTTTCTCTTGTTTTGTCTTAAATTCAATTATGTATTTGGCTAGTTTCCTTTGTACGTTATAACTATTCACTAGTATTTGTTTAAGACATGTTTATTATTATTATGCATGAATTATGATTTACATCCATTTGTGTGCTTTGATTTGCTATGTATGATTGGCCACCATATTTGGCATGTTAGTCAATTTGTTCACAACGAGAGTTTGAATTCTTTGATGGAAAAACAAATGAATGTACTTGAAGCATTGAATTCCTTTAATTTGACTTAAGGGATTCACTTTAAGGGATTAAAGAATTGGCATAAAGCTTCATAATTTTTGTTTATCTCTATAATGACACGAGAGTGCTTATAGACTCTAAATGAAAACATCTTTACTGACAACGAGAGTTGCTTTAAAGAATCTTGGCTAAATTCTCCAGTCAATTTATTTATACAATTACCTGTACTTGTTCTTAAATGAATTACTATTTCATATTTTTAATGTATGTTCATACTATCATTTAAGTCATCTTTAATCCAAATTAATTTAATATATTCAAAGTAGTTTAGATATTTAGTCAAATGCCTAATCTTTATTTTATTCGTTACCTATCCATCAACTCTTTGTAGTTTCAATATAAAATTTACCCCGTTCCCTTTGGAATGATACCCTACTCATCCTATACGCAGTCTAGTGAGACTAAGGGTTCAAATAAATCCCCATCAAACTGCCATTTATGACGTAAGATTTTTATGCAAAATATAATTTAGTTCTACCAAAACCAATTGTAACTCTAGAGGCTAGAACTAAGATATAAAATTGCTAAATACTCCCATAAAAATATAAAAATTATCCAAAACAAACCTAACAAATATAACTCTAGAGGCCAAAACCTTACATACATACATATAAATACAAATATATGAACCACTCTGCAGTTATAACATCAGCTATAACTTAAGAATCCTGTACAAATAAGATTATTTATTTTTGGAAAAGTTTTCAAAGAATGTGACAGCAGCATCAATGAATCCAAGCACTAAAATCTGTC
The DNA here is from genome assembly GCA_037975025.1 of Excoecaria agallocha. Lineage (NCBI taxonomy): Eukaryota > Viridiplantae > Streptophyta > Magnoliopsida > Malpighiales > Euphorbiaceae > Excoecaria > Excoecaria agallocha. The sequence goes on along the minus strand of CM075817.1, from coordinate 43,198,854 downwards.
AAAATAGGCAGCTATATGTTATTATCCGTCCATAGAGCTAATTTATTCAACAACTGCCTCTAACTGTTCCACAACGTAAGAAAAGTAGCCTAAAAATGGCATCTTCCTAATAGGGTTCCGGGATAAATTTAGACTAAATAGTTTCTCTCATTGGTGAAACAATACACTGATTCCAAAAAGATAAGATAGAAGGGAACTATTACGGGTGCAAAACTGTAAGTAGAGGCAACGAAGCACATACAAAGAAGTCAGAAACTCAATGAAGGACAATACATAAAAACAAAAGAATTGTAGGACACCATGGTCAGAACCGTTATCAAGTGTCCATGGCCTAACTCATACAACCTTACTAAAACATAGGAAATAAAAAGAAACATTATCATTGTTAAATAACAACTTCTCTTCCAATTCCCAGAAGACAAAATAAAAAAATAATCTCCAATAAGTCAAAAGAAAAGGGTAGACTCCAGGTATTAGTAACAGGAGTACAGGTAAATAACATCAAGCACTCGTACAACAATCACTTCTACTCAATACAGTTAATTGAGATTGGCCATTACCTGCCAAGCAAATCCCGCAAATAAATCAGTCACTTTGATACCAAAAGAATTTCTGGTTTCTTAGCTTTACTGGGTGTGTTAGCATTGGAAGAAACATTAGCAACTGCTGCTGCTGCCGCCATTCTGGCAGCCTCTCGGGCTCTCTTATCAAGCTGAATGAGACTACGCGTAGCCAATATGGCTTGTGGAGCCAAATCATGAGACCCTCTAGCATACAAACGCCTAACTGCTACAGATGCGGCATCCTTAACATCTTGAGAATTCAATGGGCCCAATAAACAATGCCCCAAAATTCTTAACAATGGCTGCAAAATCTCCCAGGGAAGTGGAATTCTCACTCCCTTAGGCTCTGAATTTTCATTCCCATTTCTTTCTATCCTCAAATTCTGCATTTCCTCGACAACATTTTCAATTTCCCCATTATTGTCATATCCATTACTTAATCTCTTTCCCTCCAAAAAGTACCCACCATTATATGCATTCCCATTCTCAATCTCCAATTCAATTTCTTTATCGCCATCCAATTTGTCTTTACAAGCACAATCCTGTCCAGCCCAAGAGCGAGCATATTTACACAATTCAACCTTGGACCAGCTGGGCATTTGTGAGATGTGCTTAAAATAACAATCAAGAGCAACCCCAATAATAACCGGCCGCTTTGTGGACTTCAGGCCGCATTGCGGCTCCAACGGCGGAGACAAAACCCCAACAGACGGCCGAGAATGATCTAACCGATTTGAATTCTGCTTGTTCCGAGGCGTATGGTAAAGAGACGGCTGCGAAAGATCAGGAATCTGGACAAGAATTGGCTTCCCGCCGCGAGATTTGACCTCCGACGAGTAGATAGCAAGAAGAACGGATTCAAATCCGGAGAGAGAAGGAGTTGAAAAGGAGTCAGAAGAGTGGATCCGAGAGAGATACAAACCCAAGAGAAGAGGAAGAAAAGAGAGGACAATAAGACGGAGATTAGGGTCAGAAGAGAGATAAGTATCGTAAAGCCATTCACAGAGACGGTCAGAGCCAGCCCCAGAAGAGGAAACAGAAAGAGAAGAAGAAAGGAGAGCATAAGCATCAATTGAAGCAAGAAAAGAAAGGGCAGGGCGATCGGAATCGGCAAGAGAAGAGAGAGAGAAGGAAGATGAGGGATCGGAGGGGAGAAGAGAGGAGAGAGAGAGGATCCGAGCGCGGGCTTTAGAGACGGATTCCCACCAGGAGTGCATAGGATCGGCGGTGGCGGCGGCGGCGGGGTGGAGAGCGGAGGAGGCGGATGACGAAGAAGGTGAGTAGTTGTTGTTGAAGTCCATCTGGTTTTGACTGTTTTTGGACAGCAGATCGGAGAAAATGGGCTTTTCTTTTAAGTTGATTTTTTTTTTCTTTGGTCAAAACTTTAAATTGAACTTAGTTGCCGGCTGAGGCGGAGGTCAAAATTATTAACAACAAAATCTTTTTTTTTTTCTCACAATTTTTATTTTTTATGCCTCTCAATTTGAGCTGAAATATTTTTTTATATATATAACTACATTAAACGAAGGAGTGAAATTTAGAGAATTTTTTATAGATAATGCATAGGTAAAAAGCAATGTTTTGAAATTCATTTTGATCCGGACGGTCGAACCGATTGAATCATGATTCAGTAAAAAAATTAAATTTATCCAACATAAAACTCAAAAAATGAAAAAATTCTGATTGAACTAGGTTGGACTTCAAAAAATTTTCAGAAAAAAAAAATTAAAAAACAGTTTACTTATTTTATTATATCTCTTACGTGTGGTTGGAAAATTATAGATTTATATAATTTGATTTATTTTTTTATTATAATTAATTAAATTTTAATTTTTACCACATTTAATCAAGCTTGTAAAATATTTTTGCATAAAACTATACATTTTTTGCATAGTTTACTGTTATTAATTACATCTATTCATAGAACTTGCGAAGTTTGTTCATATGTTAAATAAATTTATTTGAATATTTATTTTTGATATTATGTGGATTTATTTGAATGTTTATTACTTAAGATAACTTATTTGATTTTTATATTTACAAAAATTATTGGACTTAAAATTAATATTTTTATATTGATATTTGGTAATTAATAGATTTTTGAATATATTTTTACATTTTAATTTTTTTGCAAATAATTATATTTAAAAAAAATAAAAATTTCGAGACGATCTGATCGAACCAATTTTGTATTTATTGTTCTATCAAATATAAATTTGATGATTTCTTTCTTTTTGTAATAAAAATTATTTTTGAAAGAGTAAAATTAGTGGTTTTCACTAAGCATTATGTTTAACGTATGAAATTTATATTTTTGCACGTAGGTGTATAGGAATTTTTGGACATATAGCAAACTGAGGATCTACTGGGAAGTGATGATGATTTCTTCCACTTCGGGATAGATACTTTGGCTTGAAAGTCATATTTGGAATTTTGGGAGATTTAGATACTCAAGGAATTGTAGATGGCTTCCTAATTGATAATTTTTTTTATTAAAGTAGTTATATAATTATATTGTAAGAATGGTTTGACGATATTTTTTATTGAAGTGCAGTTTATAACTTATAAGGCTTAAAATATTTATTTTATTTTGTGGATGGATTTATTGCTTTTTTATGATGGATTAAGGAGGTTAGGATATAAATTAAGTATTATTTGGATGTTGAAAAAGTTGAGAATTGTGTTGGATATTATAGAAGTGCGAATTATCTTTTGTAAATAGAGAGAATAGAGACCCATATAGGAGAAACTCTATCCATTTTTCTGTAAAAGTATTAGCAGTTATAAAATTTAGTATGAATAATGATATAGAATGTGAATTTGATTTTAGATTTCTAGATGGTGTAACATTCGGTATTTGGCCTTGATCAGATCGGGTATTGGGCATTACATTGAATGGTATCAGAGTCGAGATTTAGGTGGTCCTAAACTTAGATTTGAGAAATGAGAACAGTGGACAAGAGTAATATGCTCTGCATACCTGTCAAAGACCCTTATGATGTGCGTAGTTTTTTTTATAAAACATGAGCATTAGGGCGGGATGAAATGCATAGTCATACATACGAAGCATGTGCATTTGCATAAATTGCATATAAGAAGCATTGTGCATACATATCATTATTTACACATATTCATTCATTAATTGTTTATAAAAAAAAAGGTCCCGCATATAAGGGATTTGACATGGTACAAATGGATTATATTTTGGAATATGAGAATTTATTTTCCTTAATGTGAATGAAATGCAAAAGTATTATCTATATGTGGATATTTGATTTGGAGGTTTAAGAAGTGATATATATATATATATATATATATATATATATATATATATATATATATATATATATATATATATAACTTATGAAAAAAAAATCCATTTCTTTTATTATTTCAAATTTGGTATGAAATCAAATTCTAAAAGTGCTGGAGAGGAGGAAGTGAAGAGTCACGCCTCCACCATTATTGAGGGTACTGTTAGAATAAACTTCTTAATAGAAACTTCTCATGTTCCACCCATACCGCATACTCAAATGGAGTTCCTGTTAGTGGTTCTACCCTAGGCCAAATATTTGGTCATTTATGTAATATCACATTTCATTTAATATAATTATATTGTAAGAATGGTTTGACGATATTTTTTATTGAAGTGCAATTTATAACTTATAAGGCTTAAAATATTTATTTTATTTTGTGGATGGATTTATTGCTTTTTTATGATGGATTAAGGAGGTTAGGATATAAATTAAGTATTATTTGGATGTTGAAAAAGTTGAGAATTGTGTTGGATATTATAGAAGTGCGAATTATCTTTTGTAAATAGAGAGAATAGAGACCCATATAGGAGAAACTCTATCCATTTTTCTGTAAAAGTATTAGCAGTTATAAAATTTAGTATGAATAATGATATAGAATGTGAATTTGATTTTAGATTTCTAGATGGTGTAACATTCGGTATTTGGCCTTGATCAGATCGGGTATTGGGCATTACATTGAATGGTATCAGAGTCGAGATTTAGGTGGTCCTAAACTTAGATTTGAGAAATGAGAACAGTGGACAAGAGTAATATGCTCTGCATACCTGTCAAAGACCCTTATGATGTGCGTAGTTTTTTTTATAAAACATGAGCATTAGGGCGGGATGAAATGCATAGTCATACATACGAAGCATGTGCATTTGCATAAATTGCATATAAGAAGCATTGTGCATACATATCATTATTTACACATATTCATTCATTAATTGTTTATAAAAAAAAAGGTCCCGCATATAAGGGATTTGACATGGTACAAATGGATTATATTTTGGAATATGAGAATTTATTTTCCTTAATGTGAATGAAATGCAAAAGTATTATCTATATGTGGATATTTGATTTGGAGGTTTAAGAAGTGATATATATATATATATATATATATATATATATATATATATATATATATATATATATATATATATATATATATATATAACTTATGAAAAAAAAATCCATTTCTTTTATTATTTCAAATTTGGTATGAAATCAAATTCTAAAAGTGCTGGAGAGGAGGAAGTGAAGAGTCACGCCTCCACCATTATTGAGGGTACTGTTAGAATAAACTTCTTAATAGAAACTTCTCATGTTCCACCCATACCGCATACTCAAATGGAGTTCCTGTTAGTGGTTCTACCCTAGGCCAAATATTTGGTCATTTATGTAATATCACATTTCATTTAATAACATTGGGTTTTCTTCATGTTATTATATTATTGGCATGTTACATTATAACAATATTTGTAAATAGCAATCTAATGTTATTTTAACTATCCCTAATGATTTATCATTGAATGAACAATGATAAATAAAGACTAGTATGAATTTGATTGATAATCATGGGATGATTATATATAGTGATATAAAATAAACTTATAGATACTTGTTAGAGAACAGAGTACTAGATAGATCTGCTATGAGATACAAAATAGGTTAATGTCATTAGTGATCTTATAATAGTTATATTATCAATCCCTAGACCTGATATTATCATAGTATCCTACATAACAAACATTATGTTTTGATATAATCAAATATTATCTTTAATCGAATAATCATAAAGATTATGATTGGATATGATCATAATCATACAAAAGATAATGAATAATTAATAAGGAATTTATCCCTCTCTTATGAAAGAGAAATCTATTAGGTCCCTGGATAAGTAGGACTGAAAAATTCATGGTCGTACTTAAATAAATTGATGGAGCGATCGATATCATTTGATATTATCAATCTACTTGGTGATTGAGAAATTATATGTTTGAACTATATAAGTTTGAAATGAACCATGATTTATGTTCAAACAAGATATCGTATGACAAAAAAATTATAACATGTTCTATTAATTAGGTTAAAATCGAATTATCAACATTCATATCATTTGGGTAGTCATAATGTCTTGCTAGAGACAACTTATGACTTTTGGGCCTATGATAAGATTGGAGCTCATTGCCAATATAATATGAACCTATTAAGTTGCACACATAAAATGTGATGAATGGCCTAAGAGTTAATTGGGCCATTTTGAATTTTATTTTGCAAAAAAATAAACTTTGAAAAAAAATTAAAGTTAATATTATAATTCTTATTTTAAATAAGAAATAAAGTATTTTTATTTTAATAAGAAATGTGGGCTTGAAATTTTCTCTCTCTAAATTAGGGTTATATTATATATATATATATATATATATATATATATATATATAGTGATATGTATAGTTTAAAATCCTAAGCATATTGAATTAAAGTGACAGTCGTCATTTTTGAAAGAGATAAAAATTTCATTTTTTCTGTAACCTTAAGAAGAATACAAAAATACAAACCCTAGTCACCAATGAAGGGAGCTATATATATATATATATATATATATATATATATAGTTTAAAACCCTAAGCATATTGAATTAAAGTGACAATAGTCATTTTTGAGAGAGATAAATTTTTTTTTCTATAACCTTAAGAAGAATACAAAAATACAAACCCTAGTCACCAATGAAGGGAGCTAGCACCCTAGGCCACTCCAACCATCATATTCGAATGTGGATACTAGTAAAAGGGTATTTGTTTCACGTGAAATAGCACTTACAAAATTGATTTTTTTTTTGTGTTTCAAGAGGTTGATAACAATTACATCCACTCTTTTGAATTAATTGAATCGCATAGATCCTGGTGGATTTTATTTTTTACTGTGTTATTATTTTATTTTGTTCTGTCAAAATCCAACAATGGTATCAAAACCACTTGCGAATTCAATTGATTCAATTATCATATTTTATATGTCTGTGATGTATTTAAAATCGATTACATGTGATATGAATAGAATGTATGTTGATACATGATAAGTTAATAACTATTTTAATCATTAAAATTAATCTATTTATATGAGATATGGACAATAAAAAATCTATTTATATGAGATATGGACAATAAAAATCTATTTATATAAGATATGAACGTAATTAATCAATTGATATTTATAATACTATGTATATAGCCTGCAAAATTGATAGATGTTAATATGATTAACATGCTATTTTTGCATTAGTCGATCCTGGCTCCACACATTCATATATATACACCATTGTAGCTTATAATAGGGATCTAAATGCTGAAAAAACTAGAACATAAAATCCTATGAACTAATCTGTAGGGCATAGTGTGATAGTAGATAAAGTATATAAAGAGTGCCTAGTTCAGGTGCAAAACTATATTTTCCTAGCTAACTTGATTAAATTGCCATTTTATGAGTTTGATGTGATCCTTGGAATGGATTGGTTATATGCACATCAAGTGATGGTGGATTGCCATCTTAAATGGATTTCACATAAAACCAACAGTAGTGAAGAGATCATAGTTGTGGATGACAGATCAGATTATCTTTCTAATGTGATATCTACCATTAAAGCTAAGAGGATGTTGAAGAAGGGGTGTGAAGCCTACTTTGTAATGACTATATTGAATTAACTTGATTACTGTTACTAATTACATTTCATTATTCCATAATATATGGGATTACGTTAATCTAATCAACTATCATATATCATAACTTGTGAGTCATCTGTTGATGATGCATATAGACATATATACATTATACAAGGCATAAAAGATTAAGTCTGTTACATTAAAATTCTGTTGGATTATTAATTACGAAACTTAATTATCATATTACTTTAAGACAAGATTCATCATGATCTACTCAAAAAGATACAAAAATGAAGCTCATACATTAAAATGATTCTTCCTAATCTGATGTTGGCTTCTGAAGTTATTGGCTTTCTCCCTGAAGAAAGGGTCTAACTTACGAATCTACACAGATAAACACCCGTGCTAAGCTATCAAGCTTAGTACGGAATAAAATAACATGTTGATAACCACTCACAGTGGTTATCACCAAGCATACAACAATAATATAAAATAAAATGCATTCATTCCACTAAGACATAATATTAAGAACATTATTGAAAGCAATAACTGTATCATTTAATCATAATAACAAAAAATTGCAAACTATGTATGCATGTCATTCATTGTATAAACTGTCTGCTTGAATTCTTGTAGGTGTGGATAACTGGTGCTGTGGATACCCAAAGGTATCAAACATATAAATTTCTGAAGGTATTAAATCTGTGGACCTAACCGGGGTCAGAACTATGGTCTCATTTAGAGACATACTATGGACCCATACGGGTCAGACTATAGCAGCTGAGACTATAACCCTATAAGCACGCCTATCTATTCACAACCAACTTCTAATCCAGACATTATTTATTTCATATATATTACCATGTCATTTCTTGTGCTTAAGTTATCATATTTCATCATATAGAAAGATTTGTACATGTAAATATCCATTATAATCAAGATAGTATAATTTAACTATTAGCATATTAATTTGATAATGTGAAATGTGTATATACATAGGCATTATTCATAGAAAATAATGTAAATCATGCATACTCATAAACTAACTTTGATAAAATTTCATATATATTTATGTTTATCATTCCTATATGCTTGTATTTTAAGGCCCATTATGTCCGGTTATGAAAGCAACACATGGGGATAGCCTAGTATAATGGAAAAAGGAGAAAAATAGGCAAGTATATTGGACAAGCACTTGCTGTCGCGCTCGCGGCAACTGTCGTGCTTGCGACAGCCTAAATGAGTGTTTCGCTGCTCATAAAACCCTATAAACTGGTTATGAAATTCAACTTGTACATCAATTTAGGCATACCAAATGACTTTTTCTGAAAAAGTTGTCTTTTACAAAGTTTTAGCCTTATTTTCTAGTTTCTAAAACATAAAAAATTATCTAAATCTGACCTGTGTATCTCCAGATATTCACTAAAAATCCCAGATTGCTCCCAATGATAGGGCAACAGTCCTAACCCGAATTCAAGCCAAATTTTCTATATCATGAAAATTGATTCAGGCTTCATGTTCTCATATCAAATGTAGATAAATAAGTCTAGTTTCTTACCCAACTAGAATTTCTTAATTTGAGCCACGAAAACTCAAGATATAGCCAAAACAATACAGACTGGTCAATTGGATCTTAAGAAATCTTTTTGTATCTTTGAACACAACTTGCATATTTCAATTCTAAACTCATCTCAAGCTTAATATCAACCCATAAAACATATATTAGCATCAAATAACATAGATCTTATGTCAAAAACACCATACACACACACACTCAAAACCATGCAAGTTCCCATACCTTTTTAAAGCTTCCAAACTTCAACCTCACCCTTAAAGAGCCTCTTTCTCTTTCTTCTTGCTGCTTTCATCTTTTAAGAAAGAGAATTCACCATGAAAACCCATAAATTCTTCTAAAGAAACAACATACACAACCAAAGAAAAAGAAAGCAACATTACCTTATAAGAATCACTACACAAATCTTCTTACAAAACTAAGAGAGAGAGATTTTAAGAAAGAGTTTTTTAAGAGTTGAGAAGAGTTGAAGATGGTTGAAATTCAGCCTTGAATGGCCGGCCATCACTCTCTTAAATCCCCTCTCACAAAGACTTTCTAGAAGCCAAGTGTCCTCACCTAATTGGACCCCTAAAAGATTTTTATGGAAAAAATGCCCAAAGGTCCACAACTTCTATTAAATTCTGATATTTCCCCAAAACTTACCCTTTTACTTATCAATTAGGTCCCTTTCTATTCATTTACATTTAATTTAACATAGAACTTAATAATTAATTAGTAAAGAATTAATCTATCTACTATGACCCACACAGTATCATGCTTCTTCTGAGTAGTGGATAAACCTGTGTCAAAGTCCTTAGTAACATTATCCCACTTCTACTGAGGAATGGGAAGAGGATTTAACAATCCTGAAGGAAGTTAGTGCTCTGCTTTTACTTGCTGACATGTCAGGCATTTGGAAACATACTCTGTTACATCTATCTTCATTCCTAGCCACTAGTAAAATGGTTTCAAATCTCGATACATCATGTTGCCACCGGGATGCATGGTGAATACAATGTTGCGGGCTTCTTGCAATAAAGCTCTTTTCAACTCTTTAACATCTGGTACGCATAATCGGTTTCGATAATAGAGACCACTATCAATCCCCCATTGAATACTCTTCTGGGCTCACTTCATGCACCGATTACACCATTTGCTGTAGCTTTTCATCACTTGCTTGTGCATCAATCACTGCCTGTCTTAGATTAGGCCTAGCTCGTAATTGAGCTATCAAAGCTTCATCAGATGTAAACCTCCATTTACAATCTTGTAACAATAGGGTCGCCATTATCTTCCGATTCAATGCATCAGCCACTACATTTGTCTTTCCTGGATGATAGTCAACTATACAATCATAGTCTTTAAACAATTTCAGCCATCTGCACTGCCTTAAATTGAGATCTCGCTGGGTAAGTAGATATTTAAAACTTTTATGATCTGTATAAATTCTACACTTTTCACCATAGAGATAATGTCACCATATTTTCAAAGGAAAAACAACAACTGCCAATTCCAAATCATGAGTTGGATAATTCTGTTCATGAGGCTTTAATTGTCTCGATGCATAAGCCACTACTTTACCTTCCTGCATAAACACACACCCCAAGCCATTTTTCGAAGTATCGCTATACATAGAGTGTTCTTTACCCGATATTGGTTGAGTAAGAACTGAAGCTTCAGTTAACATCTTCTTTAGCTGCTCAAAACTTACCTGACAGTGATCTGTCCATTCAAATTTAATCCCTTTTCGAAGTAACTTAGTAAGTGGAGAGACAATGACTGAAAAACCTTTCACAAATCTTCTATAATAGCCGACCAAACCCAAAAAATTTCTGACTTTCGGCACATTCCTAGGCGGCCTCCAATTCACAATAGCTTCAATCTTTTTAGGGTCCACCCTGATGCCTTCTGAAGACACCACGTGCCCAAGAAAAGAAACTTCTTTAAGCCAGAACTCACATTTACTCAGCTTTGCGTATAACTGTTTTTCTCGCAAAGTTTGCAACACAATTCTCAAGTGCTCCGCATGTTCCACTTCATTGCGAGAATAGACTAGTATGTCATCGATAAACACCACAACAAACTGGTTTAAATAGGGCCTGAACACCCTATTCATCAAATTCATAAAGATTGTTGGTGAATTAGTCAATCCAAAATGCATTACTAAGAATTTATAATGAACATATCGAGTTCTAAAAGCAGTCTTCTAAACATCTACATCCTTAACCCGCAGTTGATAATATCCCGACCACAGATCAATCTTAGAAAATACTCCAGCACCCTCTAACTGGTCAAATAAATCTTTAATCTGGGGTAGAGGATACTTGTTCTTCACTGTTACTTTGTTAAGCCACCGATAGTCAATGCACATTCTTAAGGTGCCATCTTTCTTCTTGACAAATAATACCGGTGTGCCCTAAGGTGACACACTAGGGTTGATGAAACCTTTATCTAACAACTCTTGCAGCTGAACTTTTAACTCCTTTAATTCTGATGGTGCCATTCTATATGGTGCTTTGAAAATAGGAGCAATTCCTGGTAAGGTTTCTATAGACAACTCTACTTCTCTCTCTGGTGGCAAACTCGAAATTTCTTCAGGAAAAACATCAGAAAATTCATTAACTACTGGAATATCTTAAAGATTGATTGTCTCACTTTTTGAATCAAGTACCAGTGCCAAGAATGCTTCGCATTCTTTTCTAAGAAACCGCTTTGCTTTCATGGCAAAAATAACATTGACTAAGGGCTTATATTTAATCCCCTGAATCAATATCTCTTTTTCCCCAGCATCCTTAACTAACACTGTTTTAGCTTTACAATTCACTATGGCTTGGTATCTAGACAATCAGTCCATACCCAGAATTACATCAAATTCATGGAAAGGTAAAACAATTAAATTAATTAGAAACTCTCTCCCTTGAATCAAAATGGGGCAATCTCTATAGATTTCATTTACACATACATTGTGGCCCAGAGGACTGATTACACATATATCATAACTCAAATGATCTACAGTAAATACATTTATACCTAAATTCCTATTACAAATATACAAGTGTGTAGATCCTGGGTCTATAAGCACATGCACATCAGTATCAAAGAGAGAAAATGTATTCTAATTTTAACTTTTTTATAATAACAAATGAATTCTAATTTTAACTTTTTTATATATCTTTGAGAGCCATGAATGCCAGGCTAAGGTTAGTTAACGATAGAGTCAGTGTGGCTGAATTGAGGCCTAAACCAACTTTGTTGCAGCAAGTCAAGGAAGAGCAAAAACATGATGAAAATCTTGCTATCATCATTAAGCAAATTAAAGAGGGAAATGACAACAAGTTTATGATTAAAGAGTGAGATTGTATATATTATAAAGAAAGAATTTATATGCCTAATGATGAAGAACTCAAGAAATAAATTATAGAGAAAGCACACAATCGTTCTTATGTTATGCATCCAGGCGGTACCAAAATGTATCAAGATGTAAAAACTCATTATTAGTAGCTTTGGATGAAGAAAGACATAACAAAGTATGTGATAAAGTGCTTGACTTGCCAATAGGTGAAAGCTAAACATCAAATTCCATCGGGTTTGCTATAACCCATTGCAATACTCGAATAGAAATAGGATAAAGTTACTATGGATTTTGTCAGTGGATTGCCCCTGTCTAAAAAAAGCATGACTTGATATGGGTGATAGTTGACAAATTAACAAAGTCAACACATTTCCTGCCAGTTAAAACTGACTATCTATTAACTAAATTTATAAAATTGTACATCAATGAAATAGTATGATTACACAGAGTTCCTTCTTCTATCATATCTGATAAGGATCTAAGGTTTACTTCGAGATTTTAGAAGAAGCTTTAAGAATCCCTTGGTACAAAACTGAACTACAATATTGCTTTTCATCCGCAATCAGATGGACAGTCTGAAAAAGTGATACAAATACCATTTAATAAGTAATTTAAAGATGTATGATGTTGGAGATTATAGTAATTATGTGATTATAATGTGATAGGTATTAGAAGATATGCTTGGAAGCTATGTAATAGATGACCGGTGTCTAGCAAGTGTACCAGATCAGCTAGTAATATAGGAAAATATAAATTAAGACCCCAAAATATTGTACCCAAAGGAACATAGATTGCTAAGGATAATATTTATGTATAAATTAAATCAACCTAAGATTGTTTTCCAAATGTTTTTGATTTAAAAACAAAGATTAAATAAAATAAACAAAAAAAAAACAAAAACTAAAATTAAACTAACATGAATTAAAAACAAAATAATAATTGAAATTCTCTTGCTAAAGAAACTATCTATCTTAACTTTCATTGTAATGAATTAAATTCAATAGAAACACTAGTAATTATAGAAAAACTAGTAATAAATTAAGATATATTTATTCAAGTATATCATTATTAGTATTAAACTCATAGACAAATCTAATACTTAGCATGAAAATCTAGTTTTAACTTCCTAAATATTTATTGAACTCTTTCTCAAGTAATTCAACTCCAATTTATTCTTAGTTCTTCCTCTCTTAGTATTAATCAATAAAATTAACACATAATTATCTCATATTTCGGATAATAATCATGCATAAATATTAAAAAGTTAACCCAAAAACATGCAAATCATTAACTATATCAAAATCATTTTTTAGTTATTTATTCAATAAACCAATAATCAATCTCAACACAATCAAAGATAAGAATATGCTTAAAACCAAGAAATAATCAACCTATATTGAAATTAAGCTCAAAATAAAGTCATAACAATAAAAATATAAGTTTTCAAGAATCCATTAGCAAAAGAATAAAAACTACTTCCTAAACATATTTAAGAAACTAAAACAAAGTTGAAAAACTAAAACAAAGTTGAAAAGAAAAATAAAAACAGAAAAACTGGAAAAATAAAGTAAAACTAAAACTAAAGAACTCTATTAGTTCTTCTAATTGATTCCTCTAATTCCCTACTAATTGATGCCCTTTTTTGGTGTTTATAGTTGTCTATTTATATGCCAAATCAGTGATAGAATCCTTCTCAAACTCCAAAAATAAAACATGAAGCAAATCCTCCTTAAATTGGAAAAATCGGCAACCTTCGCTTCATGGGAAACAAAACACATGACCATGTGTTTTCCTTTGTTGAATTTCATGTGGCCATGTGTTTTTACTTGCTTGTCTTCACGTGGCCATGCATTCCTTTGAACTTTTCTTCACGTGGCCATGCACAATTCTCCTTTTAATGACACACGGCCACTCAACTTTTCTTAGCTTTCTTCGTGTGGCCATGTATTGAACTTCTGGACCTCACGATCACTAATTAACATGAATTTTTCAAATTCACAGTTTTGGCCCAAATCTTCTTGCCTTTTTATAATTAAGTCATTTTTCTAGCAAAATAATCCTGAAAAATACCAAAATTTACAATTAACTCCAAAACTATAAAATTAACCAATTAAACTCAAATTCAACCTAATTAACACAAAATTAACTCAATTAAACGCCTAAAAATATATTAAAAACATCATATAATTCATCATTATCAATAGACTTTGAAGGTAAATGGGACCAATATCTTCCTTTAGCCGAGTTTGCTTATAATAATAGTTTCCAAGTAAGTATTCAAATGGAACCATATAAAGTGTTATATGGAAGAAAATGCAAAACTTTGTTATGTTGGATTGAGTTTAAGGAGAATAAGATAGTTGGTCAAGAATTAATCAGAGAAATAGAAGAAAAAGTGAGTATTATCGAAAATAATTTGAAAGCTACATCGAACCATCAAAAGTCTTATGCCGATTTGAAATGAAAGCATATAGAGTACTCCGTTAGTGATAAAGTATTCTTAAAAGTATAACCATGGAAGAAAGTGTTAAGGTTTGGCAGGAAAGGCAAGCTGAGCCTTAGCTTTATTAGACCATACAAAATTATAAAATGTGTAGGTCTAGTAGCCTATAGACTAGATTTGCTAAGGGAATTGGAAAATATTCATAATATCATCAATGTATCCATGCTCATGAGGACTTATCCCATGTTGTCAAACTTGGAGATGTACATATCCAACCGAATTTGACATATAAAGAAGAACCGATCCAAATTTTAGCTCGAAAAGTAAAGCAACTAAGAAATAAGACTTTCTACTGATAAAAGTGCTTTGGAGAAATCACAATACTGAGGAGGTTATGTATGAGTCAGAAGAAAAGATGAGAAAGATGTACCCACGACTGTTTTAACTAGGTAATTTCGAGGATTAAATTCTTTTTAGAGGGGGAAGAAATTTAACATCCTAAATAATATAACTCGAAAAAAATAGTTAGTGAATTTGAGATTAATAAATTAAGCTAAATTTTATGACACTCAAATAAACAAATTGATATTTAAAATGAGGATTAAAATAAAATAAAATATAATGTAAATTAAAGTAAATAAGAATTCAAACGAATGGAATGGGTTTAAAAATTAAAATTTATTGGGGATCCAAATGTAAAGAGTTGTAAGGAAGGATTTAAAGGAAAAATATGGAGGGATTTAAGATAAATTTAGAAGGGACCAAAGTGAATTTTGGCATAAAAATCTATTTTTCCTTATTTCTTTCTCTTCCCTACGATTCAACCTCTCCCTATCTTTCCTGATCTCTCTTTCTCTCTCTTTCCAACCACCACTCTCTAACCACCAACACCTAATCCTTTATCGAAGCACAACAGTAAGGGCAGCAGCAGCCCCTCTTTCTTTTCTTACTGCATTTCCTTCTTGGTAGCTCGTTTGCTGCCTTCCATTATGTTGCGTCGCCACCCACCGATACTCCACCAGCCCCTTCCACCATGAACGACAACAAAGAAGTGAGGCAGTAATTCCTAAAAAAATTTACAGATTGGGGGTTAGGGACTTAAGGTCAAAGATTTATTTTTATAGGCTAAGGTTTGGATAAGTTAAATTACTTACTTAATGCCATTAATTATCTATATAAATTACATTATCATTATGTTTTATTAGATTAATAGTTGAAATAGCTCTTCAAAATGTAAAAAAAAAAAAAGAAGAGAATTTTAAGAAGAAATAGAGGGGAAAAGAAGTGACGGATTAAGTTTGATTTTTGGAAAGTATTTCGACATATTTGAAGTTATTTTGCCATAAAAAAAGTTTGCAACCACTAAAATTTACCTTTCCATAAACTTTATATAAATTATATTTAGATTAAAGCTTATAGCATGATATAATTTTTTTGAAATTAAGTTAGAAATCATGAAATTAATGAATGTAAGATAGGATTTGTATCATTAACACGAAAATGAGTCATTTAATACATTGATTATGTGATAAATTTGAGAATATATATATATATATATATATATATATATATATATATATAGAGAGAGAGAGAGAGAGAGAGAGAGAGAGAGGGTTGTCTATATAACAAATTGAAATGGGAGTAGTAATAGTCATTTAAATAGCCTAATTTTTCATTTAAATAAAAGTAACTGGTTAATATAAAGTGAACGAATTTAAATTTAATTTAAAAAGTGCAATATTGATGGTATGAAATACTATGAAGTTAATGGATGTATTTAAGTTAGTAAATAGATATCTTACAAATATACTTGTCACCATGGATGTTAAATCCTCTATTTTTATTTGGAAATGGATGTGAGCTACTTGTCAATGTAATAAGTGTCTGAGATATTATATGACACGATTTAATCCTAGCAAGTTACACATATTTGCATAAATATGTTATAGTATTGAAAATATGATACAGTTGGGTATTGCGAAAAATTAAGTGTGAATTGCTTGGTGACTGAAGGCGAATCCAATGATAAAGAAATTGTTATAAGCTTCTGATAAAGCACCAAGGAATATGTGAAAATATAATTCTATTAATGCCCTTAATAAACTGGGAAAAAATATGAGTATGATACAATTGGCCGGCCATAAGAATGAAATTTAAGTCGATAATCTGGATAATGGTATTTTGCATTATAGATTAATAACTCACTATTAGGTATAAAAAATGCAGTGTCAGGTTTCAACCTCTTTTTACATTGGAATTTAGAATGTAGTTTCAGATTTCGACCACTCCAATTCAAAACGGGCTTTATAAAGGAGTGCAGTGTTGAGTTTTGATCTCTCCAGTCCAAATAGGTCAAAAAGGCCTCAGTTTCGCATATCCGCCAGATAATTTTGTCATATTACTATGGGAAAAGAAATATTTTTTTTAAATGAATTAAATGACAAATAGTAATAGATGTTATAAATATATTTGTTAAATATATTTTTGTGATTTCAGTGAGATCCAACATATGTAATTATATGCATAATTTGTAAATTAGTTTTATGCTACGAGTTAAGGTATTTTAAGTAAAAATCTCAACATTGTGTATTTATTGTTATATTAATTATAAATTTGATTATTTCTTTTTTTTGTAATAAAATTATTTTTGAAAAAGTAAAATTAATGGTTGCCACTAAATATTATGCTTAGTGATTCAAATTTTTATTTCGGCGTGTAGGTGTATAAGAATTTTTGGACATATAGCAAACTGGGGATCTACCAGGAAGTGAAGATGATTTCTTCTACTTTGGGATGGGTACTTTATCTTGGAAGTCATACTTGGCATTTTGGGAGATTTAGATACTCATGGAATTGTAGATGGCTTCCTAATTGATAATTTTTGTATTAGTAGTTAATAATTATATTGTAAGAATGGTTGACAATATTTCTTATTAAAGTGCAGTTTATAACTTAGAAGGCTTAAAATATTTCTTTTATTTTTTAGATGGGTTTATTGTTGTATTGTGATGGATTAAGGAGGTTGGGATATAAATTAAGTATTATTTGGATGTTGAAAGAGATGAGAATTGTGTTGAATATTATAAAAGTGCGAATTGTCTTTTGTAAATAGGGAGGATAGAGACCCGTATAACGAAAACTCTATCTGTTTTTTTGTAAAAGTATTGACAATTATAAAATTTAGTGTGAAAAATTATATAGAATATGAACTTGATTTTAGATTTCTAGATGGTGTAACATTCGGCATTCAGCCCTTTTTCGGATCAAGTATTAGGAGTTAAAGACATCATTGCCCCAATCTGAAACATTCCATAAAACCCTGCCAATATCAAATATGGTATAATTTTTTTATCTATATTTATGTAGTGAGCCTTCACACAAGCTCTCTGAGAAAATAATACGTTATGTAAAATCTGACAAATAGAAAAAAATCATCTTATAAATATATGTGTGTTTTGTCTTGTGTCTA
The DNA here is from genome assembly GCA_037975025.1 of Excoecaria agallocha. NCBI lineage: Eukaryota > Viridiplantae > Streptophyta > Magnoliopsida > Malpighiales > Euphorbiaceae > Excoecaria > Excoecaria agallocha. The sequence goes on along the minus strand of CM075817.1, from coordinate 43,180,514 downwards.
TATATAGATGCGTATAAATAAATATATATTAATTAAATAGAAAAAAAGTATTACGTTGTTGCATCAGATTGCATCTGCTCGATGTTTTTGTCAACGTTAGAAGATTATTTACGCATGGTCCTGGATTTATATATTGTTGATTCCGAATTTGATCCATTTTTTAAACAATGTATATTTAAATATGAATAAATAAAAAACTATTAAAATTTAATTTTTTTTCAATGATAATACAATACAATACGTTAAAAATTAATATATATATTTTTAATCATAAAAAAGTACACTAATTAGTACCAATATAAACGTAGTACCAAACAAACACAAAATTTAAGTAAACAAAATACTAAAATAATTGTATTATATGCCTAAAAGCTAAAATATTTTACTTACATAAAAATTAGAATAAAATATAATAAATAAAAATTAACTATATATGTATTAAATTAAAAATCGAATTACATAAAAACATAATTTAAACATGATAACAAACAAACAAACAAAAAAATCTAACTATATAAAATATTAAAATACTTATATTATATGCGTAAAATATTTTACTACATAAAATATTTAAATATAATATCATAAACAAAAAATTAACTATATTTGCATTAAAATAAAAATTTAACTATATATAAAACTAATTTAAACATGTTAACAAATAAAAAAATTAACTACATAAAATATAAAAATAAAATAAAATATTTTAGCCACATATAAAAAAATTTATTGCCAAATTGATTACCAAAAAACTGGATGCAAATTTCACTCTATAAAATTAATTATGCTTATATTATTAATTATGCAGATAAAATAATATCTCAAACTGTTAATTAAATTTACAGACCTCTAAAATACAGTGAGTAAGTTTTCAACATGCTGGAGAAGAAGGATTCTAAGTCAAATTCAGTGGAAATGGGAAGGGGAGAATATGTTTTCCGTGCATATTTATAGTGGATATTAAAATGCTGGAGGAGGAGGAGCTGTTCGCTCGGGGGAAGGAGTCTTCATCTGCCTCTGCCTTGGTAGGTGTGCCCTGTTCAGATTCCACATGTACTAGTTGCGGAAATATGTGAAAATACTCCAATTTTTCAATTTTTATTTTTCAAAACATACCACATTCCGGAAGAATTTTTTAAATAATATATTTTTTAAAAATAATAATAAAAATAAAATATGTCAGAAAATATTTTTATTTTTAAAATTATGTTAGAAGACAAGTCTACTGTCAGCATTCTCCATCAAGCACTGTTGCCTTGTAAATAGATGCAGGTGACTTAGATAACGCGCGTGTCTCCAATTTTGTGATGGATAACGCTTCTGCAATAAGCGTCTTCTATCAAATCCTATGCAGACCACGTTGAAACTAATATATTGTTAAGTTTTTATTCTTTTTGGGACAAAAAATTATAGTCAACTAAAAAAATATATTGCATCCAGTGAAAATATGGCAAATTAGTATTTATATAGATTAAATAATAGACATATAGCATACATTAAAATTTTCACTAATTTTTTTTATTCAAGTGATTACTTTTTAAGTTTTTTTTATCGAATACTGTATATTCTGTTAGCTAACTAAAATTTTTGTTCAAAAAACATGATAAGAATAGACTATTTGAATATTTTTAATAATAAAAGTTATCTATTTTAATATTTTTAACAGAAAAACAGAATATTTTAGTAATTTTAGGAGTAAAAGCTGACAAATAAATATTAAAAGTATTTTTTAACTAGTGAAAAAATAAAAATTGGATAAGAAAAGTGGCACTATAATTTGTTTGACAGAAGCTTTTTGTTCAAGTTGTATTACCATGTAATTTGACTCTGTCTCTTTGTTAAATAAGCGTCTTCCATCAAATTCCATGCGAGTTATATATATATATATATATATATATATATATATATATATATATATATATATATATATATATATATATATATATATATATATAAACAAAAAGCAGCAGTATTTCTGAAATTGTAAGTCTTAAAAAATAGTAAAAAAAAAAAAGAGTAGGCGAGTGGGTAAATTTTTTTTTTTTTGTTTTTTTCAGTGGGCCATATTTAATTAGGCAGTCATCACAAATACATAATACTAATGGTCCAATGAATATGGGAGCATTGGTGGGTGAAATTATCACCAAATTCTATGGAAATTTAAACATTTGAAAGAGGTCATTTGCCCATGCACAAATGGGCATATAGCTCTGCAAGTTACAACCGAATTTTCCTCTCATAGTCAATTTTTTCCTATTATGTAAATTCCTTAGCAACTAGCCGAGCTTTGTATCTTTCGATACTACCATCAGCTTATAATTTCTATATATTTTTATGAATAATTCTAGATACATGGATAGTAGGATCAAATAACTTCCTACAATCTATTGAGTAGGTGAAGGTCTATAAATAAACTAAAGTTTGATTTGTTGTATACACTCGTTTTGAGTAATAGAATACATTCTTCCAATTGGGAGAATGAATTTTTGTATCCAATTGTAGACCATAATTCAGGGATCATGAAAATGCCTCATTTTTAAAATCACCAATTTGCTAATTCTACATCATTATCAAAATTAATTTTACTCTTTCTAACATTTTAACTTTTACTTTTTTACTACTCCATTTTAATTTCTTCAACAACCAAATTTAATTCACACCCTACCTCAACCAATTATTTTCATTATTCCTTTCTACATTCTCACATTCCCACTTCACCTCGAAGCTTATCACATTTGCTTCAAGTCCTTTTTTCTCTTTTATTTATTTATTTATTTAAGCACCAGATCATCACTTAGTTGAATCGTGAAGTGACTCCACGTTTTATATAAAAGTTCATATTAAATTGTTGTATATTTAAAAAATCAATTTTATGAAAATATTACCTTTTAATAAACCTATTTACCTCAAAATACAAATTTTGAGTTTTTAGATAACAGTAGCTAGAAAAGAAAATTTGTAATAATTATTTACTTTTTCATTGTTGATGTTCAACTTAATCCTATATATATATATATATATATATATATTTGATAATTGCGGATCTTATGCTTATGTGGTTTAGGTAGCATAAGCCATAAAGTTCCTAACTTCTGTCTTTCAATTTCGTCACCAAATCAATCTACCAAACAATTCTTCCCTTGATAAAAAGTTCTTTCTCTTCTTTTTTTTTAAAAAAAAAACTGTATATTTCTTCACATGATTAGCTCAAAGGAAGGCCATTTTTATTTAACCAAATAAGATGTGAAAGACCTCGGGTTAACAGCAACAGAAATCCCGTGAGCCAATCTTTCCATGCACAAAACAAACAAGCCATTTTATCATTTTTACTTCTCATGGTATGGATGAGCACCTAAGTAATCACAGTATTCTCATGGTATGGTATGATTGAGTGGATAATCATTTTAAGTTTATTTGTTATAGCCTTTGCAATAATTTTATAGATAATAGTACAAAGAACTATTGGGTGAAAACGAGGAAAGTCCACCTTTGGAATAAGGCATAAAAGAGTTGTATTCATGTTCGGGTCCACTCCGTGGCATGATATGTATAATAATTGTTAGGTATGGCTCATATACCAGTGATATCCAGTAGCTTCTTACTCTGTAGAGTAAGAATCCACTCCGTGGAGTGGCTTATACTAGGTAAAATCTTACTCTACAGAATAAAGGCAAATCAAGCATTCATGCTCAGCCCATTAAAATCACACTCTGCCGAGTGTGAACAATTTCCATCTGTGTAAGGATTCTTTAATGGACTAAACAGGAAGTCTTTTTGCTCAATTGAAAGACTTGCTGAAATAGAAAGCAGTTGTTGATTCTAATATATATATTGAATTTGTAACATAAGAGAAGTGACTCTCTTGAAATAATAAATCAGCCGCCACTTCGTTCCCGAGGGGATGTAGGCACATTGCCGAACCTCGTTAAATCATTGTGTTCTCTATTTTCTTGTTTATTTTGCTCATATTCTTGTGATTATTAGCGTTCATTCTCAACAATAATTTAGAAACCTAATTTTTTGCATGTTTGGATATTATGAACCTAATTTATGTTATGACATATATTTTGATAATATATCTATTTACATTTTGATGCATTTGAAGTATTTATTTAATTTTTAAGTTAGTATATATTATGGTACAATAAATAATTATTTAATTATTTTTAAGATATTAAACATTATTTTATGATAAAAAACAAAAAAAAATGTATCTTAAAATATTAAAAGTTATGGAAATAATTAATGTTTTTAAAAATTAGAAAGCAATTATGACATTTTCATTATAAAACTGTACAATATTATACAATTATCAAATAGAAAAGTGTATATCACATAATATTATACTATTATTTTAAATATGGTATTGTTAAAACTATACTGTATCATGTAATATTATACACTATTTGAACCTAGCCAAAATATTCAAAAAAAAAAATTAAAAAAAAAGTCCTTATTTCTCATACTTTTCTTCAGTATGATAATAAAGCCGGTGGTGGATATTGTGCAAAATCTATATCCTCGTAATGTTGATTGTACTAGGTTTATTTACATAATCAAAGATACCACTATAAGAAAATGGTTTTTTGCACCACTATTTCCCACCATTTTTACTGACAAATTCATATATCCCTAGCTAAAAAATGCTGTCCTTTTCACTAAATTTTTAGCAACTCGTGATTTAATTATTACTGAATTTAACTTTTTTTAGTACACTACAAAAATTGCAAAATAATAATGAATTTTAGTGAGAAGAAGGAAATTTGTTGCTAAATAAAAGCTATAGCGACAAAATTGTAATGGAAAATGAATTTTGTCGTGAGTATTGATGGAGCTCGGAAGAAAACAAATATTGCAATAATGTAGCAAAAATATTTTTATTTTATTGCTAACTTTAGGTACCAAAATTTAGCGAGAACAAAATCCACGCAAACTGATATATTTAGTGAGTGATAATAGATTCATGCTAAATTTGATTGTAAATTGGTGCGTGAAAATCCAACCAAGATGTTACGGTGAACTTGTTGATGAAAATTTAGTGAGAACATGTCCTCACCAGTTTGGCGAGGGATCATACTCTAGCTAATATTCATTCGTATCAGCACTACAATTAGGTGAACGTTGCAAGAGAAAGGTCCACACTAAGTTAGAGAGAGACACGGCCCATTCTAACTTAGCATTAGACTATGTCCTCGCCAATCCAACGTGAACAATTACCCCTCGCAAATGTATATTTTCTATTATGAAAATAACAAAATAGTAACAGTTATTGTCCATACTAATGTAGCATGGACATTATCTCTGGAGAGATTAACTCCGCAGCAAACTTCTTTACTCTAATAACTTATAATTCCCCTCCTAAAATAAAATATATCTGCATGAAAATTCTTGCCTAGCCCCGGTCTAGGCAAAATACATGAAATAAATTAATAGTATATTAACACATATGCATGTTAACCACCACCTCATTTTTTTTAACCAGCTTTGTATATATGTTATTTTACTATTGATTGATTCACAAATTTTGCCTGGACCAAATTTAAGCAAAACTTTTCCCCATTTGCAACTATGGAATTTATTGTAGCTAATAACCTTAATTCCGTGGCTAAATACCTTAGTAACAATTAAATGCATTATAGAAATAAATGGCATGGCATTGTTAAAATAATAATAATAATAAAAAGAAATGGTGTAGCTAAAAGTTAGCAACACAATTGATGGCTTTTGTAGTTAAGGATCAATATATTTTTTGCTATATATTTAATTGTATTGATACTAAAAGGTAAAAATGTTTTGCCATAAAATAATATATTTGTAGCTAGGGAGAAAATGAACTGATTAATCAGTCCATAGCCTATTTTTTAAATCCAGTCTACAAAAGTCAATTTCTCAAAATTAAAATCCAAATCTATTAACAACCGGTTAATAATTGAACTTAATCATTGGTTAACCGTTAAAAAAAAAGATTAATAATAAATTTCATATAAAAAAATTTCAATCTATCCATCAAATTAAAATATAAATTCTAAAAGTTCTAAATATAAAACATAAGCCATTCAAATTTAATAAAAATATAATAAAATAAAATTACATAAATATTAATTTATCAATCATTCACTTTCTAATATTAGGATAGAATATAGGGTCAATTTTACCTATAATTACTGAACTTATGACTTATCACCCAAAAATAACTGATTTTTTTCGCAACTTAAAAGCCACTTAATTTATCATATTTTTGCATAAAAGTCATGTTCACTGATTTTCGACGAGAACTCTTGCTGAATTGATGACATGGCATGCCACGCTATATGGCATGACATACATGGCACGTCCTAGTTTGAATCAATTTCATCTATGATCACTGAATTTATGAATTATCATCAAAAAATAACTAACTTATTTTTCGTGACTTAAATATCACTGAACTTATCATCTTTTTACAGAAAAGACATTTTGACTGGACACACATGGAGATAGGGGTGAGCAAATTTCGATTCAAATCAAAAAATCGAACCAAACAAATCGATTTTTTTAATTTAGTTCGATTTTTCGATTTTGATTTTGAATTTTGAAAAAATTCGGTTTTTCGGTTTGATTTTTTTAAAAAAAAAGACAGAAAAATCGAACCAAACTAAAATTTTATATAATTATATATTTTTTTGGATTTTTTAATTGAATAATTATTTTGTACATGTAAATTATCTTATTTTTAGTTGTAAATTATATGAGTATATTTATCAATTATTAATATCTATTTTTTAGGTGATAATTTGGAATTTTGACTATTAAATTAAAAAATGATTAAATGAAAAAATTTATTTAACGATTTTATTGTATTATTTATTATATATTTTGGGATTGTATCTTTAATTTGGATTTTTATTTTGTACAATTTAGATGTTTTTACTTTAGTATAATATGATTTATAATTTTGTATAATTTTTAGACATAATTTTTTTATTTTTCTAAAAAATAGTTTTAATTTTTGGTTTTTCTGTTAACCGAACCAAACCAACCGAAAATTTCGGTTCTGTTTGAATTTGGTTATTATATAAATTTGGTTCGGTTTAGTTGATTAAAATTTTAAAAGTTAGATTTTCGGTTTGGTTATTGAACCGAAACGATCATTGCACAGGGCTATATGAAGATGGATTTATTGTCACATCATCAGCTATGGACACACATGGATTGCTGATATATCAAATATGACACATTAGCTAATGATGGTGATTTGACTGCTGACGTGTCAAATATGACACATTAGTTTATGATGTGACAATAAATCTATCACCATGAATATCCGGTCAAAATGATTTTTTTGCAAAAATATGATAAGTTCAGTGATATTTAAGTCAAGAAAAATAAATCAGTTACTTTTAGGTGATAAATCGTAAGTCCAGTGACTGTGGATAAAATTGATCCAAATATGAGACGTGCTATGTGTGTCCAGGTATATGATGTGGTAGGATCCTCGTCGGAAACCGGTAAACATGATTTTTATGTAAAAATATAATAAATTTAGTAACTTTTAAGTTGAAAAAAAAATTAGTTACTTTTGAATGGTAAGTTGTAAGTTCAGTGACCGTAGATGAAATTGACTCGTAAAACATGGTTACAATATTGCTTATCAGTTAGCTAAAGCTACTTATTTTATGTCCAAACTTATTTTTTGAAACTTATTTCCACCTTTTTGTGTTTGTTCAGCCTTATTCGTCGATCTTTCATCGTAACGAAATTCTTTGGTTGTTAATATATATATATATAACTTTCCAAATAAAAACTTAAAAAAGTGTGATTTTTTATATTATAATTTGTTTCTCTCCCTATTTATATAGTTCTTTTATATCAAATTGATTTATCACAATTTACAGCTCCAATGTTATTTTGTTTTAACTTTTACAATAAACATGATATAAATGCAATGTTATTAAAATCAGACTGGATAAATAATCGGAGGGCTAAAGGGTTCGTGGCTCTATTGGTTCGTTGGGATTAAACTTGTTTTTTTTCTTTTTTTTTTTAAATATTATTTTTTAAATTTTATATAAATATTATAAAAATACCACTATACAAAAAGTTAAAAATAATTAAAAAAATATATTTATCAGCAAACATTAATTATAAAATAATATTTTCATCTAATTCAACATTTTATAATAAAAATTTAAGATAAATATAGTAAAAAATTACAAATATTCAAAGAAATTCATCAAATATAAATTATAATTTTTATTTTATTCATAAAAAATTCATCAAAATTGCTTAAATTTTAATTATTTCATACTTATATTTATATTTTATTTTTTTCCTAGCAAAAAATAATATTGTATTGATATTTTGGATAAATTTTGATTTTTCTAATTTCAAACCGATTTATTATGATTTTATTCGTTTCAGCCCGATTTTCACAAGTTTAACCGATTTTCAAAGAGTTCAAAATGGTTCATGCTGATTTTTAGTCAATGCGATTTTCATGTATTAAACTGATCGGATAAGCTAGCGATTCACGGTTAAATCAATCCGACTGGCAAATTTGGTTTTAATAACATTGTATAAATAAGCGAATAAACCGATCTATTGCAAACGTAACGGTTAATTACAATTAATGAGTAGAAAACCATAACCATTAATTGAAAGTGACAACAATATAATAAGGAATACCCTAAACCTAGAAATTGGGGTTTGGCCTCACTACCGTTCTTGATCGCTTGATGTTTTAGCAAAGCTTTTAGGTCAACATTTCGAGTTAATCGGAAATTTCAATTCAATTTTGGACTGATTTTTGGATGAATTAAAATTTTTTATTATTTTCTTTTCCTGCAAACCTCTAATTTTGGAGTACATTATTTGAAAGTTATTAGGAGAGCATAATACTAATTTGGAACCAAAAGCCCAAGTATTCAACAGTCTGGAGCAGAAGACCAACCTAGTTGGTTCACTTTGAAATCTCCGTCCGTTTGGATTTGTCTCCACAATAACCCACTTGTCACTCTCTGGGACCTCGTTACTCTCACCCCCATTTTCATAGGTTCCTCTTAAAGACTTAAATTGATCCTGCAAGCCCGCAACCAACACCTAATAAAGCTTCCAAGTTTAGCATCCTTCTTCTCCTTTTCTACAATGGCAAGCACAGCTTTTGCTAATTCACTTCTTCCTTCTTCTTCTGCTGCTATTAGCTCCCGACCCACCAGCAATAATGCCTTTGCTCTCTCTCGAATTTCATTTTCTAATTCTGGATCTCATTTATTTTCTACCCAGTTGAAAAAGAAGAAAAATTTGAACTTTTTCACTATCCATAATTCCCTTGATGCTGCTGCTAATAACACCCTTATCACTCCGATCATACGGAACAATACACGTATATCAAAATTTTTTTTTCTTTTAATTAACATTTAAATAACACCAAAATTCGATATTACCAAATACTTAGGTATTCGATGACCTAATATTGTCCCGGGTTACTATTCACGTAATAAAATTTCGGCAGTATAACGGCTGTATTTGCCTAGTCTCCTGAAAAATCAGACAACACACAGCCTCTCAGAGGCACAACACTTCTATAACAATCATTCCCTTTTCTCCAAAGTCTCCATCAAACATCCAATACTTCAAACAGATCATAATTATAATCACACATACATCTGTTTACATATCTTTACATATCCAAATATTTATACATATTAGTCATTTATATACATGCCAAAGTCTGCATAATTTACTTAATAACAAAATTTCTTTTCCTTCACTCTGTGCATCACTGCTCCTCCAAAGCTGTACCTGCATGCAGTAAAACTACATGCTGAGCATAAACTATGTCCAATGGTGTCTAACAATCCTAATACTTTCTTTGCAATATTTATTTCTTTAATGTACTTTATTTAATCAATTAATTTCGAAATAAGAACATTTAAACATTTTTCATTGCGTTCAAGTGAAAACAATAATTTTTCACATTATTTACACTTATTCTCATTTATTTCCTAACGGTTGACTAATTTTTCCTTCTTAGTCCTCAAAATTGTGCTAAATTCCAAAAATATCCTTTTTGTCTTAATATTTACGATTTTGCCATTATAGTCATTTACTTTCATTTTCTTTACATTAGTTTCACCATTATTCATCGTTTATTCTTTATTTCACTACTTTTCGGTAAAATTATAGTTTAGTCCCTGTACCATAATATTTTATCTTATTGACTCTGTTAGGTCTCCAAAATTACTATTTTGCCCTTGTTAATCATTTCTCACTTATATTTACCTATTAATTACCCATTTTGGCAAAATTACCATTTTGCTCCTAAACTTTCATTTTCTTTCATTTAAGTCCTTTTTCCACTTTAAACTTCATTTTTATCATTCTTTTCATTTCTTTTAACTTATTTTCACTTTCATTTCATTTCATGCCCTTAGTACAGTGCCGACAGAAATTCTCAGACTGAATACTCGGGACGTGGACCCCCATGGGCCACATATAGACTGAAAAATGATTTCAGCGACCATTTTTTCACGTAGCAGATACCAGGTACAAACAGAAGCTATGGCGATCAGTGATCCTACCATAACTAAGCAAGTCGCCGTGACTTGCACCGCGGTACAGATATCCCTATGGCTAGCCAATTATATCCTGAGCTAGGTTTTTACTGTCAGACTAGTTCTAAGGGCACAATTTCATCAAAATTTCAATCAAACTTAATTTTTTTCATTATTTCATTACTCAAAAATACTCGTATTCATTTCTTTTCATTCTTTCGCATAGATTGTGAATTATTCTACCATAATTCACCAAAATCCTTCACTTTCTCATCAAATTGCATTTTATTTCATATAAATGCCATATTTTCATTACTTACATAATTGAAAATATTCTCTAAAATATTCATTTAATTTCAATAAATTCCATAAAAATTTTTAAGCATATTATTTCATTTCTAGTATCATTTAAAAGCTTAAATTCATCAAAATTCATAAAATACACTTAGGTTTTCTTTAGGGTTCAATTCGGCCATCAAGGTAAGTATGTTATATCAATATTCAATAAATCATTTAAACATGCTTATTCAAGGTCTAGTTACACTATTTAATCATTAATTTCAATTAAATCATCATTTCATCACCTAAACCCTAACTTACATAAAGGGTACTTAATTGGAATCAAAGAAATTACTAAGATTTATTAGTCACTAACCTTCTTTTCTTGCTCTAGGATGCCTAAGCTTCCTTTTCCTTGCCTTTAGCCTTGGAAGCTTGCAATTCTCCTTGATTCCCTAAGTGAACCGAATTTTCAAGCCATTAGAACTCTAGTTTTTCAACCTCAAATGCTAAAAATAACATCATAAATGAAATCTAGGCACCAAAAAATATAAGTAGGCACCTTAGAAAAATTTTTAACCCATTGGTTTCACTTACCTCAAATGAAACCCTAAACTCTCTCTCCTAATTTTTCTTGATTTCCTTCCTTGATTTGAAGAGAGGAGGTCAAAACACTTAACTAGAGAGGCAGAAATTTCTATTGGGTGGCTTGATTTGGTGTGAAATGGAGAGAGAAATGAAGAAAAAATCCAACAACAATGGTGAGGGAGAGTTCGGCCAAGAGGGAGAGAGGAGGAAGAAGATGACTTGCTGGCTGGTTCCAAAATTTTCACCCTTTATATATGCTGGGTTATGGGCTTTGTGGGCTTGAATTAGGTTAATGGGCTTTGTTAACTAGTTAAAGCCCATTAACACCTAATTTAAAGCCCAAAATTATTTCTCCAATTTTCTCACTCCAAATCACTCCAATTTCAATTTCATAATTCTTATCACATCAAAATTAGGTACTACAAAAAATTTTGGCTCAATCGAAGTCCGTTACTGGTCCGATTCAACCGAATTGGTTCGATTTGACAACTATCGACTTCGCCGAAAAATTTATTTCTTTATACCAAAATATTCTACATGAAATTTCATGAAGATCTGCAAAATATGGAAATTTTTGAAGTTCATTTGCTATTTTTAAAAATTTATGCAAAATCAAGTCACATTCCCGACCAGGAAAATTGACTCGCTATCTTTTTCGTATTTTTGACTTTCGGAGGTCTATTTGACCTCGATTTCACTTCAAATTTCAACCCCGGACTCACCATGACCAATACTTCCCGATGGTCAAATAAAATATTTTTCACTTTCGGGTCCGTTTTACGGCCCGAATGCACTATTCACCATCGGAATTTACTGTTCACGGCCAGACCGGTGTTGAGGCCATTACAAATTTCATCTATGATCACTGAATTTATAAATTATCATCAAAAAATAACTAACTTATTTTTCGTGACTTAAATATCACTGAACTTATCATCTTTTTACAGAAAAGACATTTTGACTGGACACACATGGAGATAGGGGTGAGCAAATTTCGATTCAAATCAAAAAATCGAACCAAACCAATCGATTTTTTTTAATTTAGTTCGATTTTTCGATTTTGATTTTGAATTTTGAAAAAATTCGGTTTTTCGATTTGATTTTTTTTAAAAAAAGACAGAAAAATCGAACCAAACTGAAATTTTATATAATTATATATTTTTTTGGATTTTTTAATTGAATAATTATTTTGTACATGTAAATTATCTTATTTTTATTTGTAAATTATATGAGTATATTTATCAATTATTAATATCTATTTTTTAGGTAATAATTTGGAATTTTGACTATTAAATTAAAAAATGATTAAATGAAAAATTTATTTAATGATTTTTTTGTATTATTTATTATATATTTTGGGATTGTATCTTTAATTTGGACTTTTATTTTGTACAATTTAGATGTTTTTACTTTAGTATAATATGATTTATAATTTTGTATAATTTTTAGACATAATTTTTTTATTTTTCTAAAAAATAGTTTTAATTTTTGGTTTTTCTGTTAACCGAACCAAACCAACCGAAAATTTCGGTTCTGTTTGAATTTGGTTATTATATAAATTTGGTTCGGTTTAGTTGATTAAAATTTTAAAAGTTAGATTTTCGGTTTGGTTATTGAACCAAAACGATCGTTGCACAGGGCTACATGAAGATGGATTTATTGTCACATCATCAGCTATGAACACACATGGATTGCTGATATATCAAATATGACACATTAGCTGATGATGGTGATTTGGCTGCTGACGTGTCAAATATAACACATTAGTTTATGATGTGACAATAAATCTATCACCATGAGTATCCGGTCAAAATGATTTTTCTGCAAAAATATGATAAGTTCAGTAATATTTAAGTCAAGAAAAATAAATCAGTTACTTTTAGGTGATAAATCGTAAGTTCAGTGACTGTGGATAAAATTGATCCAAATATGAGACGTGTTATGTGTGTTCAGGCATATGATGTGGTATGTCAGATTATCAATCTGGCAAGGATTCTCGTCGGAAACCGGTGAACATGATTTTTATGTAAAAATATAATAAATTAAGTAACTTTTAAGTTGAAAAAATAAATTAGTTACTTTTAAATGGTAAGTTGTAAATTCAGTGACCGTAGATGAAATTGACTCGTAAAACATGGTTACAATATTGCTTATCAGTTAGCTAAAGCTACTTATTTTATGTCCAAACTTATTTTTTGAAACTTATTTCCACCTTTTTGTGTTTGTTCAGCCTTATTCGTCGATCTTTCATCGTAACCAAATTCTTTGGTTGTTAATATATATATATATTACTTTTCAAATAAAAACTTAAAAAAGTGTGATTTTTTATATTATAATTTGTTTCTCTCCCTATTTATATAGTTCTTTTATATCAAATTGATTTATCACAATTTACAGCTCCAATGTTATTTTGTTTTAACTTTTACAATAAACATGATATAAATGCAATGTTATTAAAATCAGACTGGATAAATAATCGGAGGACTAAAGGGTTCGTGACTCGATTGGTTCGTTGGGATTAAACTTGATTTTTTTCTTTTTTTTAAATATTATTTTTTAAATTTTATATAAATATTATAAAAATACCACTATACAAAAAGTTAAAAAAAATTAAAAAAATACATTTATCAGCAAACATTAATTATAAAATAATATTTTCATCTAATTCAACATTTTATAATAAAAATTTAAGATAAATATAGTAAAAAATTGCAAATATTCAAAGAAATTCATCAAATATAAATTATAATTTTTATTTTATTCATAAAAAATTCATCAAAATTGCTTAAATTTTAATTATTTCATACTTATATTTATATTTTATTTTTTTCCTAGCAAAAAAATAATATTGTATTGATATTTTGGATAAATTTTGATTTTTTTAATTTCAAACCGGTTTATTATGATTTTATTCGTTTCAGCCCGATTTTCACAAGTTTAAACCGATTTTCAAAGAGTTCAAAATGGTTCATGCTGATTTTTAGTCAATGCGATTTTCATGTATTAAATTGATTGGATAAGCTAGCGATTCACGGTTAAACCAATCCGACTGACAAATTTGGTTTTAATAACATTGTATAAATAAGCGAATAAACCGATCTATTGCAAACTTAACGGTTAATTACAATTAATGAGTAGAAAACCATAACCATTAATTGAAAGTGACAACAATATAATAAGGAATACCCTAAACCTAGAAATTGGGGTTTGGCCTCACTACTGTTCTTGATCGCTTGATGTTTTAGCAAAACTTTTAGGTCAACATTTCCAGTTAATCGGAAATTTCAATTCAATTTTGGACTGATTTTTGGATAAATTAAAAATTTTTATTATTTTCTTTTCCTGCAAACCTCTAATTTTGGAGTACATTATTTGAAAGTTATTAGGAGAGCATAATACTAATTTGGAACCAAAGCCCCAAGTATTCAACAGTCTGGAGCAGAAGACCAACCTAGTTGGTTCACTTTGAAATCTCCGTCCGTTTGATTTGTCTCAACAATAACCCACTTGTCACTCTCTGTGACCTCGTTACTCTCGCCCCCATTTTCATAGGTTCCTCTTAAAGACTTAAATTGATCTTGCAAGCCCGCAACCAACACCTAATAAATCTTCCAAGTTTAGCATCCTTCTTCTCCTTTTCTACAATGGCAAGCACAGCTTTTGCTAATTCACTTCTTCCTTCTTCTTCTGCTGCTATTAGCTCCCGACCCACCAGCAATAATGCCTTTGCTCCCTCTCGAATTTCATTTTCTAATTCTGGATCTCATTTATTTTCTACCCCGTTGAAAAAGAAGAAAAATTTCAACTTTTTCACTATCCATAATTCCCTTGATGCTGCTGCTAATAACCCAAAAGAAGAAGATACTCCCATTGAGCTCAGTATGTATCTTTTTTGCCATCTCTCTCATTATTTGATAATCAGCATTTGAAAGCTTGAATTTTTGGTTTTTGATTTGCTTCTGCTTGCAGAATATCCAGCTTATCCTACTGTTATGGATATTAACCAGATTCGTGAGATTTTACCCCACCGGTGAGTACATTGTTGAGATTTTTTTTGGGATTCACCGGGAAGGGAATTCTGATTATTGAGATGGAAGTTTAGTTGTTTTGAGTTTTATCGCTTCTTGTTTTCTCTGCTTCAGGTTTCCGTTTCTTCTAGTGGATAGAGTGATTGAGTACAATGCTGGAGTTTCAGCTGTTGCCATCAAGAATGTCACTATAAATGACAATTTTTTTCCTGGGCATTTTCCGGAGAGACCAATTATGCCTGGTGTTCTCATGGTTGAGGTACATCTCCTTTTCACATGTACTGCTGTTTGTTTCTTAGCTTATTCTTGTCATTTATCTTTTTTCTCTGGAGATCCTTTTTCTGAATGTATCCTGGAGAGTGCCCTATCAAAATTTGGTGGCCTTATTCAGATTTGTGAAGTGGTATATACGCTTGAAGTTAGATGACGATTTTGCTGTAACTTGATGATCTTTCACCTTTTGCACTTTTTCTTTTATGTATTGGTTTGGCTTCTTTTTAGTTTAAATTCCCACACGATTCACGAAATGGGATTGCATTATTTCTTCAGGTGTTCGACTGTATTCTTTATTCATTTGTTCCACTTTGATTGCTGGAAACTTCTTTTGACTGGACTTTTAGTTTCTAATTGTCAGTCATTAACACATGATATCTTCTAAAGCTCATATTTGTGAGACACACTCTAGGCTTTATTTACTAGTGTTCATGTATAGTTGCAAATTGTGTTATTTATATGGATTCAACTTTAAGTTGTTGCTTTGATTTTTTGAAGATTCACCAGCTTGCACGATTTCCAGTATTGAGCATTCAGTTTAAAGCCTGACTAGTGACAACCCATTGCTTGCATGATTATGTTCACCTATTTAGAGGAGACTACCAATTGTTGCTTGGCCTAAGTACACACGGCTAATATGTTCTAAGTAATGCTAGTTGCCATATGCCTTAGTATCTAGAAATGATTAAATAGGTTAGTTGGTGTAAAACCTTGTAATTTGTATTAATTCTTCCTTTTGGTACTATAAGAAGCTACAATGAGATATTTTTCTTAAAGTGGCACTATTAAAATCTGTGTTGGTTGGCTAGGGAGTAATTGGAAGGTAGGACTATTTCTTTAGTTCTCTTCTGGTGAGGTCCTAACTAGTCCTTAACAGGCTACCTTTTGTATTAAGAGGGCTTCCTCTAGTTTGTCCCTAGGACATGCACATCCTTAGGATGAAACTGGAGAAATTGATTAATCTTAATAATTTGTCTAGTAAGGCAAACCCAACTTTTGTATTTCAAACTTTTTTGCTTGATGTCGGTAAGAAAGAGTAGTTTTTTGATGCTGTGTTAACTTTTTCCAGACTGTACCAAGTTCACCTGTAGAGTTTACATAAGATCTTTTCACCTTTAAGACTCAAATTATTAAGGATGATCATCTAGGCTGCTCTTATTGTATAACTCTGAAGTTTAAGTTCTCGTTTTAAAATGATATTTCTCTAGATGCATCGAAGTTTATTCTTATTTTTTGAGCTGCTTGGGACTAGTTATTTCAATTTTAGGCAGGTCACCCCTATTAAGATTCCTTTAGAAGGTCATGCCTGTTGGCTTAAATTGAAATCCGCTACTGTTCCTTGTTATTTTTCTTTCTTTTCTTTGCAGTTTATATTCTACTGTGAGAATATTATCTGATATGAGATGCTTTTTTAGGTTTTAATTGGAATTCAAGACATGATCTTTTTTATATGTGCATATGCATTATTGTGGTTATGGTTGTTGGATTTAATTATTGATAATTGCTTCCATAAAGTTTTCTGAATTAAATTTTAATTCTTTCAATCATGTATTAGTGGGATTTATCTGTGTGTTGTTAGGGAAAATTGGTAATGACTTGAGGTTCATGTCATCTATAAGGCTGTAGTAAGTCATGTTAAGTCAATACTCAAACGTTCCATGGTGCTAATACTTCTTAGGTTCAATAAGGTCTTTTTCTTTAACAACACTTGAAAATTGTTTCCTGAGGGGGTCATTTGAGTTGTCCATGGAAGTTTGTCTTTTTTGAGCAATTATAAGAAAGAAAATGGCACAGAGATGGCAATGCTAAAAATACTGGACATAGTGGGATTACAGAAGTTCAATGCAGCCTAAACCTACAGTCATTTGAGTTTCTGCAATTGGTGATCTTAATTTTGAAGTTCAAACAACTTGAAATAGCCTTTCCCTTTGGTTATCTCACAATCTTACAAACATAAAACCCATTAAATGCTTAAAATGTTGAAGTCAAGAAGTTACTCAATTAATGTCTTTGTCAAAGAAATCTATGCTATTATGGGATTAAGAGCAATGCTATATTCTAGAGCTCACTTCTACTAAATTCTTTTGGAAAGAATATGTGCTACATCTATTTTAATGTCTAGCCATTTGAAACCATGTATTAGGTCATGACAGTATGTTTTTGTGGCATCATAATCTGAGACAGAACATTATACATGTAAGTTGTAAGGAAGGATGTGATGTAGTATAGCTCTTATTAAAGAAAGACGCAGACCATTTTGTTAATGTTCTTTAGCCTTATATGTGGCTCATTAATTGAATGATTGCTACAAACAATTCTCCTTTTCATAGGTAGTCCACCTTAGTCTACTTTAGGCCCTTATTGTTTGCACGAGAGGACCTTTGAAAGTTGCATCCAGTAGACTTTTTAATAAACAATCTTCGACAAATGCCCTTTGGCCATTATTGGCTGGTTGATTGTTTCCTATATATTTTGTAAATGTAAGTATGCTAACTCTATTTTGGTAGAAGCCACACACACATATAGATTAGAATAGCGAAGGAGGATGCATTATTTTTTATATGGTTTGGCAAGTGCGCCTACATAGATGATTTTCACCTTCTCATTTTATGCTTTTGAAAGGAGTGTACAGAATTGTTGAGGACCAATACTGACTGTCCTGACTGTAAAGAGCTTGTCATACTACAGGTTTAACTAAAATTACTCTTCCACTTAGAGAGCTTTTTCAAGTAGAGGTATTGTACCCAAGATGGGACTGGCCTTTGTGAGTCTTTTTTAGGCGGGCAGTATACTTATCTAAAATAAATATGAGCCACACCTTTTTAACACTTTGGGCCTTTTTTTTTCTTTGTGTGTGTGTGTAAAACAAACAACCAACAATTTTTTTTTTTTAATCACCTGCAAAAAGGGGAGGCCTTAAGTAAAAGGCAATGGAAATATTGGAATATTAGTAGGGAGTACTCTGCTTGGTTAAAGCTTGAAATTTTTAGAAAGGATTTGATTGAATAAATGATTAAGGATGCAATAGTTTTTAATGTTAAAATATATTTTCGACTGAAATAAAAATTGGTGTAATCCTAAATGGTAGACCACGTTTGAAACAGTTCACTGGCTAAGATTGGCTAAAGGGCCTAAGTGCTTGACCATAATAAAACCTAACTGAAGCAACTTTTACTGTTCCTGTTGTTGGAAGCCACTCAAAATAATGTGAAGAAACATTGCAAGGAAAACTTGAGCAAGTCATTGTAGTATTCTTGAGAAAAAGAGTGTTGCAAGAAAATTATTGTTCTAGAACTTCGTTAATCTTGCTCATTGGTTGAGTTTAGTATTTTAAACATTTGCACTAAATTTGGTTTGTAGGGCTGTAGGAAAACAACCAAAGGTAAAGGTTTTGAGTGGTTTGATTTTCATAATTAATAAGATCTGCCAGTGCAGGAATTAAGAAGAGTCTTGAGTGAGAAGATGAAAAGTTTGGATTAATCTGAATATCTATAGTCCAATCGTCTTTAATCGTTTCCTTCTTTATGATCCTTTTCATAATTGATCAAAAGTCATGCACCTTCTTCGAAACTCAAGCCATCCCCCACTTGAGTTTAACAAGAAACTGGAAATTTGTGGCAAAGTTTGGAGGAATTGTATGTACAAAATTGTCTTCTTCTTGCCACATGCATTGCAAGAGCTATATGCTTGTCACTGTTGCCAATGATTATTGTTTTCATTGCTCTTGAAAGATTTTTTGCAAGCCTCTAACAACTTGTTAGGAGAACAACTACAACCAACAACAAATACCTTGGGGAAGAGGGCAGAAGTTGCAAAGGGATTTGGTGAACCAAAAAATAAAATGTTGTCAAATATATATATATATATATATATATATATATATATATATATATATATATATATATATATATATATATATATATATATATATATATATATTCTGTATTATAGTTCATTTTAAAAAATTAATTATAGACAATTTTGACCATTTGGATAAAATTGCGACCAGTTTCGCAAATCAGGATAAAATTGCAAAACTAAAAAATATCACAAAAGTCGTAGTTCTGCAATTTTATTTATTTATATTTTTTTGGTCATTTGACCTATGTTTTATTTTTCATGAAACTGCAATAATGCCTGGGCACTAAAACATTTACATTCCTTGCTGGCTTCATGGTACTATAATTTCTTTGCATTCTCAACAATATCAATCTTCACCATGGGGGGTACAATGGACTTGGAAAAAATAAGAAAAAAAAAAAAGGAAAGCTACCAGCTACCCTGGTGAAAGGAAGAAACTAAGATTATTCCGCTGCTGCCTTTTGCAAGTTGCATTACCTCTGGATATTTTCTTATGGATGCTTGGTGAAATAGTTTCTCACACTATAAGTTCATGCAATTTGCTTTTCCTGGTAAAGAAACTTTTGTGGAATCTAGTATCCTTGTAAAAAGTATCATCTTTAACTTTTGAATGCAAAGTGTGCCATGTGATGGCTCCTAGATAAGGATGCTTCACTGCACTCGCCATATATAATTTAGGTCAGAAAATTGCGATATGTTTAGCTTGCACTTTTTGAAGTTAAATATTATTCATTATGAATCATATGTTCTGAACTCAAATAAAACGATATTTCTTGTCCTTTCTCTTTGCACATGGTATACTCTGCTCGAGCTAAATTTTAATGTTTGATTTGTGTAATGTCCAGGCAATGGCTCAAGTTGGCGGTCTGGTCATGCTGCAACCAGAAGTTGGAGGTTCTCGTGACAATTTCTTCTTTGCTGGGATTGACAAAGTAAGATTTAGGAAACCTGTCATTGCGGGTGACACCTTGGTTATGAGAATGACACTTGTGAAGCTTCAGAAACGCTTCGGAATAGCAAAGATGGAAGGAAAGGCTTATGTTGGAGGTGAGGTAGTTTGTGAGGGCGAGTTTTTGATGGCTATGGGTAGTGAATGATCTGCTAGTTTTTCAAGTATTTCTTTCTGTTGTCACTCACTTTTATCCAGCTTCCTCTTTTTTCTTTCTTTCTTTTTTCTATTTTTTTTCATTTTAATTTTGTTATTATTTTGGAAAGAGTATTGAGGGGTTGGAAAGCAAGCATATTCGTCTTCAAATTTGACACTAGTGTGATTTTGATGCGAACCTTTTTGTTTGAATTGATGCTAGAAGAGTACCTTTTCCATTGTAGACAAACCCTATGCAATCTCTCATTTTCTTACTCTCTTTTCTCTTATTCCTATTGTTTCTGCCCTGAAAAGTGGCAAGCCATTCTATGCGGCTGGAATGAGAAACCATTCTATTAATGGTAAATCAAAATTTTCTTTCAACTGTAGGAAACAAATCATATACTCATGATGCTCTTTATGCATCAAGAATCCCGGGTTTTGATTTTTTGTTTGAAAAACATAAACCAAATTGAGCATGATGTCTTTCAGTACCAATGTAAGAAATGTGCCAATGTCTTGGGTTCTTGATTAATGTCTTATTTTTTTCCCATTTTCCATTTCTCATAACTGCTTGTACCAAACTCAACAGGATTCAGACCTGAAACAGATCTCTGAGTTGTGATTTGAGTACTTGACTCTGATTGTAGTTCTGCCAACAAACATTGTATTATTGAAATTATTTGTTGCAGATTAATGTGGGATGGAAAGTGAATTGGTTTGGTGCTGAGACAGAGAAATGCCTTTTTCTTTGCATAAACAACTGTAGTATATTTGATTCTGGCACATGACTTGGGATTCCATCATATGCCGAAGGACAAGGGAATTATGAATGCAGCACTGCACTTGCTAAGCATTATGATCAAGTTTCCTTCTGGACTATGAAAACTTTTTCTTTTAGAAAAGAAAATGAAAAGATTGCAGTCATGGAAGCTTGGAAATTTCTGGAAATAATAGGATATGCAACTTGATCCTTTGCAAATAATAGGATATGGAACTTGATCCTTTCGGTAATAGTACTGTTCGGTATTGAACTGAACTAAAATAATTAAAAATTATAAACTTGATTGAACTTCAGTACTGATTGAACCGAATAAGCTTATTTGGTTTTTGTATTATTGTTTTAAGGAAAGAAAATAGGAAATCAAGCAAGAGAAAGCCCACCTTTTCTATCATTTCCTGCAAGATAAGTAGCAGCACATTGAACACAAACAAAGCACAATTCCCAAGCCTAAAGAATCTTGAAGTATCATGAAGGGAACTCATGATGACTCTCAAATTAACATTTGTTCTCCTCTAAATTGCATTTCTATCTACAATCATAGTTCACATAAGTTTTTCACAACCCAAGTGCACCAAGAGGAGTCTTGCCTTGACCAGCCTCAAAGTAGAAAATCAACATGGCAAGCATAGCAATCCTAGCATGCTTAATCTCGGCAAGTTTCAACCTTTCAAGCTTCTCATAATCAGGAATATAGACACCATCCTTAATAGTTCCTGCCAACCCCAATGGATCAAAGAACTTTCCACCAGGGTAACCTTGCTCACCAGTCGCATTTGCGAAATTGTCGGCTGTTCTTGACCATGGAGTTGCCCATTCCACTGACTGCGAATCCGGGTTAAAGAAATCAACCCATCTTTTGCTCTCAACCCACCCCATCAACAGAAGCTGTGTCCCCAACAGAGAACCAAAGGAGAAGGGTGCAATGGCACCAGGGTCCGCCCCAGCCTCGAACCATGGTATGCCACTCCAGGCTTGGCCTACAAATATTCCAACCACTGCAGCCATTGCCCACCTCCCATGGATTAGCTCTGCTTCTCTATACCATTTCAGGAATGCTGGATCTTTCCCTAGTCCTAGTGGGTCAAACCCATAGTCACCTGGGAGCCTGCAGTTTTTCAAACCATCTTTGTTAAATCCATCATAGCTTAACTTCTTAAGCTGTAGCTACATTCTTAACTAACCGTTGCTATATAGTACAATATACAAATAGCAAATTAGCTACAGATTAGCTTTTTCTAACTGTAGAGGAACAATTTCATATCATACGTAATTAATTTACAGAAATATAAATGCTTAATTAAAACTAAAATGATAAGATCTAAAGTTTTAATTTCAATCGTTGCAATGCTATCTTTGGTGTTGGCGATGGGTTAAAAGTACTTACGAGCCATCGAGCCACTCAGGGTCAATGAAGTTGCCACCACCTCTAACACCAGGGATCCAAGATTTCTTAGGCTTAGCAGCCATAACCACGAACTTCCTTGAACCGTTATTAGCATTAGGATAAGCCACTCCATTAATACCAAAGCAAGCTTGGCTGCTCTTCCTTCCACACAAGAAGGAAGAAGATGATCCCAATCCATTAAGCAATGCACCTGAAGTAGCAGCCATTACTTCAAATTTCAAACACAAACACAACCAAGTTTAGTTACTTTGGTTTGATTTTGTAAGTGGCTGAGAGTATCTAAAAAGGGCTATCAATGCAGCCATGTAAGATAATGAAAATCTTAAGATGAAATCTATGAATCTGTCGTGGATAGATTTCGGACCAATAGGAACTTCAGCTCCATCCTTTGCATGCTTCTCTCCAACCACGTGTCATCCTTTGTTTTTTTTCTTCTATTTTTAATCTTTTTTTACTTCATTTACTACTTCAAGATTTTTTTTTTTTGGATAGGATGAACTCAATCCTATTGGAGAGATTGCATCAAATATCAAACTGTTAAATACATACGTGTGCGTGTGTATATATATATATATATATATATACACACACACTGTAATTAAGTACTGTATAAATATTCAGAAAATAATTAAATACTTTAAGTTTTGAAACCAAAATTTGATAAGTTTTTATTGAGAAAGAAAATGTTGCTATTAAAAATGGTAGAAATCTAACAAAAGATTTATATGGAGATGCTAAAAAGGTCTCTTCTCGAAATTTCAAAATTAAATATTGGGATATTTTAAATTTGAATTTTTACTTTTTTGTCATTTTATAAAAAAATATAAAAATCAAGTGTAAAATTGATTAAAAAGTTTTAACATTGCTTTTTTAATTTCTCATAGAGTTATTTGGAATTTCTTAATAAAACAAAACTTGGAAAAAAAAAGTTAAGGTGCAAGTTAGTACTAAAAAATGAAAAATCGTTAAGTCGATAGTTAAACCAGATTTCAAATTCATTGTAACTGATAATTGATCCTATTGAACATAGATATAGAATTTAATTTTTAAATTATAATCAATGAATTTAAATTTTTACTTATGTGTTTGGTTAGTTGGTTTATATATATATATATATATATATATATATATATATATATATATATATATATATATATATATATATATTTTGCTCTAATCTTAAAAACAATAACTTAATCTTGTTCTCATCCTCTACTTTGTTTTGCTCTTGAAAATTAATTTTTGTTTCCAATTTTATTATTCATGTTTATATTATCGTTGTTAACTTGAATTATTTTTTTATTGTCTTGCAAAATTATATTATATTACTGAAAATCATCCAATAGATGATTGATAAATTAGTATTTATTAATTTTATTTTATTGTATTGATATTAAATTTTCATGACTTGTATTTGATATTTAAATAAAATTTATATTTTAATATAGAAAAATAAGAAATGAAATAGAGTTTATGAATGCTGTGTAAAACTATGAACATGAACCTTATTTTATTAATCAGATTTATCAAATATTTATACAAACTTGACAGCTATAACAGATAACTACGCAACCGAAAAAGCTAGCAGCAGTAACCTGATAATGGTCATTTACATGATATTTTTAATATGTTTTTAGGTGTTTAATTGAGTTAATTTTGTGTTAATTAGGTTGAATTTGAGTTTAATTGGTAAATTTTATGTTTTTAGAGTTAATTGTGAATTTTGGTATTTTTCAGGATTATTTTGCAAGAAAAATGACTTAATTGCAAAAAGGCAAGAATATTGGGGGTCAAAACTGTGAATTTGGGAAATTCATGCAAAAAGATAGACGTGAAGTCCAGTAGATTCATGAGTGACCGTGTATTTCATTGTTTGAAAACTTAAGTGGCCGTGCATCTTGCTAGGTTTTCCTTGATTGGTCGTGTGATGCAATACCTTGAGGGATAAGTGGCCATGTGTTTTGTTGTAAAAAACTTTAAGTGGCCGTGTATCCCTACAAGGAAGGATACATGGCAGTGCATCCAATGAAGGCAAAAAATTAATTGGCCATGTGTGTTTTAACTCCCATGCAGTGAAGGATTTTTCAATTTTCCGTTTAAGAAGAATTTACTTCCTACTTTAATTTTGGAAGTTTAGAAGGATTCTATTATTAATTTTGCCTATAAATAGAAGACTCAAACACCAAAGATCAATCATCAATTAGAAGAATCAAGTAGAATAAACTAGTAGAATTCATTAGTTTTTAGTTTTACATTGTTTTCTAGTTTTTCTATTTTTATTCAATATTTTTCTTTTCAACTTTGTTTTTATTTTTTCAACATTGTTTTAGTTTTTAAATATATTTATGAAGTGATTTTTCTTCTTTTGCTAATGGATTCTTGAAATCTTTTATTTTCATTGTTATTACTTAATTGAGCTTTAATTTCAATATTAGTTGATTATTTCTTGATTTTAAACATATTTTTATCTTTGATTATGTTGAGATTGATTGTTGGTTTATTGAATAAATAACTAAAAGTTGATTTAGACACTGTCATTGATTTGCATGTTCTTAGATTAATTCTTTAATGTTTATGCATGATTATTATCTGAAATATAAGATAATTATGTGTTGATTTTATTGATTAATACTAAGAGAGGAGGAATTAAGAATAAATTGGAATTGAATTACTTGAAAAAGAGTTTAATGAAAGTTTAGGAAATTAAACTGGATTTTGATGCTGAGTATTAGATTTGTCTGTGAGTTTAATACTAAGCATGATATACTTGAATAAAGATATCTGGCTTTATTACTAGTTTTTCCATAATCATTGGTGTTTCCTGTTGAATTTAAGTCATTCCAATGAAAGTTAAGGTGGATAGTTCCTTTAGTAAGAAAATTTCAGTTATTGTTTTGTTTTTAATTAATAGTGGTTTAATTTTAGTTTTTGTTTTGTTTCATTGTTTGTTTTGTTTAATTTTTGCTTTTAAATCAAAAATATTTGGGAAACAATCTCATATTGATTTAATTCACATATAGATATTATCTTTAGCAATCCATGTTCCCTTGGGTAAGATATTTGAGGTCTTAATTTATATTTTCCTATATTACTAGCCAATCTAGTACACTTGCTAGACACCGGTCATAACCTAACGAATTACTACTTTGAGAGTGATTAAGTTGGACTCAATCTATTTGTTACCCAACCATGTCTTTCCCAGGTATTATGAAGAAGTTTAGCATTACCTGTCATGTGATGAGAGGCACCGATGTCAGAGGTCCATTCATTGTCAAATATGTTGTTATCAAGAGTGAGTGCTGCCAAGGCTTTTGGAACTTTTTTAGTTGAGTGAACATGTTTAGATAGATGCCAACAAATTTTTGCTATATGACCTGTAACACCACAGATTTGATATACTTCATTTCGATATTGCTCTATTTCTGCTGGTGTCATCCTGCGCTGTCCAGAAGGTGGTGGTTTGCGATTTCCTTAGTCAAATTTATTTTGTGAATTTATGTGTTTACCTGAACTGCTGTCGCCTTGTTTATGTGGGTTGTGAGCTTGAAAACCACGCCCATCGGAGTTGAAGTTGTCGAACATCCTGCAAGATCCAGATTGTTATTTCTGCCCAAACATGGCAAATTGATGAGTTGATGTAAACCAAGTTTGACGTTGTTCATAGCCTTGAAGAAGAGAGATTAATTCGTTATAGGAAGGACTCGGTGGTTTGAGTATGGCTGTGGTGAATGATTCATATTTTGGTCCTAAACTAGTGAAAAGAGAAAGAACTTTGATCTTGTCTGCAACTGGGCTTCCTATTGCAGCAAGGCTGTCGAAAATCCCTTTGAAGTTACGAATGTGTTCACTCATGGATGTGTTGTCATCTTTGTGAAGATATGTCAGTTTTTGTCGAAGTGTAAACTCTCTATCTTGTGAATCTTGCGCATAGGCCTCTTTCAGTGCATCCCATACTAATTTGGCGGTATCTTATCCTATGGCAAATTCAAGTGCTTCTTCTAATAAAGTACCAATTATCCAACCTCGAAGAATGCGGTTAGATTTTCACCATGCTGTAAGTGACGCTGCTGTTGGTGTGGAATCATTGGTCACGTTTGTGTTTGTGGTGGAGTCCTGTGTTTCCCCAATTAGATGTCCAATTAAATCTTGGCTTTCAACTGGAGCAAGAACTTACTCACGCAACAGGGGTAATTATCTTGGTTAAGTTTAAGGGTAATGAAGTTGCTAACATTGTGGGCAATAGAGGCCATAGTAATGAGAGTGTGGCTCACAAAGGCTTTGATATCATATAGAAAAATAAGAAATGAAACATAGTTTATGAATGTTGTGTAAAACTATGAACGTGAGCCTTATGTTATTAATCAGATTTATCAAATATTTATACAAACTTGACAGCTATAACAGATAACTATACAACCGAAAAAGCTAGCAGAAGTAACCTAATGAATTACTACTTTGAGAGTGATTAAGTTGGACTCAATCTACTTGTTACCCAACCATGTCTTTCCCAGATATTAGCTAGAGATTATGCATAGTCATCCTTATCTCTCCAAAGCATAATCCTTTTTGAACTCTAACTCTTTTATGGTGCAGGTGGGCTTCGTAGGCTGCAAGTGTGTCTCAGATGTATGTGTTTTAGCAGTGGGCATAGGCTGTGATTCCTTAATATTTAATTCAATAGATGAATACATGTTTCTTGTATGAAATATGGGATAATTATGATTGCATGTGTTTAATTTTTTTAACAGTTAATCAATAGTTAATGACTAACAAATCGAATTAAGTAGTTAACGGGTTATTAATGAACTGTATTTGGATTTTGATTTTGAAAAATCAATATTAATGAATTAAACTTGAAAATTAAATAGTAAACTAATTAATTAGTTTATGTCCACGTCTGATGTAATTGCATATAATCTAATTATAAATTGAAAATGGTAATAGAAAAAATTGAAATAAAAAGTTTTCTACGTTTTTAATCAACTGTTAGTTATCAGACAAATCATATTGATTAATAAAATACTATTTTTATTAATAAATAAAATGTGAAATAAAAATTTAAATGTAGCAAGAGACTGGCTAATGCATGGTTAAAATTTTATTATAAATTCTCTAGAATTGAATTTAATAATTTCATTCACAAAAATACTCCATGAAGACCTTTAAAAAAATTAAAACTTACTGAAATTAAAAATAAAAAATGGTTTTGAGGATTAATAAATTAGCGATCCACTTTCTTGGTTAAATATTTTATTATAAATTATTAAATTCTTTAAAATCCAATTTAACTATTTGATTTCCAACAATACTTCATGATAAAATAAATAAAAAACAATAAAGAAAACTTATCCGAATGTAATGATAGCAAATATGGAATTTTTTATTATAATAATTGAAGTGTTGACTGTGAATTTTAAATAAAATACTTTTATAGTTTTTTTTATTATTATATTTGGTTTGAATTCAAAAGGCCAATATATGATTTTCGAATATTGAATAATTATTAAAAAAATTGAAAATTAAATGAAATAAAAACAAAAAGGGAATTTGAGATGAAAAAAAGGTGAATATGTATAAATGTAAGACTCAATTTGAAGCTGTGCCTTATCTTTTTGCATTGCTGGAAGAAAATTAAGTGGTAATGGCCCAGCCATAGATAATGACCTTTAATTCACTTTCTTCCAACTTCTAAAATGCTAAACTAAACATTAGGAGGGGAAACAAATTTCCAGTTCAATGAAGTAAGTTGGTGATGGCTGATGCGAGATTTTTAACCTTTTGTTCTTCTTTCCACCATCCTTTTCTTCTATCAAAACCCATTCTTTTCCCTTCCTTTCCAATTTCTTTTTCCTCTTCAAAACGCAGTTCTTGTTCATCTTTCAAGATCCTTTCCACTCCCAAAACCTCTTCTTCTGGAGATTTTGATATTATTTCTATTAAAGGTATTCTTCAAGTTTCAATCTTTTTTCTTCTATTTGATTGCTTAAATGTTCAATCTTTTTTTGTTTGATTACTAGAAGTTTCAATCTTTCTCTGTTTGATTCCTGTTCCTAGTTTATGGTAGCACATAATTACTTCATTCTACATTTGTTACCTTCTCCTTTGAAAATGTCTCTTGAATTTATGCCTATGAATTAGTTAAAGAAATGTTTAATTATCTTAACCAATTTTGGATACATATGCTGGTGATTGTGGCAGAATACTCTGATGGAAGTCTACTCTTCAAGTTTGGAAAAGTAAGTGAGATTCCAAAGAGTGTGGAACTGGGAGAACCAACAGTTAGTCCTACACATGGTGAATCAGAAACTGTTGATGAGGAGCTTGTTACTTCTTCAAAAGAGGAAGTTAAATCTAAAAATGAGTTAGTTAACAGTGTTGAACAAATAGACTTATCCACAAAGGACTCTAATGATCATACAAATGGAATGCGAATAAGATTGTCAGAGGATGATGTCGATGATGTTCAGTCAAGTGTTGGTAATAATTTTGAATTGATAAACTTCAAGGTTGTAACTCCGGCCAATAAGCCTGAGCTAGACGATGTTATTAAAGACAAAACTATTGGTAGCAATGGTGACTTTACCACTTCAGCTATTAGTTCAGAGATGGATATTTCTTCTTCCAAGGAAGGATCCCCAGAGGATGGCGAAAATGAGGATGTTAGTGAATCAGCGGAGTCTGGTATTGAAGTAGCTGCTAATTTTGCATCTCAATCTAGTGACAAAGAGAATGCCGAAGTCCAAGATACAGATCCTAGCATGCAAAACATCGGCATGAACTATATGATTAATGATCAAGTTGGCAAAGGTATTACTGAAGTGGTGCCTGCATCTAGTTCCTTGGAGACTGAAATCTTAAATCAGCAAGCAATAACCAGTGCTGTGGATGAGAAGACTTATAAAGCATCTAATTATAATGCAGTGGATGAGGAATTAGTCCATAACGCAGTAGATGAGATATCAACCCATTCTGCAGCAGATGAGGAACCAACCTATAATTCGTTGGATGAAGAACCCACTAAGGAACCAACTCGCAATGTCACAGATGTGGAACCTGGTGAGGGACCAACAAATGGTTCAGTGAATGAGGAATCGAGTTGGTCTATCGATGAGGAAGTTATTGAGCGACCAACTCATAATGCATTGGACAAAGAACCTGATGGCAATGAAGAAGTTGAAAGTAGTGACATGGTTAGTCCTCATTCTTCTTTGCTTTTTAAGACATATGCTGCATGCTTAAAGTCCGTCTGCATCTTTTTTCTAACTTGGGGTAATATACCACCCAGATCCTTAATGCCATGGATAAGCAACCAGCTCATAGTGCAATGGATGAGCAACCAACTCATAGTCCAGCGGATGAGGAGCAGCTTGAGCTGGAAACTTATACTGCGGTGACCGAGGAACTAATTCATCATGCAGTGAATGAGGAACTGACTCGTTGTGCAGTGAATGAGGAACCCCTTTACAATGAAGGAGCTGAGAGCTTGAAGATGGTCAGTTCTTGTTATCTTCTTTCTTTTGAGAGTAAATTATATGCTTGTATTTATGTCCCAGTTCAACTTGTAGTTGTTACCATTCCTCTAAAAGAATATGTCCTAGCTGTGCATATATGCACTTGGTAGCCTAAGGTTTGCCTTGAGAGTATATAGTTGCTACTAACAGGCTTTCTTCTATTTTATGCATTTTGGGACTAATGTTTACACAGACTGGTGCCAAGGTCTATAATTCCTTTCTTGTTTTATTGTAGTTGGATGGAAACCTGCCTGCCTGGAGCTGGACAGAAGAAATATCTGAGGGAGATTCACAGAGAAGCAGGGTTGGAGATGTTTCAATTCCTTTGGCTGCAGGATCACAAGTGAGGGAAGCGACTATGACTATGTATGTATCAACATGCTCTCTCCCTCTTTTTCTCCTCGAATAATTTCCGATTCCTTGAAGGCAAATTTTTAAAATGGCCATCTTTCCATTTAATATATATACTTGATGCGTCCTTTAAGAGGTGCAACTGGCATAGTTTTCAGAATTCGGTTTTTTCTCCTAATATGTATGGCTAACTTTGTGCTCATTATTTCCTGTGCCAGTTCAGCAAATTATGGTGCTGAAAGCTAATATTTTCCATGCATCTTGTCCTTCTGCACTTGTGTACTTTAGATTGCCATTTGCTTTTTTCATGTCTTTTCAGATCTCAAAACTCTTATTCCCACTTTTGGGAAAAATTAATTGTCCTTTTGTTTTGGACTTTGATTGTTCATAATGATTTGTATTGGAAAATGAATGAAAAATACCAATCATAGAAACTTTGAGTGGCAGTACGTTTGGCTGAAGAAATGAAATGAACTATTTATATATTTTTTGTTATTTATTTTTTCTGTTCCTCATACTTCTTTGCTTTGCTTATAAACAGCAAGAAAGTGTCAACATTGGGAGCTTTGCTTTCTGGTGCAGCATCTTTGCCACACCCCTCTAAGGTACCTCAACCATATGGCCATCAGAATTTTCATTCCTTTTGATGTTCTTATATATTCATTTCATTTTAGATTTAGAGAGTTGATATAAAATTTTCATAAAATTGAATGAGACCATATGGGAATTCTCTCAGCTGCCTAAATTAGGCATTGATTTGAACCGCTTTTTCCTGGATTCTCGTGCCATGAATTTGGTTTATTGCACTGTTTGTACTCACGTTTTGCATCACCTGGTCTAAGTTAAGTTTCATGAGTTCAAAATTAGATTTCTCGATTTCAAGTAAGGAAATGCTTGGATTTGAAAGTTGAGCTATCCATTACTAAAGCTAATTATCAGGGTCGGTAATTGAATAAAATAATAATTTCCAGGTGTTGACAGGTGGAGAAGATGCATATTTTGTTGATCAGAATTGGCTTGGGATAGCAGATGGAGTTGCACTGTGGTCACTCCAAGGTACATTTTTTAATGGTATTCAACTAAATGTAGCATCCCAATCTCAAACAGGTTGAGCTTTTTCATGTTCCATTCTTGAAAAGATTTATTCCAATCAGTTTTAATAATGCGCATTTGTTTGTCTTAATTTTTTGTCCTCTCTATGTGTTCACTAGGAAAGCCTTGCATCAACAAGTTAATCTCTCTTTTATCATCTCCACACTTTGCTTTTACTTAAGATTTTATAGCAAAAGCATCTTGAGTTAATCAATCTAGACCGAACATAGTTCGCAATATTTTGCAGGGCTTAGTGTTGGACTGTATGCCCAAGAGTTAATTAAAAATTGTGAGAAAATCGTGGCTGATAGCAAAAGCATTCCACTAACTGAACCAGTGGAAGTTCTCAGTAAAGCTGCCATGGAAACCGAATCTCCAGGATCATCTACAGCTTTGATTGCTTATTTTGATGGACAGGTAGAGTTCTTAGGAACTTTAGATGCCTTTTCTCTGCTGTAAACTTTCAAACTGGGTGGCAACATCTCCTTTCAAAACATGGCAACAATTTGGTCTTCAGTTTTATTTCTAATGCAAGTATGAAAGTGATTGGTATTCTTAATCAAAGCATTGCAATGTTGTCATCTGTGCATTGACAATATGAACTTGCAGACTCTCCATGTGGCTAATGTTGGAGACTCAGCATTTGTTATTATAAGAAATGGAACCATCTTTAAGAAGTCTTCTCCAATGTTACATGAATTCAACTTTCCGGTGCAGATAGTAAAGGGCGACAATCCCTCCGAACTCGTGGAGGTATGAAGCTTCATATTTCTTGTCCAGCTGAGACTTTTCATAACTAGGTGTTCGTAGAATACCATCAGAATCACTCGTGTATAATTCAACCAGTAAAATACCTGAAAACTCATTGCTGTCCCTATGCTTTCTTGAGTATGTTAAAGGAGAAACTTAGTTATATTGATGCAGTGGTTTTGTACGTTGATCGGTCATGTTCAGCTGCGATGCCTAAGCAGTAAGACTGTTTTGAGGAAAAGATGTAAATAGTAGAAAGAGTGAATGAGATACCTTGAATGTGGGAATTGGATTTCTTTCTAGAATAGGATTTATGTCTCTCATTAGGACTATATTTTCTATTTAAGGAGATGGAATTCCATTTAGGTTAGACAAATATCCGGAGTATGAAAATATTGAAATATGCACATTAAAATTCAAGTCTATCCTAGATTTTAATTTGTGCTACTAAATCTTTGTTTCAGGAATACGATATTGATCTGGATGAGGGTGACATTATCATCGCTGCCACGGATGGCCTTTTTGACAATCTATATGAACAAGAAATAGCTTCAATTGTCTCCACTTCACTTAAAGCTAGCATGAAGCCTCAGGTACTAATTTGGTAGACAAAGTTTAACAATTCTGCATATTTAAAAGGGGACAGAGACTATTATTGTCCCTTTAAATATTTGAAATAGTACAATTTTGCCCGTATTTCGTACACTAATCAATCATATAATACTTCACGTCGTCCGCTATAAGAGTACAATACGTCCATTTTGATAATTTTAAGGGCAAAATACAAGATCAGAATCTCTCCATTTCAAATAATTGAAGGTTTTAATCGATTAAAAAAAAGTACAGGATATAATGGTCCTTATTTAAAAGGGTGCATTAATTGTACAGGAAATAGCAGAAGTAATAGCAAGAAGGGCACAAGAAGTGGGACAGTCAGCATGTGTGAGGAGTCCATTTGGTGATGCAGTTCAAGCAGCTGGGTATGTAGGATATACTGGTGGCAAACTTGATGATGTAACTGTCATTGTGTCTTTGGTGCATCAAATTTCCACTCATCTCCAATAGCTTTCTTTTTACCATCTCTATACATGCCTAATTTTTCTTCTCTTTTGTGTGATTTTGGATAAATTAGAATTTATGAGATATTAGTTGGACAAAAGTTTCTCATACATCTGGTGTAATTGAAACTTTATACGTAGTTATGAATAAAACTTTATTATGCGTTCTGAGAAAAAAAAAAAAAAGATAAGGGTTATATTTTTCATATTAATCCTTGCATAAATTGATATAGATAGGAGAAATTGAATATATATATATATATATTGATAATTACATCATTGGGGTCGGAGAAATCCTAGACAATTGAAAAATTAGTTGAATTTTCAATTATTTGAACTACAAGGAATTTTCAGAGAAATTACTTATTTCTATCAGATATTTACATATATAATACGTATGGAAATATGATGTTGAATTTTGAAAAAGAAATAATCATCAAGGTGGAGGCAATTCAGTGAGCAATTTGCAGGTGTATCGAGCACTACACGTCCTTCTATTCGGATGACTAATGCATATTAATTGTTTTGATTATTTAATCACGATGATTAATGTATATTACTTGTTTTGGCCATTTAATTATACTTCATCCGTTTTTTTTATTTGTCATTTTTGAGTAAAATTTAAATTTTATTTATATGTTATTTTTACATTTTCAATATAATTTAATTTGCTTTTTTAATTTATTTTTCTTTCTTAATAAAGTCAGAATCAATTATATTTGATAATTTAGTTTTAATTACGTAATTTAATACTAAATTTAAGTCTATTTATTATTTCTTAATTCTAGTGAAAATAACAAAAATAACTGATAAAAAAATCAAAGGAACATGAAATTTTGCAAAATGTGCATTGAATTACTCCCTCCATTTCAAAATATTTGACTTTAGAGAAAAACGTACAGTATTTAAAAATAACAATTATTCTATAACTAAAAAATTTTATTACTCTTATATTAATTGCGCAACGTAATTGGGGTGTGTTTGACATTGCTTTTCAAGAAGCAAAAAGGTGATTATTTGATAAAAAGTTGATTATGGGATAAAAAATTACATTTGATAAATGCTAATTTTTGACAAATCAATTTTGTGAAAAAGTGAAAAAACCTTCTATTAGAAAAAGCTAGAAATTTATATTTTTCAAAAAAGTTAAATTTTATTTTTTCAGGAAAGCTGATTTAAAATTTATTTTAAACAAAAATATCTTTTATTTTATTTTATAATTATAAATATACCTAATATAAAATATTCTTTTTCTCTTGGCTTATCATACAAAATAATCTAATCTAAAAAAATTCCATTTCAGCCGTAAATAACAAAAGTATAAAATAGAACGTACGTGTGTTTACTGTTTAGGGTTTTAGTTGAGTTAAATGATTTTGTGAGGCTCTCTCAATTTCCAATTACCTTCCCGCGGATTCTCATTTCTCTTTTCTAGAGTTGCTCTGCCCCTTCGATTCTCTCCATTATCATTGCCTTGTTTAGATTCTTCATTGCTCATAGGTCCGTAATTATTATCGTACACTGTCAATTATTTTGTCCATTTATATCTATTTTGTTTTCTTTTGTTTCCGATTACTAATTCTTTCACTAGTTTTAGCATTTTTTTTTGTTCTTCCCTGGATTCTTATTTATGTATTTCTTTTAAATTATTATCATCCCAACAGTGGAATTCGCAAGGTTCGTCTGAAGGGCATAGATGTTCAATGCAGTCTAAATTTTTATTCCAGTATTTGATTTCTTTTGCTACGTCACGTTAGTATTAAGTTCAAAAGAAAATTTATTGTCAAATATTGAAAATATTGTCAAATTGTTAGTAAATTTAATTCCTTAAAACTTCTGTAATTTTGCATTTTTTAGAGACGACGAGACCAGATAAATAAAAAGACGATGAGATCAGATAATTTTGCATTCAGTATGCATGAATTTGTGATTGAATGAAAAAAGGAAAAACTACTTTTTTGAAAATTATTTATCATTTTTTATCTTTTTGTTCTAAAAAGTCATTTATAATCTTATTATTAATCAAACAGTTGTTAAACTGCTTTTCAATTTATAAGTCATTTTGACTTTTATTTACCAAACAGTTACATACTTTTTAAGATACAGCTTTTTGAAATATAGCTTTTATCAATTGAAAAGTTATTTTCATAAGTTTTGCCAAACTAGACCTTAATATATATTGAAAATCACTTTTATAAAGGCAACTTAAATAAGGATATATTTGGTAAAAATCAATTAATGTGTCTTGGTTATATCAAAATATCATGTATTATGAAATAAAATTTTTTTCCTCAAACGACATATATTTTAAAATAGAGGGAGTAACTCTTACTGAATAATTAATTATTTACATTTTTTATCTATTACTTTTATTATTTTTATAAGAATTAAAAAATATTAATAAGATCTAAATTTAATATTAAATTGTATGATTTTATTAATTTTTATTAAAAAATTAAATTAAATTAAAAATATAAAAATAATAAATAAATAAATAAAATTTGAATTTTATTAAAAATAGTCATATATAAATAGAGGGAATAGGGAATGGAAAAGAGTAATTAATTAACAAGTCCAAAAATAATGGCATTCACCTAGGGATGAGCATGGACCGGTTAACCGGTCCATTAACAATTTTCTTAAACCAGTTCATTACCATCAGTTAATCGCTATATCGATTTTGATTTTTAACTCGATTTTTCGAATCAATTTATCAATTAACCACTAAAAAATTTTAATATATAACTTTATTAAATTATAAAATTTATAATATTATTTTTAATAGTTAAAAATGCTTTAAAAATAAAAAAATATTAATTAAATACAATATTCATTAAAATAATCAAAATAAAAATAAAATTTTCATAATTAATTATAAAAATTAAAAATATTCAATATAAAACTAACAACAAAATGCTAATTATGCACATAATTTTAATATTTATTTACTAAAAATATATATTTTAAAAAATTATATATCATAATATTTATAAATTGCACAAAAATTGAAAAATATAAGTGTAAAATTTAAAATATAATTCATAAAATATATAAATATTTGGTTTCGATTTCGGATCAGTTAACCACTGATTTTTAAAGTAAAAACCATAAACTTAAAATTTCAATTCGGTTAACCTAAAAATCGATTCGATTACGAATCAATTTTTTTATTAACCGAATTTTTGGTTAACTGATGGGGATTTAATTTAACCCTTAGTCTCACTAGACTGCGTATAGTAGGAGTAGGGTGTCGATCCAAAGGGAACGGGTAAATTTTATATTGAAATAACAACAAGTAAATGGATAGGTATCAACTTCATTTATAATCATGCAATTTATATAAACTTTAAACTACTTAAGGTAATTTAAGTTGATTTTGGATAATAGATTACTTAAAAGATAGGATGAATATACATTTTAACCAACAAGTTCATCTTTGAATGAATTAACAATTGTATGAATGGTATGAATGGAGAATTTAGCCAAGGTTCTTTAAAGCAACTCTCATTGTCAATAAAGAGTGTTCTTATTTAGAGTCTATAAGTATTCTCATGTCATTATAGAGATAAATAAAAACCATGAAGCTCTATGCCAATTCTTTAACCCCTCAAAGTGAATCCCTTATCTCTAAGTGAATTCAATGCTTCAAGTAAATTTATTTGACTTTCCATCAAAGAATTCCAACTCTCATTGTGAATTAATTGACTAACATACTTAGTATGGTGATCAAGCATAATAAGTAAATTCAAGCACTCAAACAAACTTAAATCATAATTCATACATGAATAGAATTGTTCATTCATAAGATAAAATTAAATAGATGAATAACAAACTTAATTGCATAGTTAAAATGTATCAAAAGAACATAACCACAACAATATTACAATAAAGATAGAATAAGAGTTAAGAAAACATCACTCCCCAAGTGTTTACTTTCTAATTTGACCTTCTTATGAATCTCTTATTCCTTTGGCTTTGCTCTTTTGTCATCCTCTAATAATAAGTAAAAATAGAAAATCCAAAACAACTAAATGTTCTTAAGAGAAACACAGTCAAAAGAATACGTTCTTTTTCTATTCAAGTAACCATCCTTTTAAATGTTGTTCTCCCATCTATTTATATGTATCTTCTCTACAGATATGTCCCTTGATTCTTCACGAAAGGATGCTTTTGAAAGGACATGTTGATTGACTGAAAAATCAGGTGCAGAAGACACATCGTTTTGCGAAGAGTATAATTGTCCGACTCGTGAGCCTCCTCACGAGTCGTGAATCTCTTTTTTTTCTCTGGAGTCGTGATCCACATCACGAGTCGTGAGCCTCCTCACTACTCGTGAATGTGCTGGCTTCTCGTGATCTCTTCCTTCGTACCGAGTCGTGACTGCCTTCACGACTCGTGAACACTTGCTTCTTCACTCGTGAGCCCTGCGCCTCCTTCTTCTCTCGTGAATGTGTTCACTACTCGTGATTCATGTCCGACTCGTGACTTCTGTCTTTAATTTCTCAAATTCTTCTCCATTTGTCCCATACTTCACCAATTTCTTCCTAAAACAAATACAAACATATAAATTGAACATAAACACACGAAAATACAATTAACATTACATATTTAACTACATAAATATAAGGAAAACACACATAAAATAGTAGACATTTAACATGATATCATTAACCATGCTCATCCCTACAGTCACCTGCTGAGGAAGGGCAAACAGGATAGCATTTGGCAAGGGAATTGAGTCAATTGACATGTCCATGGTTTTGAGTAAGTATGAGCAAAAATTGAACCAAATCGAAAAACTAAACCAATCGATTTTTTAATTTGGTTCAATTTTCGGTTTTCAATTTTAGTAAATTTTGGTTTTTGGTTTGGTTCGATTTTTGAAAGAGAAAACTGCATAAAAATCGAACCGAAATGTATATAATTATATAATTTTTTATTTTTTTATTGATTAATTATTTTATACATGTAAATTATTTTATTTTGAGTTGTAAAATATATGATTATATTTATCAATTATTAATATCTATTTTTTAGGGAATAATTTAGAATTTTGATGATTAAATTGAAAATCGATTAAATGAAAAAATTTATTTAACAGTTTTATTGTATTATTTATTATATATTTTGGGATTATTTCTTTAATTTGAACTTTTATTTGTAAAATTTAAATATTTTTATTTTAGTATATTATGATTTATAATTTTTAGATACAATATTTTTTATTTTTTTAAAAAATAATTTTAAATTTTGGTTTTTCGGTTAACCAAACTGAACCGATAAAAAATTTTGATTTGATTTAAATTCGATTATTTTAAAAATTTGATTCGATTCGATTGATAAAAATATAAAACTTATATTTTCAGTTATTTTGGTTCGATTATTAAATCGAACCGATAGTTGCTCTCCCTAATTTTGAGAGCATTTTAGTTGGCAATCAGCAGCACAACCATTTGGCACACTTATTATCTCTTCACAAATTCTTCCTTCAATCACCATTAATGAAGCTGCATCCCAATTAAATACATAAATATTGAACTAAATTATTGTGTAATTAATTTATAAAATTGAAAATAAAAATTACCTGAAAAAATGAAGGCCGTGATAAAAAATTGAGTGCATGAAGCCATGTCTCGCATATGTTTGTCTTAACAATTTTTTTTTTTTTACAAACAATAAAAGGTTATATATAAATAGATTAATATGACAAAATTAGAATCTAAAAATAGATTAGACATTTGTGAATTAAAATATAACTAAATTATAGCAAATATCCATTAATTAATGGACAAGAGGAGAAAGTACAGATAAGACTCTTCAAAAGTTTCCAATTTTTTCACATTGCAAAATATAATTCATTTATAAATTTATAAATGAATTTCATTTGAGATTGAATTTCCATGTTTTGGTATACTATAACTAAATTATGTAATTTAATTGTGAAAATAAATTACATAATCACATTTGGAATAAATTAAGAGTTAATAAAACACACTTGTCTTTTTTTTTTAATTTCAATATCAAAATAAACTTGAAAACCTTATTTAGCTTTTCTCTAAATTGGAATTTTTGAGAAGTTCTCCGTATCGCTTCCGTTTATAAATAAATGTCCATTTTTGTTAAGAATTTTATATTTTTGTATAGACAATTTTATATTACTCGTTTACAGATGCCAATTAAAAAAATTCATAATTTAATTTGATACATTTATTAAATGTATTTTATATTAAATTATTATGTATTATTATATTTGTCATGAAACAAGTTACATTTCAATTAATTTTAAATTAATTTGAACATAATTTTGTTGAAAAAATATCAATAATTCACTTTAACTTTGCCATGATTAGTTTCTTTTAATATAATTTCGCAAATTGCATGGTTTTAATTGTTTCACGAAAATAAGAAATAGTCTTATTTTTAAAAATATTTATTTAAATTCAATTGAAATAAATTTTATATATCTCGTTGATAATACATAATTATAAAATTAATGGAAAATAGTTTTATTTTTAAAAATATTTATTTAAATTTAATTTAAATAAATTTTATATATTACGTTGATAATACATAATTATAAAATTGGTGGAAAAATGAAAAAATGATAGTTAAGATGTATAAATCAGAATACATTATTAACATTTCATGTAATTTTACTTTTAATTCATACTTCGGGGGTTATCGGTATCAGCCGTCAGATAATACCATAAATAGGTGGGAAATACCCTGTCTTTGCGTTGTCTTCAGGTGCAGCCACCACTCTCCGATCTGCTCCATCGCTGATATTAGGTGTAATACACTCGCCATCAACCTGTAGGTCTCTCTCTCTTTTCCAATTTTTTTGTCGATTTGGTTGTGTAGGATATTTTGAATCTAGTTTTTTGAATTCTTCGCGAAAGGCTTCTGATAGTTAGGGTTTTATATGCTTGCTTTTGTTATTTTCTCTGATCGGTTAGATAATTATGTTCGGGTTTTTCACCACCCGATTTTGAATTGGTGAGTTTTGTTACGGACATAATTGCGGGTCTCGAAGCTAAATCAGAGAACAGTTATAAGATTTGGTTTTTGGATTCATAATTTGTGATTTTCGCTTAAGCTTGAGTTGTATTATTTCATATGGGCACTTGGGGGTTTGATTCTAATTATGAAATTAGAGACTTTTATATGATTCTAATTCTGAAAGGGGCAGGGGAGTGCAGGGCTTGATTGGAAAATCTTATGGAGTTTTATAATCGCAATACTACTTGATTGGTAGATTTTAGTCTATGAGAAAGCACAAAAGACTAGAGGTTCAAAACTTGGATGGTTGAATCGAATCGTAATTGTATCTTATCTAGGGTTTCAAAACTAAGACTAATGAATGTATTATATCTTCACGTATACTCATATAAATGAATATTACTATTGTTCAAAGAGTATTAATTTTTGTATAAAAAAATAGTTTTAATTAACAGGCTAGGAAGCAATGGTAGACAATCTTTTTGTAATCTTTAATTTTTTGGGTTTATAATCAAGAAAGTTTCTCAATTTTGGTAAAATATTAAACTTATTGGCGAATTATTAACAGGGCAATTCATCTTTTGAATGCAGGGTGTTTCAGGATTGTAGTTGAATTAGAGTTGTAGATTGTAGAGATAAGGGTTTTAAATCATGTCAAGTAAGAAGGAAGAGAAAGCTCAGGTTGCAGCTGATAGGATCAAGGCTGCAGCATTGAGTGCTGCAAAGGGTCTTAGTCGTGCTCAGGCTGAGAGGGCTGCTGCAGCAGCTGCTCGTAATGTCAATGCGTATGGACAAAAGGAAGAAGGGCCTAGCAGATGGCAAGAAAAGAGAGAAGCTAAGAGGCAG
Organism: Excoecaria agallocha; assembly: GCA_037975025.1. NCBI lineage: Eukaryota > Viridiplantae > Streptophyta > Magnoliopsida > Malpighiales > Euphorbiaceae > Excoecaria > Excoecaria agallocha. The sequence goes on along the minus strand of CM075817.1, from coordinate 43,139,073 downwards.
ATGTACTTGATGAGTACAGAGAAACAAGTAAGATTGGGTGAAAGAAAAGACGTTAAGGCTACAATGACCACTGCTGGTGGCTCTGCCCAGTGTCAGAAATGTTTTCAAGCGGGACACTGGACTTTTGAGTGCAAGAATGAGAGGGTTTACATGGCACGACCCTCAAGGACACAGCAGCTTAAGAACCCTAAATTGAGGATGAAGGTTTCGATCTCTTATGATTTGGATAATCCGGATGATAAAGAGGAAAAGGGCAAATCATCTAAGAAAAGCAAGAGAAAGCATAGTTCACGTTCTGATTCTGGCAGTGATAGTGAGGCTTCAGTTTTTGAGACTGATAGTGAGTCATCATCTGTGACTGAAACAGAATCTTCTTCAGAGGAAGACAGTTCAGACTACAGCTCGTCATCTGATTCAGAAGAAGAGAGGAGACGGCGAAGGAGGAAGAAGAAACAGAAGAGGAGAGGAAGTCGTAGGAGATACAGTTCAACTTCTGATTCCTCTGACACCGACTCTGGTTCAGAATCCGATTCTGATGATCGGAGCAGCAGGAGGAAGAGGAGGCACAACAAAAAGCGGTAAATTAAGGGTCAAGAAGGAAGAGGCAACTGTGTTGGTATTATATGAAGCAGTTTGAGCTTACAAGATCGAAGAAAAAATAAACTATTAGATGTGCTATGTTTCTATTTTTCTCCTAGGTGTTTGCTTTTTTATTTACTAATATCCTTAGTTTACGTTTAAAGATTAACATGTTAAAGTTGGTATGTTTATGGGCTCTCTTTCATTCATGTACTTGATTTTCCAAATTAAGCAGGAATTTGACATTGTGAACATGTTGCTTACCTTCATAAGAATTGATAGAGGAAACGCCTGCTTTGAGTCAGGTTGATGTACAGTGAGGCAGATGAAAGGTTGGCTGGATCTCATGGCCTGGTGCACATTTGGCAGGTTTTTTTTTGTACATGTACCTCCTTTGGGTTCCTTTGTGATTCACCTTAAAAAATTTATTTTAAGGCTTGTGCAAAAAATAAGATTTTTCTTGGGGACTGCACAGATCTCTTGTGCTGATTAATTATATAAAGACGTAACAAATAGTGCACAAGTAGCAACAACGTGTTCTACTTTGGTATGTAGTCTTGCATTTGTTCAAATAATTAAGTTGAACTAATCAAATTGTTAAAATCTAACTATGTTCACCCCTATTCATGTTTGCATGGTATTGGCCTTTTTTATTGAACTATGTTTCTGCAATATTGCTCGTTCTGGTTTCGATGGGGTGTCTGCAGTCGTTTCTTTTTCTTGGGCCGAGAGCTTCATCCTCTTGTCCATGGAGTTGCGGGATATTGGAAATTGAGAATACTTGGAAGTAAATTATATAATTAGTAATAGTAATGTTGGCATTCCTTATTTTTTGTTTTATTTTAAAATAATTGTTGCCATTCGAAAATTTCTAATGTTTTGACTTTTGATTATAAGAGAACCATCACAAACTTGACTTTGTTAAAAATACTCTTGCAGGATTAAATATTGTTAATTTTACGTAAATGCATATATAATGTTGGAAAAAAATGCTCCGATTTTGGTTGCTATAAAAGTAAACATACTTATAAAATCTCCATGTTGCTCATTTTTCTTTAAATCTGCCATATTTTAAGAATGGTATGGCCATTTAAACCTCTAATATATTATTTTATTCTGCTAAAAAAAATTATAAGAACTGTTCGTTGTAAATGTATGGTGATTAATTATTACTTGTGTATATTTGGTAGTGACAATAACACAATTTTTTTCTAGAATTGAAACCTTTGGAGAATTTGCAATTTCCATTTTCAGTTATTAACTTATTTTCAGTTATTAACTTTTATCTTCCTTATTGGAAAATTTCGATCGATTTTTATATGAATTTTTCAGATGATTTATTCGTAACAGAAGATTCAGAATTTTCTAGCCAAGTCATCAGTAATTATAGAAAATTTATAATTTTATTTTATTAATGATGTTTAAAATTGTAATTAAATATTATATTTTATTTTGAAAAAAAAAAGAATTGATTTTTTTTGTCTTTTTGAACCTATTTTTAAGGTAAAGATTGGCATCCTTTATTTAGTGATGGGCCCCTCTACAAAACATGCTGAGGCAACATCTGGAATCATAATTTGGAGTTGAGATTGAGATGCCACAAAAAGCTAGAATAAAGATGGTATGCATTATGTAGTAATTGTAAAATCTCACACCTTACATCATTGCCAACACCACATGGCAGGATCTAACATTTTAAAATGGGAAAATTCAGAGGGAAATAGCATTTAAAAGAGGTAAATAGTTGAAATTTATAAAAAAATTTAGAAGTAGCAAGTTAATTTAAAAAAAAGGGAGGCATATAATGGTTAATATCAGTTAAAATTAATTTGGGTTGATTAAAATCGATATGGGTTCTGCAATTTAAGTATACTATCCGTTTTTAGCTAATTTAAAACGTTTAATTTATCAAGTAGGTATTTACTTTAAAAATCTATGGATGATCATGAGGTAGAATGTAATGACTATACTAGATAATCCTAATTACTGTTACTAATTACATTCATTAATTCTATCAATCCTATGACTTATTTGTTAATGATGCATATATAAACATACATACATACATTCTATGCCCATCATGCATGATCATGTACTTATACTTTCACTTGCTGTAGAGTATTCTTAACATAACTTTATAATTACATGCCTTTATACATATACAAATGCCTTAGATGTAACCAAAAGAGATACAAAAAATCAATCTCAAACATTTATGCTACTTCTAATCTTGTGTTGACTTGTGAGATTGTTGGCTTTGTCCCTGAACACACGATCTACCTTGCAAACCTACACGGATAAACACCCGTGCTAAGCTATAAAGCTTAGTGGGGAACAACTAATAACATGCAGATAACTACTTACAGTAGCTATTTTCAATCATTTAATAATGATAGAAATAGAAAGCCTTACAAGATTAATCAAGATATAACAGTACCATATAATCAAAGCAATAACATACTTTATAATGTATTTGCACAAATGGCCTGCTTACAATTTCCTGTGGGTGTGGATAACGGGTGCAATGGATACCCGAAGGTATCAAAACAGAAGGATACCCGTAGGTATCTAAACAGAAGGATACACATAGGTATCCGAACAGAAGTCTCATGTAGAGACAAACAGAAGACTCATGAGAGTCAAACAGAAGCAGCTGCGATAACCCTATAGGCATGCCTATCTATCCACAACCAAGTCTCTATGTGCAGGCATAACATATCACATATTGCAATTTATTGAAATACATTTCTGTATGTTTCTATTTGAGAAATAGAAACTTACCTTGTTATTCCTTAAACAAACTTGCATCGCTATATACATATAGAGAACACATTTGCCATATATCTATAATTTAGGATGATTTATAAGCTTAGAAGGGTTTAGGCACATTTTAAATCCCAATTGAAGTCAAAAGAAAAACAAACATAAAGGCATATTGTCGCGCTCGCGACACTAGTCGCGCTCGCGACGAATGTCGCGGCCGCGGCGACAATCGCGCTCGCGATAGAGAACAATGGCCTGGCACCACTCTTTAATGTCGCGCTCGCGACATAAGTCGCGCTCGCGACCGAAGGCAATGGCCTAATTAAGCATTTCCTCATGTCGCGCTCGCGGCATAAGTCGCGCTCGCGACACAAGGCTTCCGTTTGATGTCGCGCTCGCGACATATGTCGCGCTCGCGACATAAAACGATGGGGCAACCGCCTTAAAGTGATTGTTGTTCAAAAATCCTGTAAATTAATGTAAAAACTCAGATTGCATCTCAATTTCGACATACCAAATGGATTTTTCAGAAAACACTATCTTCTACAAAGTTTTAGGTTTACAGTTCTAGTTTTCAAAACACTAAGAATCTCCTCAATAGGACCTGTAAATCTCCAGTTATTCAATAAAAACCACAGACTGTTCACAAAGGCAGAAATCACAACCACAATCAGATTCCAATACCAATTTTCACTATCAAGCAGTGAGAATCAGATTTCAGTTTCTTCTAACAAAATCAAGAAACGCAAGTCTAATTTCTATAGCAACTGGAATTTCATCATTTGAGCAACTATATCTCAAGATAGGAGCAAAAGTGTACAGACTAGTCAAATGATCTTTAAAAACAGATTTTCATGCTTCCAACCAAAACTCACATACTTCCAACTTTAAACCCTTTCTAAGCTTTAAATCATCCATAACACACTTGAGAGAGGCACTCAAAATCTCTCTCATGACAAATCAATATATATATAAATACACATACAAAATTCTAAGTTCCCATACCTTGTTATAACTCTTCCTTTCTCTTCAACCTTGAAGAGTCTCCTTCCCCTTTCTTTTACTTGTTTCTCCTTCTAAAACACATAAAACACTTCTATGAAAATCTAACATGCTATACAAAGAATCACTTACATTAAAGGAGAAGCAAGTTACCTTCACCCCCAAAACCAAGTAAACCTTTACTTCTTTCTCAAAAATTCCAAGAAATCTAGAGAGAGAGAGAGAGGATGAGAGAGAGTTTAGGGTTTAGGAGATAGAGAAGATGAAGATGGAGAGTGAAGACCATGAGTTGGCCGGCCCTCCTTCATCACAAATATCTACCTCACTTTAATTTCCAATTGGTCCAAATGTCAAGTTTAAGTCAAAGTTATCTCAACTTTCCTTTATTTCTAATAATGCCCCAAAACTTACTCTTTTGCTTTTCAATTAAGTCCTTCAATACATATATACACAATTAAACATGGACACTAATAATTAATTAGTGTTAATTCTTCTAGGGTACACTGAGGGGCATTACAACTCTCTCCCCCTTAAAGAATTTCGTCCTCGAAATTATACCTGTACTGAAGAGCTGAGGGTATTGAGCCCGCATAGCTGCTTCAGGTTCCCAAGTCGCTTATTGTATTCCATGATGTTGCCATGACACTTTGACTAGAGGGATTTCTTTGTTCCTTAACTGTTTAACTTCCCTGGCTAAAATCTGTTTAGGCTCTTCATCATACGTATAATCAGTTCTGACACTGATATCTTGCACTGGTATGATATGTGACTCATCAGATCGATATCGCCGTAGCATCGAAACATGAAAAACATTATGCAACTTTGATAGATCATTAGGAAGATCTAATCGATATGCTACCGGTCCAATCCTTTCTAGGATTCTGTAAGGACCAATAAACCGGGGACTGAGTTTTCTTTCTTTCCGAACCGTAGTACTTTTCTCCATGGGGATACTTTTAGAAACACTTTATCATCAACCTGATACTCAATGTCTTTTCTTTTCAGATCTGCATATGATTTCTGTCTATCACTGGCTTCTTTCAATCGTTGCTTAACAAGTTGGATCTTTTCTTCAGTATCTTTAACAATGTCAAGACCCGTCAACTTATTTTCAGCTAATTCCATCCAACAGGAAGGAGTTCTGCATTTTCTACCATAGAGAGCTTCATATGGTGGCATACCAATGCTAGTTTGATAGCCATTGTTATATGCAAAATCCATCAAAGTCACATATTTGTCCCAACTTCCTGGAAAATCTAAAACACAACCTCTTAACATATCCTCTAACACCTGAATGATTCTCTCTGACTGCCCATCAGTCTGAGGATGAAAAGCAGTACTAAGAAGAAGCTTTGTACCTAAAGCTTGCTGTAGACTTTTCCAAAATCTGGATGTGAACCTCGGATCCCGATCTGAAAACAATTGAGATTGGTACCCCATGCAGTCTAACAATCTGATCAATATACAACTCAGCTAACTTGTCCATTGAGTAATTGGTTCGAACCGGTACAAAATGAGCCACCTTGGTTAATCTGTCTACTATGACCCACACTGCATCATGTTTCCTTTGAGTAGTGGGTAGACCTGTAACAAAATCCATAGTAACATTGTCCCACTTCCATTGAGGAATGGAAGAGGGTTCAGTAATCCCGAAGGAAGTGATGCTCTGCTTTTACTTGCTGACATGTTAGGCACTTAGAAACATACTCAGTCACATCTCTTTTCATTCCTGGCCACCAATAGAATTGTTTCAAATCTTTATACATCTTGTTGTTACCAGGATGCATGGTAAATACGGTGCTATGGGCTTCTTGCAATAATGCTTCCTTCAATTTTTTAACATTTGGTACACATAACCGATTTCGATAATATAAACCACCATCTAGTCCAATAGAATATTCTATCGGACCTCCTGCATGAACTGTTTGAGCCAACTGCTGTAACTTAACATCATCTGATTGTGCATCAAGAACTGTCTGCCTGAGATTAGGGCGAGCTCGCAATTGAGCTAACCAAAGCCCCATCGGATGCAAATTTCCATCTATACCCTTGTAATAGCATAGCTGCCACCATCTTTCGGCTCAAAGCATCAGCTACCAAATTAGCCTTTCCTGGGTGGTAATCAATGATACAATCATAGTCCTTGAACAATTCTAACCATCTGCGTTGTCTTAAATTGAGATCTCGCTGAGAAAGCAAGTATTTAAGACTCTTGTGATCCGTATAGATTCTGCACTTCTCACCATACAGGTAATGTCGCCAAATCTTTAAAAGCAAACACAACTGTGGCTAATTCCAAATCATGAGTCGGATAATTCTGTTCATGAGGCTTCAACTGTCTGGATGCATAAGCCACTACTTTACCTTCTTGCATCAACACACATCCCAAACCATTACTCGATGCATCACTATACATAGCATATTCTCTACCCGTTATTGGTTGGGTAAGAACTGGAGCTTCCGTTAACATCCTTTTTAACTGATCAAAACTGGCTTGACAACGATCTGTCCACTCAAATCTAGCTTCTTTCCGAAGTAACTTAGTGAGCGGAGAGGCAATAACTGAAAAACCTTTCACAAACCGCCTATAATAGCCAGCTAAGCCCAAGAAACTTCGGACTTCTGGTACATTTTTAGGCGGTCTCCAGTTTACTATAGCCTCAATCTTCCTAGGGTCCACCCTGATGCCTTCTGAAGACACCACGTGCCCAAGGAAAGAAACTTCTTTAAGCCAGAATTCACATTTGCTTAACTTGGCGTAAAACTATTGCTCTCTCAGGGTCTGTAACACTATTCTCAAATGCTCAGCATACTCCGCTTCATCACGAGAATAGACTAAAATGTCATCTATAAACACCACGACAAATTGATCTAAATAGGGTCTGAACACCCTATTCATCAGATCCATGAAAGCTGCAGGTGCATTAGTCAACCCGAAAGGCATTACTAAGAATTCGTAATGACCATATCGAGTTCTAAAAGCAGTCTTTTGCACATCCATATCTTTGACCCGAAGTTGATAGTATCCCGACCTCAGGTCAATTTTAGAAAACACTCCTGCACCCCTTAACTGATCAAAGAGATCCTCAATCCGAGGTAAAGGATACTTGTTCTTCACTGTCACTTTGTTAAGTTGTCTGTAGTCAATGCACATTCTCAAGGTACCATCCTTCTTTTTAACAAATAACACAGGTGCGCCCCAGGATGACACACTAGGCTTAATGAAGCCTTTATCTAACAATTCGTGCAGCTGAACTTTTAATTCTTTCAATTCTGTTGGTGCCATTCTGTAGGGTGCTCTAGAGATAGGAGCAGTTCCAGACAAAGTCTCAATAGATAGTTCAACTTCTCTCTCGGGCGGCAAACCCGGAAGTTCCTCAGGAAACACATCAGAAAACTCATTAATCACAGGAACATTTTGAAGATCGACTGTCTCTCTCTTAGAATCAAGAACCAAAGCTAGATACGCTTTGCATCCTTTTCTAAGAAATCTTTTTGCTTTCATAGCAGAGATAACATTGGTTAAGGGTTTTGACTTAATACCCTGAATCAATGTCTCTACTTCCCCATCACTCTTAATCAATACTGTTTTAGCTTTACAGTCCACTATGGCATGATATCTAGACAGCCAATCCATTCCCAGGATTACATCAAACTCATGAAAAGGCAAAACAATTAGGTCAGCTGGGAACTCTCTCTCTTGAATTCTAATAGGGCAATTTCTATAAACTTCATTCACATGAATACTATGGCCCAAAGGACTAATTACACATATATCATAAGTCATATGATCAACAACAGACACATTTCTACCCAGCTCCCCATTACAAATATAAGAATGTGTAGATCCCGGGTCTATAAGCACATGCACAACAGTATCAAAGAGGGAGAATATACCAGCTATGATCTCAGGAGCATCAGCATCTTCTCGACCTTTCATAGCATAAGCTCGAATAGGAGGTGTAGGAGCAAAAGGTCGATCTACCGACTCAGAAACATTCCTGGACTGGGCTCTAAACTGGCCCGATCCACCTCTGCCTCTACCACGACCTCTACCAAAAGAAGGTGTATTAGAAGCTCCTCGGTTACTCTGTTGACTCGAAACTTGATCCTGCGACATAGGACAATTAGCTATAAAATGCTCCGTGCTGCCACATCTGAAACAACCACCGGTGAGCATTCTACAAGTGCCCCAATGTCGCCTAAAACAATAGGTGCATTCTGGAGCTTGGCCTCTGCCTTGTCCTGATACAACACCTCTACCTGAGCCAGCTGTAGAAAAAGTCCCCTGCTGTCTTCCTCTAGATGCAGGGTAATTGCCAAATGGCAATGGTTGATCTCCTTGAGTCAACCTCGATCTTTTCCCGGATGTGGAACCACCCCGAGAAAAACTTCTTCTTCTTTGCTCTCTTTCTCTTTTCACATTTTCTTCCTTCTCAACCCGGATAGCTGCTTGAACCAGCTGATGATAATCCACAGGATGGAGAGAAATAGGCCCTATCAAATGATCCCGAATCTGATCATTTAATCCATCTTCGAACTGGCGACACTTGAAAGTCCCAGTTAACATTGGTTTTGGTGCATACTTGCTCAAGCGATTGAATTCGGCTTCATATTCAGCCACTGACATACCTCTTTGCTTAAGATTCAGAAACTGCTTCAACTTTTCGTCTTTATAAGCTTCTGTCACATATCTCCTTTTAAACTCAGCTACAAAGAATTCCCAAGAGAGGGAATCAGGTAGCTGAGGTTGAGTCAGAACCAGTTTCCACCAGTCATACGCTGCTCCCTGAAGTAAGGACACATCACAAGTCACCTTTTGACTGGCGGGGCACTGAACTTCGGTAAAAACCCTTTCTACTCTTTCAAGCCACAGCTCAGCTTTCTCAGACTCTTCCCAAGTAGAGCCTAGAAACTCTTCTGCACCATGCTTTCTAATCTCAGAAATTGGAGCCTTTGGTGCAGTCATCCTATGTAAAATCTGAGCCATATCCTGGGAAATCTTCAACAAAGCTTCCCCAGACTCAACAGCAGTTGCACCACCTCTAGTAGATGCAGAAGATTCTGGCTGAGAAGGATTCAATTGACCCGGCAGATTACTTTCAGCCGACTCATCTACAACTTCACGATACCTTTCCATTTATAACTATAACAAAGAAACACAGGGACAGCCACAATCAGCCAACAACCATAAAATTCTATATCTAAGACACTTGAAATTCCTATTGGCCAGAACCGCCTAAACCAAGGCGCTCTGATACCAAAAATGTAATGACTATACTAGATAATCCTAATTACTGTTACTAATTACATTCATTAATTCTATCAATGCTATGACTTATTTGTTAATGATGCATATATAAACATACATACATACATTCTATGCCCATCATGCATGATCATGTACTTATACTTTCACTTGTTGTAGAGTATTCTTAACATAACTTTATAATTACATGCCTTTATACATATACAAATGCCTTAGATGTAACCAAAAGAGATACAAAAAATCAATCTCAAACATTTATGCTACTTCTAATCTTGTGTTAACTTGTGAGATTGTTGGCTTTGTCCCTGAACACACGGTCTACCTTGCAAACCTACACGGATAAACACCCGTGCTAAGCTATAAAGCTTAGTGGGGAACAACTAATAACATGCAGATAACTACTTACAGTAGCTATTTTCAATCATTTAATAATGATAGAAATAGAAAGCCTTACAAGATTAATCAAGATATAACAGTACCATATAATCAAAGCAATAACATACTTTATAATGTATTTGCACAAATGGCCTGCTTACAATTTCCTGTGGGTGTGGATAACGGGTGCAATGGATACCCGAAGGTATCAAAACAGAAGGATACCCGTAGGTATCTAAACAGAAGGATACACGTAGGTATCCGAACATAAGTCTCATGTAGAGACAAACAGAAGACTCATGAGAGTCAAACAGAAGCAGCTGCGATAACCCTATAGGCATGCCTATCTATCCACAACCAAGTCTCTATGTGCAGGCATAACATATCACATATTGCAATTTATTGAAATACATTTCTGTATGTTTCTATTTGAGAAATAGAAACTTACCTTGTTATTCCTTAAACAAACTTGCATCGCTATATACATATAGAGAACACATTTGCCATATATCTATAATTTAGGATGATTTATAAGCTTAGAAGGGTTTAGGCACATTTTAAATCCCAATTGAAGTCAAAAGAAAAACAAACATAAAGGCATATTGTCACGCTCGCGACACTAGTCATGCTCGCGATGAATGTCGCGGCCGCGGCGACAATCGCGCTCGCGACAGAGAACAATGGCCTGGCACCACTCTTTAATGTCGCGCTCGCGACATAAGTCGCGCTCGCGACCGAAGGCAATGGCTTAATTAAGCATTTTCTCATGTCGCGCTCGCGGCATAAGTCGCGCTCGCGACACAAGGCTTCCGTTTGATGTCGCGCTCGCGACATAAAACGACGGGTCAACCGCCTTAAAGTGATTGTTGTTCAAAAATCCTGTAAATTAATGTAAAAACTCAGATTGCATCTCAATTTCGACATACCAAATGGATTTTTCAGAAAACACTATCTTCTACAAAGTTTTAGGTTTACAGTTCTAGTTTTCAAAACACTAAGAATCTCCTCAATAGGACCTGTAAATCTCCAGTTATTCAATAAAAACCACAGACTGTTCACAAAGGCAGAAATCACAACCACAATCAGATTCCAATACCGATTTTCACTATCAAGCAGTGAGAATCAGATTTCAGTTTCTTCTAACAAAATCAAGACACGCAAGTCTAATTTCTATAGCAACTGGAATTTCATCATTTGAGCAACTATATCTCAAGATAGGAGCAAAAGTGTACAGACTAGTCAAATGATCTTTAAAAACAGATTTTCATGCTTCCAACCAAAACTCACATACTTCCAACTTTAAACCCTTTCTAAGCTTTAAATCATCCATAACACACTTGAGAGAGGCACTCAAAATCTCTCTCATGACAAATCAATATATATATAAATACACATACAAAATTCTAAGTTCCCATACCTTGTTATAACTCTTCCTTTCTCTTCAACCTTGAAGAGTCTTCTTCCCCTTTCTTTTACTTGTTTCTCCTTCTAAAACACATAAAACACTTCTATGAAAATCTAACATGCTATACAAAGAATCACTTACATTAAAGGAGAAGCAAGTTACCTTCACCCCCAAAACCAAGTAAACCTTTACTTCTTTCTCAAAAATTCCAAGAAATCTAGAGAGAGAGAGAGAGAGTTTAGGGTTTAGGAGATAGAGAAGATGAAGATGGAGAGTGAAGACCATGAGTTGGCCGGCCCTCCTTCATCACAAATATCTACCTCACTTTAATTTTCAATTGGTCCAAATGTCAAGTTTAAGTCAAAGTTATCTCAACTTTCCTTTATTTCTAATAATGCCCCAAAACTTACTTTTTTGGCTTTCAATTAAGTCCTTCAATACATATATACACAATTAAACATGGACACTAATAATTAATTAGTGTTAATTCTTCTAGGGTACACTGAGGGGTATTACATAGAAAATCTTCGACTTGGACAGGGATCCAATCCAAATAGGATGGAGAATTTCTGAATTTTTCCTTTGCGAAATTTTTTTTTTCCCCTTATTCAATGGGGGATGGGGACGGGGATTCCCCGTTCCGCCCCGTGATAAACTCTATAAAAATCTTAACGAAGATTCAAAAATGAAAATTTAATTTTTTTTTTTATGAATTACAATTTAAGAAGGCTATTTGTTTTTAATTGATTTGAATTTTCAAATTCAATAATCATGATTTTTAGTAAAAGAAGAGGTCAATGTTTTTTCCGATATATATATATATATATATATATATATATATATATATATATATATATATATATATATATAATCCCATCTTAACTTCAAAGTTAAAAAGTTATGTTACATTTTGACTAAATTTTTCAAACTAAGCAGCTCATGATTAAAAAATATTGTAGAAGTTGCATGCCCCCAGACAGACCCATCAATTGTGTGTAATTTCTCACATTTATTCATAAATTTTCATTTACAACTCTGGACTTTTAATTAAAAAAAATATTTTTTATATTTACATATTTTCCTTGCTATTTCCTACATGTTCAATTTTTGTTTGACTTAACTTCTTTTATTGCCACTCGATGGTCTAAATGTAAAATCAATTTTCAAGGGCCAATGAGAATAAAAATGCAATTTTTATATTGAGTTCATAAGTTTTTATGGACCAATTTCTTTTTTGACCATGAGGTGTTCTAGGTGAATCCATACCAACGGATGAAAGATATTTTTAAGTCACGCTATATTTAAATTAAATTTTACTCAAACCAGACATAAATATAAGGATGACAAAATTTTACCATTAATTATTTAACACAGCTGCATTTTTAAGATTTGAATTCGAGATCGCTAGTTAAGCTAATAGAGATGCCTACCATTTCTGCTAGCTGCTCGACGGTAATTTAATTTTTTTTTAATTTATAAAATTACTTAATTCAAATTAGAAACAACACTAGATTTTATTATTATTATTTTTTATTTGGGAAATAACATGGACGGCCCCAATTAACGGTGAAGATAGTGAACGCATGGAAGAATAATGAAAGTGGGTCAACAAGTATAAATTCTCAATAAATGGCAACTACGCAAATGCTATGCCTATAATGCATGCCTGTAAAGTGAGAACAAAGGAAAGATGCTAAAAATAATTAGAAGGTCCCCTTGACAAAAAGTTTTAAAAATATACACACTCCATACTTTTTTATATATCATTTTTAAATAAAATTTAAATTTTATTTATCTATAATTTTTAAACTTTTAATATAATTTAATTTATTTTTTTAATTTATTTTTTTTTAATAAAGTCAGAATCAATCAAATTTAATAATTTAATTTTAATTACGTAATTTAATATTAAATTTAAATTTATTTATTATTTTTTAATTTTAATAAAAATAATAATAATAACTGATAAAAAAGAACAGAAGGAGAATATATAATAATAATTATTAGGAGGTTGGATCCACAAATGCTAAGGTAATTCTCCTTTACCATGTTGCCTTAATCATTTCCATCTATAAAAGTTGATTTGTCGCCGATAGTTAAGGTTTTTTTATTTTTAAATTGAAAAAAATAATTAAAATATCAGCTAAAATCAAACTCTAAATCGCTTTATGTGAATAATCAATCTGATATTAAAATTATTTTTTACACACACAGTGTGTACATATAGTTAAGTTTTACGGATAATTTTTACATTTTAATTATTATTGTTATATTTTATATGACTACGAGTATATTTTGTAATTTAATTACTGAAAATTATTTACTTTTTAATACTGACTAGTAATAAATTAGTATTAATTTTTGTAATATCATGTAAAATAAATCGTGTAGATAATTTTTTATTATACTGATATTAAAGTTTAATGAATTAGTAATTTTATATTTAAACTTTTAAATATATATATTTAATTTTTTAATAATTAACCAATAATCATTGGTTAATTTATCACATTTGATAGTTAATAAGTTATTAATAGATAAAATTTAAATTCAAATTTTAAAAAATCTATATTAATGACCTTATTTAATAAATAAATAGATTAGTTACTTTTAAGTTACTCATTATATTCAACGAATCAACATGACAACTTTTTATGATTTTGCATGCATACATTGAATAAATTATTAATTAAAATTAAATTTATAAAATATTTATTATAATTTATTAAAATATTATTTATCAATTATCTATTATTATTTTATAAATTATTTTTTGTGTATATATAATGGTAAAATAAATAATACGCAATTATTTTTTTTGAAATTTTAAAATATATATTTGAAATAGAATAAATAAAATTTAAAAAATTTCGCATTTGGTGAAACTGAATAAATAATAAACTATTAAAAATTTTAAAAATCATTAAAATTGAATTGAAAAAAATATAAATTTTAAAATTTGATTGACTTAAAATGTCATTATAATTCCATTTCAAAATTCACACCTTTCAATATAAATACATTGCAGTAAAATTATATACTATAATCCAATATTTTAATTTGGATTGGCTAAGAGAGCAAGACATGTCATCCATTCACTTTATTATTACATTATCATTAAATTCTCAAACTGCTGACAGAAAAAAGTTCGCTGTAGAGTCGATTTTATTTTTAACTCTCATGGTTATATATATATATATATATATATATATATATATTGACTGTAAAACTTTAATAGTGAATTAATTCAAATGTTTATAGTTATTTTTTAAAAATAAGGACTCAATTCAAAAACCTAATTTTAAAAAATTGTAAAAGTTGGATTTTTTTTATATATATAATAAAAGTTGGATTACTTGAAGATAAGATAAGAAAAAAAAAATCCAACATGATAAATTAGGGTCTAGCTTCACTGTAGTAGTCAAATCCAATACAGTGAAATTAGCAGTAAATAAATAAATAAATAAATAAATATATATATATATATATATATATATATATATATATATATATATATATATATATATATATATATATATATATATATATATATATATATATATATGGCAATCAAAACAGTAACTGAAATTTAACAGTGTAAACGTCATCTTCCGAACTTCCAAAACAATTTCGCTAAGCGACGCATAGAAAGTGGGGAAACATTTGAATGTGAATCTGAATGCAAGTGGTCCTTTGCTCCATTTCTCAATCAAACACACTCACAAATAATAAATAAATAAATACAAGAAATTATTTTTATCTTAATCGAATATATGAAATTATTAATTAATAATAAATAGACAAAATAATATAAAAAAAATTACATTTACATTATATAATTACTTTTTTTTTAGATGACCGTTTGTAATTAGATCAATTAATTAGTATACATGTATGCTCGGTTGCCCACATCTGAACCGCCGGTGAATTGTGTTATAATAGGTAAATTATATCTCTTTTTTTAATTTTTTTGACAAAAAATTACATCTCTTTTAATATTTAGAAAACACATTTAATAAAATCAGGAAATTTTCAAATTCTTTCTGCTATATAAATGGAAAATAAAATCTCAGGATTTTATAAATCCCATTAAAATCTCGAAAATCAAAATGCATGCCACGTGTACGGTCCGATATATGATTCCACCGACTTCCCTTTCCACATGCCTTCTCCCTCTGCCCTTCTTTTTTTCAAAAAACAGCAGTGTCTCTCTCTTCAATCCTTCATATTGCCAGCCCTTATTTATTTCTCTTCAAATTCTAAGCCAAACCCACTTCAATTACCTCTCTCGGTTGCTACAAAATGGCTTCAAATCTCATTTTGGGCATAGTTTGCATCTTCTCAATCTGGGTGATCGCCGATGGTGCAGGGAACCACCACGGTGCTCCAGCTCCTGCAGTGGATTGTTCCAGTTTGGTGTTAAACATGGCTGATTGTTTATCTTTTGTGTCTAATGGAAGTACCTCAACAAAGCCTGAAGGGAATTGCTGCTCTGGCTTGAAAACTGTTTTGAAAACCGATGCTGAGTGTCTCTGTGAGGCTTTTAAGAGTAGTGCTCAGTTGGGTGTGGTTTTGAATGTCACAAAGGCTCTAACTTTACCTTCTGCTTGCAAGCTCCATGCCCCTTCTGTTTCCAACTGTAGATGTTAGTGTTCTTTTTTCTTTCTGGGTTTTATTTTTTGGCTGAGTTTGGGGTTTAATCTAACTTTTTTGATTTTTTTTTAATTTTTTTTAGTGAGTACTTTGACTCCTGCTGGTGCTCCTGGTATGTTCTTACCCTAATCTTGTTTATTTTATTATTAAATGATGACAAGTGAAAAATGTAATGAGTCCCGTACGATCACCTACAAAAAAAAGAAACAAATGATCGGGAGGTTTCCGACGGTCAAATTAGAATTTTTGATAATAAGAATGCATTATTCTGAAAAGTAGATTTCATCCTTGGTTTACCTGTTTTTCCACCTTTTATAGGCGTGATTTCCATCATTTGTGAGAAGTGGGATGAAATCCCACTTCTTTAGGCCACTCTTTTCACTACTCCTATTGTTGGGGAGAAGTGGGGGAAGAATAACCGTTTTA
The DNA here is from genome assembly GCA_037975025.1 of Excoecaria agallocha. Taxonomy (NCBI): domain Eukaryota; kingdom Viridiplantae; phylum Streptophyta; class Magnoliopsida; order Malpighiales; family Euphorbiaceae; genus Excoecaria; species Excoecaria agallocha. The sequence goes on along the minus strand of CM075817.1, from coordinate 43,122,601 downwards.
TCCTGTCGTGGCAGTTATCTTTCAGCTATTAGCCGAACTATAGATGGGCTCCTTGAAGTTCGGTTGGTCCGATCTCTTGATTGGTAAACGTAGTCCGAACTCTATCAGCTTACCTAGCACGTAGTCCGAACTCTGTCAGCTTACCTAGCTTTTAGTCCGAACTCTGTCAGCTTACTTAGCTCCCAGTCCGAACTCTGTCAGCTTACCTAGCTTTTGTTATCATTAAAGATATTTTTTTTTCTTTTAATAATGGGTTGTGTGTGTGTGTGTGTAATATCGGATTACTGATCTGCATATTGTATAATCTGTGTACGTGTAGATGAATGCTGTCATAAGGATGTTGGTTTATTTTGTTTCAGAATTCTCTTATTTGTTTTGGTGTTTATTTTTTAATAAACTGAATATCTTCCTGTGGTTTTTATTTGCATCAAAAAATCATAGTTCCTTAAATTTGCTAAATGTGGTTTCTTTTTTACTTCAGAATTCAGATAGAAAGAAAATGAAAATTGCCTGAAACTGAGACAAAAAGCCATTCAATTTTAGACTTGCATTTGAAAATAAAGTCTCTAATATTTGATTCAGTTATCTGTTTAATCCTTACCTGGGTTGGTAATTTATGACGATATTGAGCTAAAATGAAATGGATTATCTGGCTAATGTCTTTCTATATCTCTGCTAAGTAACTAGGAGAATACATTTCAGAGTCTTTTTGTTTATGTGTTAACACTGTCAACTGATCATGATTAATATGAACAAAAATGGAGATCAAAGACTCCATTAGCTAGATTCTGATTTCCTGTGTTGTGTTTTGTGGAATGGAATGCTGTGAAGATCAATTATTTGTTTCAGTTTTTCTTTACTTGTCAAGTTGATTGCTTCTATTAAAAAAAATTTTAATTTGGCTTCACAGGTGTATCTCCATCACCTACCACAGCTGCTGGTGCACCAGCAGTGCCTGCCGGAGCAAGTGTACAATCACCAGCAGCAGCACCAGCTCCGGGGACTGGAGGTTCTCATGCTATATCAATCTCAATTGGATCTCTAGCCATTGGTCTCCTAATTGCATCTTTCTCTAGTTTCTAAGTAAATATGATATCATTTTGGTTCGGAGCGGATCGGTTTATATGATATGAGGAACTAATTTGATGTAGTTTGGCATTTTGGGTTTTTACTTTGTTGTAGTTCTGTTGATGAGACGGTGAGTCCTGGTAGATATGAATTCATTTTGTTGCTTATTTATCATGTTATGCTGCAGCTTATGAGTATATAAGTTTATCTTTGTTTATTCTGTGTTTCCTATTGTGCTGAATAGCAATGATCTTATGAGTTTATGAGCATTCTGTTCTTTGTCAGAGTTTGCAGGCTAAAATTAATTGTTTTTTAGTGTAGAATTTGGACTAAATCAAGAGATCTGAAACCAATTCACACCAAGTAATCAATAAGTCTTGAATATCAATTTTTTTATTTAATTTTATTTTTAAATGATGGGTATAGTTGCCAAATAATGGCGCATTCCCATTTGCTATAAACTATTGTGGGGATGCTGAAAATTGAAAAGTTTAATTATGCACGGGACCCCACTTATTGAGCATTATCAATTCCACAACTAAAATTGTGGTCCATTGTGGTCATTATAAGTCAGCTTCTTTTGTCTTTTTTTCTTTTAATAGGAGGAAAAATATTTTGATTTCTGGCACTTGCAATTTTGAAGGATAGTTAAAGGTTTTCGTTAGAATTAAAAAATAATAAATAAATTTAAATTTAATATTAAATTATATAATTAAAATTAAATTATTAAATTTGATTAATTTTAATTTTATTTAAAAAAATAAATTAAATTATATTAAAAATTTAAAAATAATAAATAAATAAAATTTGAATTTTATTAAAAATAGCTATATATATATATATATATTGAAAGCCTTTCTTGTAACAGGGAGATGCGTTAAAATATTGGAATGAGATAGTGTACATTCATGTGGTGCGCATTGTATTTAGGCTGTCCATTCGATCAAATAAATACATGACTCGGTAGATGGTCGTTGGATTAATAAATGTGCGTGATAAATTGATGAAAATAAACGTACGTGTGGGATCCAACGGTATATCAAATAATTTACAAGTGTGTGATCCGGCGGTGCACAAATATCTGATGAGTTAAATGTTCATTTGATTAAATAGACGAGTGATATCTGATGATTTAAATGTTCATTTGATTAAATAGACGTGTGATAAATCGATTAGATGTGAAAAATTGGTCCAACGGTGTATCATATATTAGCACAAACGTGTGTAATTTGACAAATTATTACAATATGTTAGCACTAAGACAAAGTATTACAATATGTTAGCACTGACGGAATCTTAACCTGACGTCTCAAATTCGAATTTAATCGGTATAATGGAGTTCGGATATTCAATAATTAATCTAAAAAAATCAATATGTAAGCACTGAATTAGTACTCTAAAATAATGGTGAAAAAGAGTAAAAAAAAAAACTAAGACAATACAAAAGGTATTTAACACTTCTAAAATAAGTTTGAAAATAGAAAATATAATATTTTATAAACCAACGTTTTAGAGGGCTCATATGATTACAATATCAGAGAACACCAGAAGATCTTTCCTAGTCTCAAAATAAAATCTTTTTCTTTTTCTTTTTATTTTTTTTTTAATATGAAATGTGATTTGGTATATTAAATATATAAGTATAAATAAAAATTTATACTATTCAATGAAAAATATATTTTTTATCTAATAATTTATATTTATTAACATACAGATTTTCTCATTTTGTGAGATGAGATTCTTCCTATCACTATACTTAAAAGCTTATCCCTAAAGACTAAAGAGTGTTAACTTCAAAAAACAATTTATTTGTTTTGTTTTATAATTTATTATCAAAGATAAGGTAGTTGATAAAATTTCTTAATTTGAAAGAAAATCAATAAAGGCTATAAAGTAGCAAGGATAATGTGGAAGTTGAATTGATTCGATCTACTTTTTTTTCATATTTAAAAACAGGGATGAGTATGAATCGGTTAATCAGTTTATTAATAAAAAAATTAACCAGTCCATCAATATCTATTTTTAAAATCATGAATCATTAATTAGTTCGATACATTCGGTTAACCAATCTATTGATTCAAATTTTCGGTTTGGTTAATCAATATTTTTTGGTTAACTATTAAAATTTTTAACATAAAATTATAAAAAAATAGAAAAAGTTCAATTTTTATTTTAAATTACTTTGCACATTAAAAATTTTAAATAAAAATTATAAAATAGACATAATTTACTAGCCAAAATTTATGTTCAATAAATTGATAACTAATGTTATAAAATATAATTAATATTGGTTGGAAATTAATATGTTTAATTCTAAGTTAAATAAAATTTTGTATAATATTAAATGTTAAATCATAAACTCTAAATATAAAAAATATAATAAAATGCAATTATATATGATAAAAAATATATAAAAGTTAATCAATTACTAGATATAAATATTACTATATAATTAAAGATAATGATATAATATAAATTTAGTTTAAAATATTATATAAATTTTATAAAAAAATATAAAAAATTAAGGTATAAAAATAAAAATATTATTTAAAATATTATTTTATGAATATTTTAGAGAAAAATAGAAGAAAAATAAAAAATTTTAAAGTATAAAAATAAAAATATAGTATATATTATATATGAATCAGTTCACCGATATCTAAAAATGTAAACCGTAACAAAAAATTTAAAATATAAAAATTAAAAATCGTAACTTAATTTATCAGATCGATTAACCGTAAAAATTAATTTGATTTCGAATCGATTTTACGATTAACAATATTTTTGATTTTTTTTGGCTCATCCCTATTTGAAAGAGAAATGAAATTTCATTGAAAAGCCAAACTGGCATTTAATATAAATTGAATATTTAGGGATACCTATTGGGGATGAGTATGAACTAGTTAACCGGTTCATTAATAATTTTTTTAAACCAATCAATTACTATTGGTTAACCGCTATATCGATTTTGATTTTTAACTCGATTTTTCGGATCGGTTTATCGGTTAACAACTAAAAAATTTTAATATATAAATTTAATAAATTATACAATTTATAATATTATTTTTAATAGTTAAAAATGCTTTAAAAATGAAAAAAAACTAATTAAATATAATATCTATTAAAATAATCAAAATAAAAATAAAATTTTCATAATTAATTATAAAAATTAAAAATATTCAATATAAAACTAACAATAAACGCTAATTATGCACATAATTTTAATGTTTATTTACTAAAAATATATATTTTACAAAATTATATATTAAAATATTTATAAATTACACAAATATTGAAAAATATAAGTATAATATATATATATATATATATATATATATATATATATATATATATATATATATATATATATATATATATTTGATTTCGATTTTGGATCGGTTAACCATTGATTTTTAAAATAAAAATATAAACCTAAAATTTTGGTTTGTTTGATTTAAAAATCGATTTAATTTTGGATCGAAATTTCGAATAACCATGCTCACCTCCAATACGTGGCATGCTAACCTGATAATATACTTATTTGACATTTCCACATATTAGCTGATGTGGTTAATATGTCAGGTGGCACGATTACATGATGATTGGAGTTGAGATGCCATATGTGCATAAGATGGTGATGCGATGTGTAAGCAGGTTTTTATCAGAAATCGGCTAAAAGGATCTTGCTGTGTATAAGTAACAAGTTTAGTGATTTTCATCTAAATTTTTTTATTAGTTTTTGTAATTTAGATATAAGTTTGGTAATTATGGTCAAATTAACATGTAATTGAGAAGAAACTTTAGCTATAAAAAAAATTCCATTTTTTTTTTAATTTCTGCAAGGGTCTGCCTGTTGGCACGTAACTTATCTAGAATGTATGTGATTACCATTTTCTTATGGTTTTTGGTTTGTTGTTTTTGCTTCGTCATTTCGTGCTGTGGTTTGGCATAGCACAATGAAGGAGGATTTGGCTGTGTTACTTACGGAAGAGGCTTGGCAAGTGGATGCGATAGCAGGGGTAGAACATGCAGAATCAGAAAGGTTAGGTCGTTTTCTGACTGAGAGTTTCATTCACTTTCCATCAATGCGCAATACCTTCGCCCAGATCTGGTACCCTCTTGGAGGTGTCAACATTAAGGAGGCAGGGGAGAACATATACTTATTCCTTCTCTTTCTTCTGATGTTGATATAGATCATGTTGTGAACGGAGGACCGTGGACCTTTAACAATCATTTACTGGTAATTCATAGGATGGGAAAGGGAGATGAGCTACTTACGGTCCCTATTGTTTATTCGGATATTTGGATATGCAAGTTCATAAATTACCTCCTAGCTTGATGTCGGAACAAATGGCCATTCAATTTGGTAATTTTGCTGGTAATAAGGTCTTGGATTATGATTCAAAATCTATTACCAAAGGGAGAAGTGCCATTATACGAGTTCGGGTTCGTATGGACGTTCACAAACCCTTAAAACGTAAGAAGAAGTTGACGTTGAAAGATGGCACAGAGGTCTATTGTGAGTTTCAATATGAGTGGTCAAGTATTTTTTTGTTTCTTTGTAGTCGTCTTGGCCACTCGGAATGCTTTTGTCATCGTCGAAAAGTGATATGGGGTCTAATTCAAAGGTCATCAATCCAGGGGCTGTGTTGGATAATATATTGATATCTCATGTTAAAACCGCATGGAACCTGATAATGGGCCCGTGGAATGTGGGCTTATAGATTGTGAGGTGAGTTGTGTGCAAGAGGACAATCCTATACAGATAGCTGAAGGAAAGAAGAGGCCCAGGACAGGAAAAAAATTTTGCTTCTACCATTTCCAGTTTTAAGGATTCGTTAGCGGTTGCTTTGCCTGGCAAGAGCAGTGCACCATCTTCATCGACAGGACCTGCTGGCAGCCATGATCATCCTAAGTTGGAACTGCCTGGATTTAGGCAATCCTCGTGCAGTTCTTGCTCTTAAGGAGCTAGTTCATGTTTGAAAGCCTGATGTTCTTTTTCTTGCTGAGTCTTTAATTGATGGTGTGAGGTTATTAGAAGCCATTAAAAGAATGCTGAAGTTTGATTGTTGTTTTGAGGTTGACAGACTGGGGAGAAGTGGTGGTTTAGCGTTGCTTTGCAAGGATTCTGTTAATATTAGCTTTATCTGTTACTCACAAAACTATACAGGTTCTATTGTGGTAAGTGATATTAATAATAAGTGGCGTCTTACTGGCTTTTATGGGTACCCTGAATGTAACAGACGGAGAGAATCATGGGAGCTTTTGAGGTTTTTATCTGGTTTGATTTCTCTGTCGTGGCTTTGTGTAGGTGACTACAATGATACGGTGATGGCTAACCAGAAGAATGGGGGAAATCTCATTTCCTAACCTGCTAAAACCTCCTGTTCTCTCTCTCTGCTCTACAACGACATCGAAGTTATTTTGTTCTTCACTGCTTCAGGTGAGATGATTTCTACTATTTCATTATAGTTTCAAATTAAATGCTCAAATTAATCTTTTCTGTGTGTTTGTGTTATTTAATCGTCTTAAATGTTGAGTCAGTTTAGATACTCTGAGCATAATTTTGATATTGCTTTGCTCTATATTGATGTATCTACTTTGTTGTTCTCTATTGTGACAGTTCTAGATCCAAAGAGAAATGTAATCTTGATAATGCTTGATATATCAATATAGCTGTTGCTTTCTCTTTGTTTGGTGTCTAATCAATATAACTGTTGTTCAAGAAATTGCAAGTTAAGTTTCTGTTATTATGGATTTTATTGTTTATGAAGCGTTTTTGGCTTTGTTCATGGGAAATTAACGTTATTTTTTTTAATGGTTCAATTTCAGCTGGAAACTAGTCAGCTATTTCCACAAATATAACCATCCAAAACGCAAGCCGACGGGGAAAGTTTGCTAGGTGAGTCTTTCAGTTTGTACAAATAAACAGAACTTCCATAATTTGAGCAATTTGGGGAAATCTGATTGGAGTGTAATTTCCTGATTTTACAGGACCAGGAGAAATGAAGGGTAACAAGGTGGAGTTTAAGGCGGATGATGGTCGGTGGTACGATGCCCGGCTCCGTTGCAACCCTCACGAAGGTTTACTAGAAGTGATTTATGGCAGTGACAACCCTGGCCAGCAGAGTCAGACCTTTCCTGCCGGCTTCTTGACCAGTGTTAGGCGAAGATGTGCATTGGAAAGAAGAATCCGGCCTCGGAGTTATAGAGCCACAGCTGCTAATTGTCCATATGCTACTTTTGGCACGAGAGCTACTCTTGGTATGACAGTCCGATGTGCATTCCGAGATGCTAATGGGAGGTTGAGGGAATTCCGGCGAGCTACAATTATGGACGTAAAGAATCACCACCAAGAAAACTGCTGCCGGTGTAGGTTTAGGATTCGTTGGCTGGAAACACCAAAGGCTGCCCTGGAAGATGGCAAATTAATATATATATATATATATATATATATATATATATATATATATATATATATATATATATAAATGAATATTAATTATAATTACATATTACTAATAATTATTATATCTGAAAATTAACCAAGATATATTATTTAATTTTCTATTCCAAATAGGAAAATTCAATTGATAACAACCAACTAATTAATATGATAATAGAGTTGCATATGTCATATTTTAATTGATTAAAATGTATACATACCCAAAAATGCTGACCTCCATTTAGGTTACAGTAGATTTACTATATGCAATCTAGGTTAACCAAATAATAGGGAGGAAAAGTAAATAAGAGCCTATTCATTTACAGAAAATTGCTCCAGTTTTCTAGAAAATTTTTTCACATAAAACAGAAATATAAATCATATTTATTTTCATCAATTTTCTAAAATAGAAAACAGAAAATGAATTTTTCAGTTTTTCAAAATAAAGAAGAGATTGAAAAACTAATAAAAAATGTTTTTCAAATTTTCTGAATAATATATATATATATATATACACACACACGTACATACATACATATACATATACATGCATATTTATGTTTTTGTATGTGCATACATACATAAGTATATGCATGAGCATGTATATTTAGTGCATGCATACATACATATATATATATATATATATGTATATACACACATACACAGACATATGCATATGTATATGTATACATACATATGTATATGTATGTATATATATGTACATATATACACATATAAATGCATATACATACATACATGTATGTATATATGTACACACATATATGTATATGTATCTATCTATATCCATACATATACATATAAATATATATTTATGCATATACATATATGCATATGCACATACATATTCATACACATGTATCTGTATGTACTTTTATATGCATACATACATATGTATGTATATGTATGTGTATGTATATGCATGTACATATATATACATGTATATATGTATGTATGCATAAATACATGTGCATGTATATGCATATATTCACATACATATATATATGTGTGTGAGTATGTATACACAAAAAATAAACACTTTAATTTTTTATTTATTGATAAATAAATATATTTTCTAAATTTTTTATAAAAAAATAAATACTTTAATTTTTTTAAAATATAAAAAATAAAAAATAGAAAACTGTTTTTTGTAAAATAAGATTTACATTCCTCTTGTTCGCTTCGTTAAAATAAATTGAATTCGCCTCCAAGTTTCTCCTATCCAAACAAAGGCTTAGGAACTGCTCTAGTTCTTTGCTTATGCTAGTGGCCTTTTCGCTTCCTTGATGTCTGACGGGTCAAAATGGCATCGCACCGAGGGATCTGTGGTGTGTAGCGTAGAACAACGCCGATAACCAGTCGCTGCAGGCGGCGGTTGACTGGGCTTGTGGGCCCGGAGGAACCAACTGTGCTCCTATTCAGCAAAGTGGTCCTTGCTATGATCCCGGTGATATTCAGACAACGGGTTCTTGGGCTTTTAATGATCATTACTTGAAGAATGGATTGACTGAAGATGGTTGCTCCTTCAGCAACACTGCTGCTCTCACTTCCTTAAACCCTAGTCAGTAATTTTTTCGACCATTTCCTCTAATTAAAGAGTCTTTTATCAATTTGCATGTTGATTTGTTTACAGGGTTGGTTTTTGATCTGTAAAATTTGATTAATTTGAATACCCTGAATTGTTGTAATTTCCACTGCTAATTCTTGCTTGAAGCTGTTACTTGTGTTTGATTTGGTAATAATCTGGCAATTGTTCTGTTCTTGTGAGTTTTAACTGATTGATTTTCTAAGTATTCATTAATTTTTTTTTCCTCTTTTCAGGTCATGGTAATTGCAATTTCCTTCCAGGTAAAAATGCTATACTTAGCTCTCTCTTCTTCTTCTTCTTCTTTCTTTCTTTTTTCTTTTTTTTTTTCCCTCTCCCAAATATACTCTTTAAAAAAATATATGACATTGAATTTTCCTTTCTATTTGTCAATTATTGCATGACGTTCTCTTGCAGAGATAGAAAACGAACCTTCCTCATGCATGCCAACTGTTCGGCATATTTACTGAATTAAACCAAAATAAAGTTTCAGAATGATAAGTGCTTCTCTTCTACCTTGCCAAGTATGTATCTTTTCCCATACCCACTTTGGTTTTCTAATATCTTTGATTGATTTTATTCATCAAATTACTTAGGCATTGAAATTCCCATTTGAAAGATTGAGGAAATTGGAGTCTATAACCCATATGACGAATTGTATATTATACACTATTATTGTGACAGAAAAACAACGAGTTTGAATAACGAATATATATAGTAATCACGAAATCAAGAAGAACATTCTTATTAATTTATTAAATTGAAATTCAAAAAACAAACAAAAACTAGAGAATTAATTGGGTAAAGCAGGCATGCAGTGGAGTGGGCAATGTTGGCAACAGAAGAGGAAACACATGCGTTGCATCAAGAAGACAACGGAGTTTACTAAAGAGGATTGTCTTTTCTCCAGTTTCACAGTCATAGCAAACTATAATATGGTTAAGAACACATTAAAAAGGAAGTTGGAGATAAAGTAAATTTTTATTAGAAGGATGAAAAGCCAGTGGCCTATAAACGAAATATGGATGAAGATTATTAGAAATGGGTTCGGTAATATAAGATTGTTGAATCTTGAAATCCAAGGACCAGCTCCAAGAATCATAATCCATCAGTGTCCACACAAATAAACCATCTACTCGATCAACATACAGCAACCGAAGCCAGCCGTTGCATACTCCAAGCAATTGGCCTTCGTTGCATGCTCCACACAATTGATAATGGCACCGGCCAGTATGGCTTTGAAACAACTTTGACACACAAGAATTTGAATTAGGATCATATGCTTCCATTTTATTATGACCTGTAAACCAATGCATTATGCCATTATAGAACACAGCTTGCTGAAATTGGCTGCTGATATAAGAAGAACAGCACGTAGAAGGAGAAAACCACACCTACACATCCTTCCAACTTCCAGTTTCAGAATCAAAAACTTCCAAATACATCTTTCTTGGATTTAAGGGAGGGGCAAAGAGATTCTTGTTTTTGTTTCTTATTCTTACAACCTTGGCCTTCACTATGGTTTTTACGATTATTTTTGAGATTCAGTCAAGTGTTTGTTATAGTTTTCTTCTTGTTTGAGATGTTTGATGACCCTTGTTTTTGTAGTTGTAGTAGACACCGATGCCGTAATAGGATTTTAAATTATGCTGTCTATATATAGTTCTGGATCTAGTGGTTTAATTCAATGTATGATAACTGACTATATATTCTTAGTACCGTAGGCATTGAAAGTTGTAAATATTAGGTTAATGAAGTTTTGTTTCCCCTTAGATGTATATATATTAGTACATGGATTCTGTTTTTGTGGTTAGTATTAATAGAATTAAGTTCTCCTTTTAGGGGATTTTAATAGAAAGACATAATGATCGAGGTAGCTGGAGTTGAAATCATGAAGGATTAATTTATTATAATTAATTTGCTACCAATTATTTTATTTTATTATTCATTATTAATTGATGATATTATGTAAATGTGTTATTTATGAATAGATAGAGTACTAATGAATATATATGTTTTTTTTTTTGTCAATGTTTGATTAGTCTTGCTTTTAGATACTGAGCTCAAATTAAATAGGTTATTCAATCATTTTGTTAAGCTAATTATATATATTAGCCATATATTGCTTCCATTGTACATTTTATTTTAGATTTTATATTATTTTTTTTCCATAATTGTTGTAGATGGGACGTACATCTGATATTTTGCGTAAATTGAAGAAACCTAAACAAAAAAACAGTATGGAGTCAAATTCTCAGGGTTAATCAAATATGAGAATGAAGAAGAAAGATCTTAATAAAGTAAAATCTAGTAAACAGGTGAAGAAGAGAATTTCAATTGTTAAAAGAAAAATAGTAGAAGATGAACATTTGGAGAGAAGTTCGAAGAAATTAAAGATTTTATCGAATAAGCCTAAAAATTTAAAGGTACATTTATAATTAGCTTATTTATTTTTGATTTTTTATTTTTATACAAGTTATTTGAGCAAAAAGTTTTTTGAAACACATTTGTTTTAGTTGTATATAATTGTTACAGATCTAAAAATTCTCACTTGGAATTTGGTATACCGGCTGGTATACCTGGTATACTATTCGGTATACCAAATTTTAGAATGCAAATTATCTTGTAAATTTTGGCATACCAGCTGGTGTACCTGGTATAACAGCTGGTATATCTAATTTTAGAATAAAAATTATATTTTGTATATTGGTATACCGGATGGTATACCATGCTATATTGGATGGTATACCATGGTATACGAAATTTCAGATTGAAAGTTATTTTATGGAATTTGGTATACCAACTGATATATTTGGTATACCAGCCGGTATACCTAATTACATGAAAATCATATTTTGAGTTTTGGTGTGCCAACTGGTATACCTGGTGTACCATGTGATATACATAATTACAAGTATTAAAATCATATACCTGGATTTCATAATGAATTGTGTTTTATTTTGTTTTTAATTGGATTTCTTTTTTTTTTTTTATTTTCAGGTTTGGGATTATATTGTTCAGGAACATAAATATTTCCATCCAAAGATCAATGTTCCCATGAAAGTAGAAGTTGTTGCTACTATTAAACAAAAATAGAATAAAGAACAGCTTGGTAGATTTAGGAAGACCTGTTTTGGGATTTTCTTGGATATGAATCAGGTTGTTTTACAACCACAGTTGATTCATTCTTTATTGCTAAGGGATGTTTATTATGATAGCTGTGATGAGATTTGGTTTAATGTGGATGGCGTCCATTTAAAGTTTGGCATGGGTGAATTTGCTATTATAACGGAGCTAAAATATTTTGATGATTGCAAGAAGCCAATTATTCCAAGTGGGGGTAGCCAGTTGATGCAAATATTTTAATGGTAGGAATAAGGTTGATAGGAAATCAATTTTTGATTGTTTTATGGGAAAAAATGGGATAGTGAGGAGGATGGTGTTAAGATAGCAATATTTTTTTTTGTTTATTGCTATCTTATGTCAAATAAGATGGAGAATTTTATTTATGAGATAGAGATTACTTTTATTGAGAATGGTGATTTTAATAGACATCCTTCGGGCAAAGATATCTTTAATTTCACCATTGCTGGGTTGAAAGGGAAGTTTATGAATAATAAAGGGATGGGTTCATATAGGCTCGTTGGTTTTCCATTAGCTTTACAAATTTGGTTTTATGAGTGTCTTAATCCTCATGATACTTTATACGCTGTTCGGGGCAAAGAGAGAATGTTTCAAAAGTTTTAAATTGGAATATAACTGCATTTTCGAGCTTTCAGGATTTTGCAGAGAATCCTATTTTACATCTGTGGTGATAAGGTATGTGTTTATTAATATATTTGTTATTTATATTTTGTTTTTCATTTTTTAATTTATGAACAAGCATATATTTATAACTTAGATTAAGTTGTTTTATGCCATATGATATGTTTATAATTTTTTATTTTTGTATTTTTTCTTTTCTGATCTTCAATTTTTTTTTTTTTTTTATGTTTTTACTTTGTATTTTTAGCTCGATGAACTCATCAATCTTGGTTTAATCTTGGGCATGAGCCTCATCAATCTTTTTCCTTTATAACTTTTGGAAATATTTTTTATTTTAGTTCTTTTTGGAGGTGCTTCAGATTCACTATCAATCCCTTGCAGCCTCTTTGTCAACCCATGGAAATATAAAGATCACTTGCAAGGATTGATGAGGCTCATGCCCAAGTTTATTTTCAAGTGGCACCTTATTGATAAGTTTCATGTTCACGAAATTGTAATCCACCACACTTTCATTAGAACTAAAAACATTCACGTACAGAGATTTCATAATCGCAGTTGGTTTAATCTCTCTTTTTTGCACATATATGATGGAGGTCACATTAGAAACGCCTTGGAACATGACAATTTTCTTGCCAGTAACTTGATATGTATCAGAAACCTAAATTAAATAATAAAATGCAAAATATGAATTCATTAAACATAAAAAAAAAGATAAAAATAACATATGTATTTCAAAACAAAAATAATGTAGAAAAAAATATAACATGATTTGTATTCTGGAATTTGGTATATCAGGTGGCATACTACGTATACTACATTGGACTACCTGGTATATCATCCATATACTAAAAACATAGCATCAGTTGCATTCTGTAATCTGGTATACCATGTCCATTATACCAAAAAATAGAGCATAATTTTTATTTTAAAATTTGGTATACCAGATGGTATATCGTATGTATACTAAATTTCACAACATATTTGCATTTTATATACTATTGTTGTAACAAAATCTAAACCATAATTGAAATGACGAAATGATAAATGATAAAAATCTAAACGACTTGTATAACAATAATTGAAATGACGAAAGAATATGATTTATGCACCTCATTTTTAATCTCATTCTTCTTCTTAAATGTTGTTTCTTCAATTTCATTTAGCAAATTTTGATCAATATCATCAAAAGAAGAAGTGCAACTTACTTCTCCTACTTTGTTCTTATCCCACTAGCAAATAAAAAAAAAAGTAATAACTCATATTATTAAAAAAATTATAAGAATATAACAATTTCAATAACATATAAAAACAAAAATAATTATCACTTAAATACAATATCAACAGCATCCACACCATCAATATCAGATTTTTCATCTTTAAATTCTGCATTCAAATTGACCTCCCCCCAATATCTCATCCTCATGCTCAAAGTTTATATTCTCGGTGCACTAAACATTGCAAACAAAAAAAAATAAAATAAATGAATAAAACCATTCAAAAATGAACATAAGATATTTGTTATATGCACTATTAACATATTATTGCTAAAAAAAATATCAAATTAAAAACAAATAAACTTACCTTGTTGCTACCATCCCTTTTGGAATTCTGCTCAATTCTATGTAGAGCTTCAAATATTCTTATGAAATTAACCTCTACATGTTCTTTCAATCTAATAATTTTTTTAGCAATGTCTTGCACCTCTTTTTTTTTTTTTTATCTCTTCTCCCAGATCAGATGCAACATTAGAGGCGCCTCTTTGGTATGGAACAAAAGCATTATCGATAGCAGGAGGAGTTGGGAAATTTGGATCATGCTAGCTAGAATCTTCCTCTTGAATTTTCACAGCTTTTCTTTTATTAAAAAGTTCAACCAAATCTAGGGTGTTCTTTTCAATAACTATAGGAAGTATATATCTACAATGCTAAAAATACAAACATAAAACATAAAAAAAAAAATTGAAGATCATAAAAAAAATAAAAAAATTATAAACATGCCATATGGCATAAAACAACTTAATCTAAGTTATAAATATATGCTTGTTCATAAATTAAAAAATGAAAAACAAATATAAATAACAAATATATTAATAAACACATACCTTATCACCACAGCTGTAAAATAGGGTTCTCTGCAAATCCTGAAAGCTCGAAAATGCAGTTATATTCCAATTTAAAACTTTTGGAACATTTTCTCTTTCTGCCCGAACAGCGTATAAAGTATCATGAGGATTAAGACACTCATAAAACCAAATTTGTAAAGCTAGTGGAAAACCAATGAGCCTATATGAATCCATCCATTTCTTATTCATAAACTTCCCTTTCAACCCAGCAATGGTGAGATTAAAGATATCTTTGCCCTAAGGATATCTATTAAAATCACCATTCTCAATAAAAGCAATCTCTATCTCAGAAATAAAATTCTCTATCTTATTTGACATAAGATAGCAATAAACAAAAAAAAATATTGCTATCTTAACACCATCCTCCTCACTATCCCATTTTTTTCCCATAAAACAATCAAAAATTGCTTTCATATCAACCTTATTCCTACCATTAAAATATTTACGCATCAACTGGCTACCCCCACTTGGAATAATTGGCTTCTTGCAATCATCAAAATATTTTAGCCCCGTTATAATAGCAAATTCACCCATGCCAAACTTTAAATGGACGTCATCCACATTAAACCAAATCTCATCACAGCTATCATAATAAACCTCCCTTAGAAATAAAGAATGAATCAACTGTGGTTGTAAAACAATCTGATTCATATCCAAGAAACTCCCAAAACAGATCTTTCTAAATCTACTAAGTTGTTCTTTATTTAAATTTTGTTTAATAATAGCAACAAATTCTACTTTCATGGGGACATTGATCTTTGGATGAAAATATTCATGTTCCTGAACAATTTATAATCCCAAACCTGAAAATAAAAAAAAGAAATCCAATTAAAAAAAACACAATTCATTATGAAATCCAGGTATATGATTTTAATACCTGTAATTACATATATCGCATGGTACATCGGGTATACCAGCTGGTACACCAAAACTCAGAATATAATTTTCATCATATAATTGGGTATACTGGCTGGTATACCAAGTATACTAGTTGGTATACCAAATTTCATAAAATAACTTTCATTCTTGAATTTCGTATACCATGGTATACCATGTAGTATAGCATGGTATATCATCCGGTATACCAATATACAAAATATAATTTTCATTCTAAAATTAGGTATATCAGCTGGTATATCAGGTACACCAGCTGATATGCCAAAATTTACAAGATAATTTACATTCTAAAATTTGGTATATCGGATAGTATACCAGGTATACCAGCCGGTATATCAAATTCCAGGTAATAATTTTTAGATCTGTAACAATTATATACAACTAAAACAAATGTGTTTCAAAAAACTTTTTGCTCAAATAACTTGTATAAAAATAAAAAATAAATATGTTAATTATAAATGTTTCTCTAAACTTTTAGGCTCATTCGTTACAATCTTTAATTTCTTCGAACTTCTCTCCAAATGTTCATCTTCTACTATTTTTCTTTTAACAGTTGAAATTCTCTTTTTCACCTGTTTACTAGATTTTGCTTTATTAAGATCTTTCTTCTTCATTCTCATATTTGATGAACCTGAGAATTTGACTCCATATTGTTTTTTTGTTCAGGTTTCTTCAATTTACGCAAAATATCAGATGTACGTTCCATCTACAACAATTATGGAAAAAATTATATAAAATCTAACATAAAATGTACAATGGAGGCAATATATGGCTAATATATATAATTAGCTTAACAAAATGATTGAATAACCTATTTAACTTGAGCTCAGTATCTAAATGCAAGACTAATCAAACATTGACAAAAAAAACATCAACATATATATTCATTAGTACTCTATCTATTCATAAATAACACATTTACATAATATCATCAATTAATAATGAATAATAAAATAAAATAAAATAATTGGTAGAAAATTAATTATAACAAATTAATCCTTCATGATTTCAACTCCAGCTACCTCGATCATTATGTGTTTCTATTAAAATCATCTAAAAGGATAACTTAATTCTATTAATACTAACCATAAAAACAGAACCCATGTACGAATATATATACATCTAAGGGGAAAAAAAACTTCATTAACCTAATATTTACAACTTTCGATGCCTACAGTACTAAGAATATAATCAGTTATCATACATTGAATTAAACCACTAGATCCAAAACTATATATAGACAACATAATTTAAAATCCTATTACGGCATCGGTGTCTACTACAACTACAAAAACAAGGGTCATCAAACATCTCGAACAAGAAGAAAACTATAACAAACACTTAATTGAATCTCAAAAATAATCGCAAAAACCATAAACTAAATTCAAAATTAAGTAATCTCCACTTGATCACTTACAAGTTCAAACTACAGTTTGTTCATTCCAAACTTCAACTAAGCCAAAAAAATCACAAAAGCGAGGTTTCAACAATTAAAAATAATGATTTAACAACGAAATGGAGCAAATACAAAACAAAAAGTAAAACTAGAATTCAACTGTCTAAAATGACAAATCTGATGAATAAAGATTACAAACAAAATGAATACCAAAAATAAAACGAAAAAATTTTTAAAAAATTCATCAACTGTCTAAAATGACAGATCTGATGAATAAAGACTACTAACAAAATGAATACAAAAAATAAAAAAAACTCATCAACTGTCTAAAATGACAAATCTGATGAATAAAGACTACTAACAAAATGAATACAAAAAATAAACGAAAAATTAAAAAAAAAAACTCACCTTCGAAGAAGAAGAAGAAGAAGAAATTGTAGACTTGTTGTTTCAATGGCGAGAGAAAGTGATAAGAGATGCAATAGGATGGCGTAGTAGATCTACACCGGATAGCCTGAAATTACCGGCGAAGACACACCCAGTTTCCAATTGTATAGCAGAAATGGCGGAGTAAAAAGGAAAAGACGACTGCTGTTGGATTGCCGATCCTCCACTAGCTACAGTTGCACCGATGGCAATAATGATCAATTTTCAAAAGCTACCATCGAGAATTGAGTGAAGCGATAAAGAAAAGAAGAAGAAGATAACCTAAGAAAACGGCGAAGGTCGGCAAGAAGTGAAAAGAGAGATAATCCTAAAATGGGTATTTAGGGCTAAACATAAAAAACGGCATTTTTAAAAACAAAAAATTAAAATAAGGTATTTTTAAACATTTTAAAGTTGTGGCTGCAATTTTTAAAATGAGGGTTAAAAAAATAGTAATATGTATAATTTCCTCTTTAGACAACGGGTTATTGGGCTTCTAATGATTCTCACTTGAAGAATGGATGGACTGATGGTGGTTGCTCCTATAGCAACACTGCTGGTCTCTTTCTTTTCTTTTCTTTTCTTTTTTTTTTCCTTCCTCCCCCAAATAACTTCCATTACAGTTTGAGTATGGATTTTTACTTGTTTATTAGCTGCAATGTGCTTTCTATATATATATATATATATATATATATTTCAAATTCGCAATATTTTTTAGTAATTTTTGTTACATTCATTTCTTTTAAATTAATTTTTATTCTTTCAAATCATTCAAATCTCTTAAATTTAGTAGAATTATACTTTTATATAAATTTGTATTTTTAATATATATTTTTTTAAATATTATATTTTATCAAGTTTGAATTTTTATATTTTTATAATATATATAATAAATATACAAGTATATAAAATAATTATAAAAAATAAAATAATATAATCATATAAAAAATTAATTGACAATTATAAATATAATTATATTCCAATACATATATATAATATAACCAAATATAAAAATATATCAATGATTACATTACATTACTTATACTACCAAAATATAGTAATACAATTATAATTTCATTTCATAATATTTTTTAATTTATTACATTATTCATTACATTACAATAACATATAAAAAACATATCGAAAGGTAAGGATTAGGAAAGTTTCTGTCTTGAATTAAAAAATTTTCTACTAAGCTGGAATTAAATTCCCTCTCCTGCAATCAGAAAGGCACTTGTAGTAAATAGCTGTTTGTGTATGTCCAATCGAAATAAATTTTTGCTGTGTGTTTTCACTTGGAGGTTCTAATTTTTAATCAGAGTAAGCATCATTGAGGTAATAAGCCACAGATGATTCTTAGGAGCTGCATGCGAACAAAATATTGTGCAAAAATGTTATTTCCTTTTCTATTTCAATTCGGAATTGGAAAAGTAATTTTCCTTTTAATATACAACTCTATTATGTTTTAATTAAGCCTAGTTGAAATTGCACTACTGCTTTGTTATTTAAAGAATTAATCATCAGTTGATTTTGTTTCTTTCTAACACAAACAAGGTAGAAGATGAGGTTGGCTACAAAGGTTCTCACCTATCAAGAAGCTGGTCAAGCTTTACCGACAAACCTAAAACTCCTGTTGCCAAAAGTGCTACCACTATGGGAAATTCTCCTCTACATAACACTATCAGCATGCCCTTCACAGTGAAGGCCAAGGTTACAAGATTGTAAGAATAAGAAACAAAAACAAGTATTTCCTTGCCCCTCCCTTGAATCCAAGAAAGATGTATTTGGAAGTTCTTGATGCTGAAACTGGAAATTGGAGGGATGTGGAGGTGTGGTTTTCTCCTTCTGAGTGCTGTTCTTGTTATATCAGCTGCCAATTTCAGCAAGTTGTGTTCTATAATGGGATAAGGGGATATTTGGATGCAAGTTCATAACTAAATACAATTAATAAACATCTGTCCAAGATCCCCTCCAAATTATTTTATTTATTTTCTGTCTAAAACTATATAATAAAGAAAATATTACGAAAATGCAAAATAAAGTAACAATTGCTAGACTTTTCTTGTATTATTTTTTTATTATACAAGAGAAAAGAAAGCAGAGACACAAACTCGAGATTTTGCAATATATTGAGATCAGCATTTACTGCTAAAATATCGCAATAGCGATGGCTTTTATTGGATTTAATTAATATTTGTTAATATTTAGATCCAATAAATTGGATTAGGCCGAAGCCCCAAAATTGTTTGAATGCAACTCACAAACAACCACTCTCGTCCATAACTTTCAAGAATAGCTAGCAAATTTCATCACTTGTTTATATTGTTCATATTTATTTTTATATAATGTAAATGTAAAAACAGTTAGATTATCTATAGGTATTTTTTTTAATGATTCAAAAGAGTTAAAAAAAAAATTAAGTCATATGAATTTATCTTTTTTTATCCGCTCATTTGTGACATATTTAACAATAACACATTTACAATTTGTTCATTTATGATCCGACTAAAATTGCAGTGCCATGCACCAATTCTTCCTCTAAGTGGAAAGAACACAAAGACAATCGGCCAATGGTTGGATAGAAAATTTATAATTATATTAGACAATTAATTAGTATATGAATAAAATCGATGTCTACAAACCTACATAGTTTTCTTAGAACAATGAGACCGTCAGGAAAAGTTAACAACTTAGTTTTTGTCTCCAACAAAGATCAAATTCTAGCTGTAATAGGAATTCTTTGTTAGAATATCTTTGATTCCACGTCTCATTTTCACATGAAAACTCCATTTCATCCAACCAAAATCAACAAACCCATTTTTCATTTCCAGTTTCAGAATGCATCTCAAACATTTTCTGCTGCTAATATTTGCTTCTTCCTTGCTGAATTTCCATGCTGTAATAGCTCAACTTGAACTAGAAACAGATGCTCTTTATGCTCTTAAAGCCAATTTCAACGACCCTTTTCTGAATGCTAATTGGAGTGGACAACAATGCCCTCTTCAATATCCTACTCAATGGCATGGAATCAGATGTTCACATGGCAGAATTACAGGAATTTTGTTGGAAAGCTTGGGGCTTTCTGGAATTATTGGTAGTGATGCATTTTCAGTTTTCACTGAACTTACTACTCTCAGCCTCAGGAATAATTCTATTTCAGGAGAGGTAATGAATTTCTCTTCCAATCTGAAGATCAAGGAAATCAATTTGTCAAGTAACAAGTTTCGTGGCCTAATTTCGCGTTCGTTGCTTAATGTTGAATTCCTGGAATCACTTCAGCTTCAGGATAATATCCTCACAGGATCAATTCCTGAATTCAATCAGTCGAGCTTGAAAGTTCTCGATGTCTCTAACAATAATCTTGATGGCAAGATTCCAAGAACTTATATTATGCAATCATTCGGTCCTGATTCTTATGATGGAAATCCTGAGTTATGCGGTCCTCCCACCACGAATGTCTGCAAAGGATTAAATGATGTCGGGAGTGCCGACCCGACTACTTCACCAAAATCATCACCACCAACTTCTGATGAATCGAAGAAAAGTTCTTCCAAGCCTAATTTGGGAATTATATTCTTACTTTTTGATCTTGTCGGTCTATTGGCAGTCATTTTGCTCTTCATTCTTTACTTCAGGAAGGCTAAAAGGCTGAAGAAATTATTGAAGAGATACAACATAGAAGAAGGGAAAAAGGGTGAAGACGAGGTGACGCGAGAAACTGATGATTTCATCACCGAAGAACATGAGCAGGAACCGGATAAGAATCCAAGCAGATTATCCATGGAGGCAAAAGGAAAGGAAATCGTGGTAGGAGAAGAGGAAGGTGACCTGATATTCTTGGACCAACAACCGAGTTTCGAGCTGAATGATCTTCTGAAAGCATCTGCTGAAGCATTAGGGAAAGGAATTTTCGGAAACAGCTATAAGGCAATGATGGAAGGCAGAGCTGCTGCTGCTGTTGTAAAACGTTTAAGGAATTTGAAACCGCTAACTTCGGATGAATTTACGAAGCAGTTGAATTTCATTGCGGAACAGAAGCATCCGAATTTGCTACCTGTCCTTGCATACTACTATTCGAAAGACGAGAAACTACTTGTTTACAGTTTTGTAGAAAATGGAAACCTCTTTACCCGAATTCATGGTAAGTTAACTTGTTTTCATTTTCCATAACTATATAACATTGAACCGAAATTGAGAGTATTTAAACAGGAGGAAAAGGGAAGCCAGGCAGGGTCCCGTTCCGATGGAATGCAAGACTATCAGTGGCAAGAGGAGTAGCAAGAGCTCTGGAATATCTTCATCAGAATAACAAGTCACAAAGCATAATAGTACCCCATGGAAACCTGAAACCGTCCAACGTTCTTCTTGGCGAAAATGAAAGGGCTCTTGTTTCGGATTATGGACTAATTCCACTAATAGCACAACCTATTGCTACTAATAAAATGGCTGCATACAAATCGCCCGAGTATCAGGCTTCGAAAAGGGTATCGAAAAAGTCTGATGTGTGGAGTTATGGGTGCCTGCTTTTAGAAATCCTGACAGGACGAGTTGGAGCAAGCTCAGCTCCACCTGGAACTAATGGAGTTGATCTATGCAGTTGGGTTCATAGAGCAGTAAGAGAAGAATGGACAGCTGAGATATTTGATATCGAAATATCTTCCCAGAGAAGTTCAACTACTGCAATGTTAAAATTACTGCAAATTGCAATCAGATGCTGTGATAAATCGCCAGAAAAAAGACCTGAAATGAGTGAGATTGTAAGGGAAGTGGAAAATATTAAGTTTGCTGATTCTGAAGATGACTTGTCATCAATGGATCAATCTTTAACTGATGAATCTCTATCAACTAGTACTTCAGGAATTCTGGGTGATGAAAGATGAGAGATTTTCTTTCTTTTCTTTTCTTTTTTTTTTTTTTTTCTCTCTATCTCTTATTTTTAAGGCATTGCCACAGGAAATGATTTAGTACATTGAATGTATCAGATATATGACATTGATGAAAAATAAACAAAATATTATTTTTTAATTTAACAGCTCATATTTAAAAACGAGTTGCTGTTTTAATTGAAATTATTGATTTATGTATTGATATTTTTTATAAGAAGAAGAGAAGAAAACTACAAATTACAGGCAAATAGTTCTTGGGCACAAGGTACCCATAGAATCACTTCTAAGAATGTCTCCAATACCATCCGGAGGTTTATGATGCCTAATTAATATTTTCAATTATATTATATGTGAATGTCAGGTCTAAGATATTCAGCTCAAGATTTTCAAATTGGAAATTTTATTAAGATTAGATCAAATCTATATTTTACTTAATTGATTGTTCATAGCTATTTTTGTTTATTGAAATTCTTTTGCACTTCAAGAAGAAAAATGCATATAGCCACTAAAAAAATATATTAGGAGTTGATAAATTTTTAATTTCAGTTCCACCCAAATCAAATTAGTCCTCCCCACAATAAAATTGTTTGTTAGTGATAATTTTTTATATTGGTACAAAAAATGCTCATGTAAGTTTTTTTTTTTTTAAATTCTAAATTAACGCATTAACGTAATGCTGATACATAGCAAAATATACCGCTTTTTAATTTTTTTTTCAGTTTTATCTATTAACAATTAATTCACTAACTTAGCAAACTGTCATATTGATGTGGCAGTTTTGCCATTTGACAAAATTACATGTCCCAATCATTTTAGCACCATTAATTTAAAGTTGATAAAAATTACTAATAAAAGCAATTTTGGATCAATTTCTATTATATTAAAAATATATTTATTTTAAATAAATGATATATACATTTTAATACAATAGTACTTTAAAAAACACGAGTGGCATTTTTATATATTTTTCATTTTCAACAACATATTCCGAAATATAATAATTTCTTTTCTTTTTGGAATTTTTTACTGTAAAAATTAGCTTTTCTTTTAAAAATTGGATCTTGCAGTGCTGCGTTCTCTGTATTTGTTCAGCTGTTTGCCTTTTTATTTTTTTTATTATTTTTTGTTTCGTTTGGGTTATTTTAATATAAGAAAGTGATGTTCTGAGGTGTTTTCTTTTGGGTAAGATTTGGTTTTGTGGATTGCTCGGGATTTTTGTATTTGTTTGGGTTATTGTTATATAAGAAAGTGAAGTTTTGATGTTTGTTCTTTGGCCAAATACATAATTTGACCCTTCAACTTGATAACATATTTCATTTTGGCACCTGAACTAACACTTTGATCAATTAAGCAACTCAATGCTTATTGGAACAGATTTTTAAGCCCTTGATGCTGATATGGCACAAGACATATTTTTCATGCACAATACAGCGCGTTAATGGGTAGAAAACTAGAAGAGGGCAACGGTAAATTAACCAGGGTATTTATGCTTTCTCCTTCCTTATTCAAACGCCATTTTCTCTCTCTCTTATGAAAATTTCCTCTCTCTCTTTTCTGCAATTAATTAATTGTTAAGGTGAGGCTTTCTTCCCTTCTCATCTTAGCTATTGTAGGATCACAATGAAACAAGTGTTATTGTGTCAATGTGGCATTGTTGCACCTATAAGGGTAGCATGGACAAGAGCAAACGCTGGAAGAAGATTTTAGGTTGTAGATTAGAAAAAGGTATTTTACTTTGTTGTTCCATTGTATTTTTTGGACACTGATTAATGTAGATTTTTTTTATAATTTTGATATTTTAAATGTTGTGATTTTAGGAGAATGATGGATGTGTATACTTTGCTTGATTTGATCCTGAATTTGATGAACAAGCAACAAGACTGATTTGGGGTCTATTGAAGAAAGTAAAAGAATTTGAAGATAAAGGAAAGGATTGGAAAGGATCAGGGCATGCACCATCCAGATGTGGTCTCTCTTGTCGTGGAGTTTGTTTTTGTTTGATGTTTTTTGTTTTGGGTTATATATTTGGAATTATTTAATCATTACAGTGATTTGTTGTGGTTGGAGATTAATGAAGAAATGTAATTTTTGTGGTTTGAGATTAATGAAGAAATGTAATTTTTTGCTGATAATTAAGAGAGGTGATAGTTGTGAATTAATCTCTATATGAAAGGAGAAGATTTAGGGACAATTTTATAATTTGGTAAATTGAAGGTGTGTTTCTTGTGAAGAGCAAAGAGGAGGAACTGGGGAGGGTTGTAAAACACCTCAATCGAGTTCCACATCAACTCACTCGAGTTGTTTTCACCTCACCCAAGTTGTTTTCACCTCTCCTGAGTTAGAAACACCTCACTTGAGAGAGCACCTCAACCGAGTTGATTAATGCCTCTTCTTAGTTCTTTTACACCTTTGCTAAGTTAAGGACACCAAAGTTCTATATGTTTGTATCTTTATTTCTATTTTTGTTAAATTTTTAAGATAATGAGATTAATGATATAGAGTATTAGTTGCACTGATAACTAGACTGGATAATATCAAAATATTATTAGCAACATAAAATGTTAGATTACATTCAAAAACTTGGAAGATGCACATTGCAATCTTAGCTAAATACATAATTCATCCAAAATACATGCTTCCATCATTAAGATGAGTACAAACATTCATAATCTAATAGAAACAACAACATCTGGGTTCAACAACACTACCGAGTACTTGGATGCCTCTTTGACGTTGAAGCATTGGATTGACTTAGTTGTGTGCTGATATTAACTGGAACCCTTACACTAGCAGTAGTAGAAGGCATATTCCTTTGATTTATTGCATTAATCCTTTCTTGTTGCAATTGACTTGAAGTTATTGCTGGTCTGCCTCTCCACCTTGGACCACTATTAGGTTTAAATCCAATATCAATGTTTGTTCCAAAAGCACTTTTCACTTGTGTCCCACACCTAATTACTTTTTCAGATTGCCTACTAGGCTGCAATGTACATAACACATATGAAACATACATAAATAAGCACTTAAAATAAATAAATAGCATTAGGTTTGAGAATATTACATTATAAATAGTTTGGCCATCATCAATGAAACAACTATGACTAACCTTCTTCCCTTTCTGCTCAATTATCCCTCCATCTCTTTCTATAGATTAATTAGTAGATTGGCTAGCAACTATCCCTATGCCTCTACCTCTACCTCTCCGTCTCCCTCTTCCTCTTCACCCTGTTGTATCGGAGACATTATCATTTCCTCTCCCTCTTTCTTTTGTACCATTGTTGTTAACTCTGTTGACAACACTCGTATCATTACATACTAATGAGGAAAAGTTAATGTTTAAGGCAAGTATAGAATGAGGCATTGATGTTGATCCATGGTCATATAACTAACTTGGTTGTGATGGAGGAACCTGTAAACAATATTATTTTTCCCTTGTATCAACAAATCAAACTCAATATAATAAATTAAATAATGCATTACAAGTGTCGTGCATCCGGACTTATTGTGTCCAATTTGATGACACTTAGAGCATGTGATTTTTTCCCTCTCTTGGAAGCTTTTCCATATTTTACCCTAGGTTTAGATAGTTCCTTTCTTCTACATCTCTTAGGCCTGCTAGGAATAGGCTTTACCTCTGGTGGTTTAATTACTGGATTGTTTGAATCAGGCCACATCTTCATGTTGGGTATTGGTTGAATAAAGTATTGGTAAGCCCTGAGAAAAATCTCCTTTTCTATACCAATGTTCAACGTAATTTTATGGTTCTTATCCTAAATGATGCATTGAACATATTGCATGTGCACATGCAGTTCCCTTAATCATCCATGATCTACATGTGCATGTTTTTTTCTCAAGTAAACTATATGTACATAATCACCATCAACAACTTCAAACCCACCATCACCATTCCAAGTGACTCTACACCTCCTAAAGTATGTAATGTTGTCCTCTAGTGACAGTCTTGCCATTGGTGAAATGTCAGAAATCCAAGTTTCAGCAAATCTTCTCATTTCAACATGCCTATGTATTAGTTTATGCCTAATCTCTTTTAACATGCTAACAATGTACATATGCCTAGCAGCAACTATCCATGAATTGAATGTCTCACACATATTATTCTCAGCAACATCACATTTAATAAATTCTTTAAAAAATGACCTACACCAAACTTCTTTAGGATAGGCTAATTAATAAATCCTCAACTATGCCATTACCAAGCTTACTTAAATTTTGAAGTTCATCTTTCAATTTTACCTCAAAGCTTGACTTAGCACATCTCCATAACTGTTTCCTCTTTTCTTCACCTCTCTATGACTGTGCCCACCTTGACCAAATATGCCTTGCACACATCCTGTGTTCAAAGGCTGGCAAAAGCTCTTGAATTATTGGTACAAGTCCCTATTACATCATATTTAAAGTTAGAAATGTTTGCATATTGGTAAATGAAAATGATAAAAAAAAAAGGATTAGAAATACCTTTTGCATGTCAGACATTATAGTCAATCCTTCTCCATTTTAAGCTCAAGATCTTTTAAAACATAATTGATGAACCAACTCCAAGAATATTTTGTTTCTTAATCAACCACAGCCCAAGTTAAGGGATGCATATGCTAATTACCATTCTTACCAATAACAACTAAAAGTTCACCATTGCATACACCTTTTAAAAAACATCCATCAAATCCTATAATCCTCCTGGACCCTTCTTTTCGCCCTCTCTTTAAAGCTTCAAAATACACATAGAAATACACAAACAATTGCTTCCCTGATTCAGTTTCTTTATCTGTCCTAATCCAACATGATGAATCGGGGTTAGTATTTCTTATCATGTCTGCATAGTCAGCAAACCTTGAAAACTCCATCTTCCAGTCCCAAATAAATTGTCCTATAACCATCACTTTTTCCCTGTAACACAAACTCCTACATACATACAACCCATACTTCTCCCTTATCAACTCTTGCATTTTCCAAATTTTAATATCCGGTTGCTACAGTATTCTCTCCTCAAATTTTCTTGTTATCCACTTTGAATTGCAAAGCATGTTCTTGTTCTTTTTACTACACTTATGTATTGGTTGATATTTTTTAACTTTGAAATCTCCATAATTCCCTTTAATACTAGCATAAAGCTTTCACTTACAATTCTCACCAATACATTTCACTCTAGCTCTATGTCTCTCATTTGATCTTAATTTAACTTGGACTCCATTTTCACATGCATAATCAACCATAGCTTTTCTAAATTGCACAACATT
The DNA here is from genome assembly GCA_037975025.1 of Excoecaria agallocha. NCBI lineage: Eukaryota > Viridiplantae > Streptophyta > Magnoliopsida > Malpighiales > Euphorbiaceae > Excoecaria > Excoecaria agallocha. The sequence goes on along the minus strand of CM075817.1, from coordinate 43,094,738 downwards.
TTCAAATATCATATGGAGTTCAAAAATAATTATCTGATAGTTTGGATCATATCTGACTTTATTGCTCCTTCTCCTTGTAGCTTTTTCATCTTGTTCATCCCCTCTGTCTTCACTTTCAAGGTCAAAGCTGTCTAAATAAACTTCATCACCAACTAGTCTACCATCATATCTATCTCCTCGTCTATTTTCAATTTCTTCAAAACCCCTATCTATACGAACATCTCTTAAAGGAACGTCTTGAGTGGAATTACCTTCTGCCTTTTTTGCCTTTTCTCTCCTCTCTGCCCTAATAACATCTTTAAATGCCCTCAATTCCAAATCAGCGTCACTATCATCTTCTTCTTGAATAGCCTCTAGATCTTATTCTACTTCATCACCCTTATCTCCAATCTCTTCTTCATCATCACCATCATCTCCTTCTGCCTCTGCTTCTTTAATCTCAGGACAACCAACTTCTATAAATTCAAACTCTGGTGGTTCTTCCTGTGGTACTAAAGAAGTTTGTTCTTTATTGTTTGTTGTCACACTAAGCTCCTCACACACACTAGTTATATTATCAGTAACAAAAGCAGAAATCCTAGAACAACCCCACTTTCTTTATTATATCCAATGGGTCTAATAATTATATCATCTATTATTGGATCTTGGACCACATGTTGGACATAAATGTCCAAGTCATCTTTATGTTTTAGCTCTTTAATTAAGTCCAAAAGTTCAAAGTTATTTTCTATAATTTTAAACTTTTTTGTAACTAGATCCTGGTAATAGAATCCAACAACCTCCACATACCCAATTTCCCTAGAATAATGTCATGCCAACTCAATTAAGGAAAAATGATCTTTGTTAATAAACCATGGTTCCTCTTTATCGTCACTTAAATACCAAGGTACCCCTTCATTTACAATGCTCCCCCCATGGTGAAAAATAGCATGTATTACAGCATCATCCATTTACTGCCAAATAAAATAGCACTGTAAATCAAAATATTTTCCAATTTTGTAATCCTAAGTTATCCCCAATTCATGTTACTGTACCACTAAAAAAGTTGGCCTAATTTCCACACTATAATCTCAAAAATACCACAACACATATAACTTAGTGGGAGCAAAAATACATACCTTTCTCTTATCAGTTGACTCTTCAAAATGGATTTATGTATTCTCCAGTTTGAAAAACCACACCAATATCGCAAAAGGTAAATCGCAAATTGCAAAATCCTTAGCCTCCTTCGAATGCTTCGTTCTCTACTTTGATTAGTTGCCGGTACTAGTTATGAAGAAAACAAATCGATTCAAGGTTAATCGATTACCCCTTCCACTGTAATTGCTTAATCGAAAATCATAGGATTTCTCTCCTCTGTGATTTTAGATCCAAAATCCCCCATTTTTTCCTCATAAAATCGATTCTCAATTTTTAATTTTCAGCTTAGCCATCATTGACATGTGGACAATTATAATTGGACTTCATGCCACATCAGTGCGATTGAACTACACGCACATCCTCATACCTATTATTTGAGAAATAAGAGCTTTAAAATTGATTATGGATAGATTTGAGGTGTTTAACTAGTTAAAGTAAGTGTTAAGGCGTCAAAATGAAATATATTGTCAAGTTGCATGGTTAAATTATGTATTTGACCTTTTTATTTTGAATCCTTAAGTTGCTTTGGGTCGGTGGAAAGGAGTGGCAGCAAGCAGCTGGTTAGTCCACTGTTTGTCAATGACTCAATGTTATTAAAATTAGATTGGAAAGATAAAGAGTTCGTGATTTCGGCCAATTTATTGAAGTCCAACCGAATTTTTTTTAAATAATATAATTTTAAATTTTATATAAATATTATTAAAGGTAAATATAAAAAAATTGAAAAAATAATTCATAGTAAAATCAATCGAATTAGTTTTTTTTATTTAATATATATGATGCATTCAGTTAAAATTTTTTATTTTTATATTTTTAATTTTTAACTACGGTTTTTATTTTTTAATATCTGTTAAGTGTTAATCTAGGAATTCATTGAGCTATTTGGTTTTTATTCAATAACTCGGCTCGCTAAAAGCCTAAAACTCTTCACTTCAGATCCCATCTAGTTTTTCCAGAAAATTTCCGCCTTAACATTACAAATCGACTGACTTTTTTTTGGGAATTCTCTGCATTTTCCATGGCAAATGCCTGGAAAAGAGAAGATAAACACTCAAAGCTTCTCTCTCCCAAACCCCTTCTCCTCCTCCTCATTCTATCTGTTCTTGTCTTTGTTTTCTTATTCTTCTTCTCATCCTCCTCTCGCACGCCATCAAACCCCAATCTCACTCTCTCTTTTTCTAGAATCCCAGCTTATCCAATCCCTCCCTTCAATTGCCTAAAATCCCAGCAAGCGCACCCTGTAGTCGCTAACATAGTTGAAAACATCAAGTTCCCATTTTTATACTCCCTCTCTGATTTTGGGTCTTTGCCCGATAAGCCCCACAAGAACATTGTGAGGCTGCTTAAGGGAAAGCCTTTTAGGAAGCCGGATATTTCAGTGACGATTCAGAAACTACTGGAGGAGAAAAGGGGGAGAAATGGGTTGGTGGTTGATGTGGGTGCCAATGTGGGAATGGCAAGTTTTGCTGCAGCGGTGATGGGATTCAGGGTGTTGGCCTTGGAGCCAGTTTTTGAGAACTTGCAGAGGATTTGTGATGGGATTTGGTTCAATAGAGTCGGGGAGTTGGTTACTGTTTTTGAAGCAGCTGCTTCCGATCACATTGGGAATATCACTTTTTATAAGGTAACGATTTTAGTTCAACTGATTGATTTTGCTTCAATCAGATTCGTAGAAATGCTTTTTATTTTACAATGAATAGAATTTTTTTTATTTTATAATGATGTTATTCTTAGTGAGTTCTGCTTGTTGAAATTCACATTTCTATTGCTAAACCCTCAAGTGATGGTATTTGGGATTTTTGTGGCATTATGCTTGCTTATGTTGGGGTACTTTGTAAAGGAGGGTTATGAGGGATCTTAGCCTTGCCCTTCTGCAATGGAGAGTAGATACTCGAGCACCTTTTTCTCTAATCTATGCGTTAGAGTGGCTTGTTTTATTGTTTTATAGTTATTGTTTTTTGCATTGATGTCGGTATGTAAAAGATCACCATTAATTTAGTTCTCTTAATTCTTAATGATTGTTGTCCTGTTTGAAGTATCATTTCGTTTATGATTGTTGATCAATGTTTCTGTCCCCAGTTTAAGCGGCTACAAGATTGAACTAATTACAAAGTATTGATAAATTAACATCCTAGTGTGCCAGGTAGCACTTTGATAATGTATCACACAGTTCAATAAGGCTAGAAGTTTTCTATATACATTGTGAAGCTCTTGAACAAAAGGTGCATTAATGTATCACACAGTTCAATAAGGCTAGAAGTTTTCTATATACATTGTGAAGCTCTTGAACACAAGGTGCATTGAAGTTTTTTTCTGACTTCCCTATGCTGCAGCACAAAATTTGAAACTTCGATCTTCCTGGTTAAAACTTCTGTTTTGTGAGTTGATTATTTTTGCAGTTTTGATCCTGGTGTTGATAAATTTGCTCTCCTTCTTTGGAGTAATTCAAATTTTTTATTATGCTAACGTATTTTTAGTGATTGACTAATCACCATTGTTTGTATGTACGTGCCCCAGCTTGTTGGTCGGCTTGACAATAGTGCCGTTTCAGCAACTGGGGCAAACCTGGCATTCAAGTCTAATGAAGAAATAGCACTCCAAGTAAGGACTATTCCCCTTGATGAACTAATTCCAGAGACAGAACCAGTGCTTCTGCTCAAAATTGATGTACAGGGCTGGGAATATCATGTATTGAAAGGAGCATCAAAGTTATTATCAAGAAAGAAGGGTGAAGCTCCGTACCTGATATATGAAGAAGATGAGCGATTATTACAAGCCAGCAACAGCAGTGCAAGAGAAATACGTGATTTCCTCCATACTGTGGGTTATAATCAGTGCACCCAGCATGGTACAGATGCTCACTGCACCAAGGATTGAACTTTGTGACGGCAAACAGATCCGAAGTGTAAGACTTGTTTTCCATGGCTTTTCTTTTGAGCTATGAAAGGAATTTGGCTTGCTTTGCGTGGTTGCGCTGTTGTTAAGCCAATGATACCACGACCCAGAGTTTAATTATTCTCAAGACCACACTTTCAAGGTTAGCTGTGCTGCTGGTGAAATTGCTAAAGGAAAGCTCAAAGTGAAAGGGAGCTATCAGCCCATGGTTTTCTGTTCATTGAGTTCGCATTGCACAAAGGATGTTGGTCAGCTTCTTGATAGCCAGCACTTACTATTTTTTTTCTTTTCCAAATTTTTTCAAATGCTCATTTTTTAATGTTAAAATTGTTACTTTAGATGATGCTTTGATGCATCAAATTTACCACATAAACAGTTTATTGCCTCCTGAATTATATAAATGTCCATTCATGCATATGCACGGACATGAGTTATTTGTGCTGGGGGTCAAGCTACTAATTTAATTAACAAGTCCACTAACATTTTTAATTATTAATCATTTATTAGTTAAATAATTTTGGTTAACCATTCTATTTGTTTAGTTTTTTCAGATCGGGTTAATCTATAAATTTTGGTTTATAGTTATTTTTTTTTAAATTATGCTATTTGCAAAGAGCAATTCAATTTTTCAAAGTTTTTCAAAATAAAAATTACAAATTCAGAGTATTTCAAAATAAAACTTAGAAAAGAGTGTCAAAAGTAAAATACAACCCAAATACGATTAATTATTAATTAGGGGTGTGCATAACAGAATTGAGAACTGAATGGAAATCGAGTTTGGTTTGTTTAGTTTGGTTATTTTAATTTTCAATTTGTTTGATTTTAAATTGATTTAATCGGTTTGGTTTGATTTTTGAAATTGAAAAATTGAAAGAATCGAATCGAATTGAAGTTTTTATACATGTATTATTTTATAGTATTATGATTAGGGGTATTCAAAACCCAATCCTATCCTAATAACCCGAATAAGGAATTTGGATATGGTTATTAGGGTCGGGTAGGGTTGGAGATTTGGGGGTTCGGGTTGGGTTAAATCCTCGTTAACCCGAAAAATATACCCCTCCAAAACGCACCGTTTCATGAAAATGGGTCAAGTTTGGGTCGAATTGACCCGACCCGAACCTCATTTTTAAAAATTAAAATAAAAAATAATTCTAAAAATAAATTCGGGTTGTTCCGGTGGGGCTCAAAATTTTAAGGGTTATTCGGGTAGGGGCCCGAATTATTTATAGGGTAGGGTTGGAATATATGGTGTTGTTCGAATTTCGGGTTATTCGGGTCAGGTTGACCCGAACCCGCCCGATGAACACCCTTAATTATGATGTCAAAATAGGCATTCTGGATTAGTGGTGTGCAATTTCTTTTAAGATCATTATATCTTGAGTTTAAATCCTAATAGACACATGTTTTTTTATTTTTCAATTTTTACTTTAATTTTTTTGTTTCTCAATTTTTACTTTAATTTTTTTTACAAATGAATTAAAATTTAAAAGCGAATTAAAGTATAAATTTAAATTCTTAATTTATTAAATTGAGTATTAGTGATTAAATTAAAAATTAAATTTTCTGTATAATTGATAAATCAATTTATTGTGTATAAAATTAAAATTTAGAAGTGAATTAAAATATAAATATAAATTTTTAATTTATTAAATTGAGCAATAGAGTATCAATGATTGTATTTTCAATCTAAATTACTAAATACTAAATTTTTTTATTTTTTTAATGTTGTGTCAAATTTGACTTATATTATATTTAAAAAGTTATATTATATTTTATATGAATTTTTTTATTGGAGAATTTTTAATGTAATTTTTAAATATTATTTTAGCAATATATTTTTAATGTAATTTTGAATAATATTTATTATGAAAATAATATAATAAATTTATTTATTTTATTTTAATTTTAGTTATATTAAATGGTTTTATTTTGTTAAATATAAGTTAATTTAATTTATAGGCCTATTTAGGTTAAAAGTCCAATTAAAAAAAGTCCATATTTGATTCAGATTCGATTGAATCGAATTGAATAGATCGACATTATTTTGGTCCATTCGGTTCTCGATTGTATAAACCTCGATTTCGATTCGGTTCTCATATTTCTCAAACTTCGATTCTTTATTCGTTCGGTTTGCTTCAAAATCAAATCGAACCGATTATTTGCACACCCTTACTATTAATAAGTTCAATCAGTAAAGAAATTCAACCACATTTATAAAGATGAAAGGGTGACAATCAACACCTTGTGTGGTGGCCGATATGAATCTCTGTGTGTGGCTGAAAGTGGGGAGAGGAAAACGATGATGAAGAACTGAAAATGGAATAAAATTAGAGATTATACATTATTCATAAAATGTGGGGTTGTGAATGTGAAGCCCTAAAGGTTGGTCTTAGATGGAATGTTTGTTAAGGTAATAAAGTCCAAATATGTAATGAAGCTTGGATCCATGACCTACCTAAATTCAGTATTAATGCCTCAAAAGATGAAAACATCATTGTGTGCTCCCCAAGATAGATTATTAAAAGCCATATTTGTTATCGAGATACCTATTTCAAAGAAAATTTGTCTAAAATTACCTATCGGTGGCTGGGGTCAAATTATTGATGTGAGGTGGATCTAGAAAAACCAATTATAATCCAAAAATAATTTGTGTATATATTTTACAAAAACGTAAAATCAAAGTGGGTGATAAAATAGCTAGGGAATATGAAAATAAATGCATCATTTCTAAAATTTTGCCTAGACAAGATATGCCTTATTTGTAAGATGGAAGTCTTGTTGATATGGTCAATCCACTAGGAGTACCTTCACAAATGAATGTAGGGTAGATATATGAATGCTCAATTGGATTAGTGGAAGGTTTACTATATAGACATTACTGAATATCACCATTTAATAAGAGATATGAAAAAGAAGTTTTGAGAAAATTAAGTGTTTTCAAAAATTGTATGAAACCAATAAGCAAACAACATATTTGTGAGTATTTGAACTTGAGTATTCGTAAAGAGTAGACTATTTGATGGAAGAATGAGAGATTCTTGTGAATAGGCCATTAAAATAGAAAAACCTTATATCTTGAAATTAATTAATTAAGTTGATGATAAAATATATGGATGTTCTAGTGGACATTAATCACTTGTAACACAACAACCCTTTAGCGAAAGGCCAAGCAAGAGGGACAACGAGTTGGAGAAATTGAGGTTTAGGCTCTAAAGGGTTTTGGTGTTTCTCATATTTTACAACACATGTTTACTTCTAAAGTAGGTAATATTAGAGCTAATCAAAAAGTGCTTTGTAACATCCTCAAATTTGCATTTGCCATGTATGGTATAATGTAGAGGGTAAATAATTATCCTAGGATAAATTTGGATAAATTTCAGAGAAATCGAAGTTGAATAAGATAGGAAAGTGGGACCCAGTATAAAGGTTAAATGTGCTCGGATCAAGATAATCCGAGAATGGGTGATCCGATGGGAAATTTATCCTAATACTAGTTTATGAAAGTAAGTATTAAATGGAGTTCAGTGGTACAATTGGAGGTGAAAACGAGCTTACATTGACCATTAAATGGGACAAAGAAATTTTTACTCGATACCGTAAAAAATAATAACCAAAAGTTTGATCGAACTCCGAAATAGTATACTGACCTTCAAAAATTATTTTGATTTCATAATTATGTTAGTAATAACCTATATGGTTTGTTAGAAGTAAAAAATAAGTATTCTGACAGTTTCGAAACTTCGAATTTCGGACTGGTTGTACAAAAAGCTAATGCTAAAAGTATATCGAAACGAGGTCAAAATGAGCTGAAATTATTTTCATATGTTCTTGAATATATTAGGATACTCAAAAAAAATTCAGGGCATTCTAACATGTGAAACGAAAATTCAATATTCGGGGTATAAAATCGATACCGAATCAGTTGAGGGTTCAAATTTGGGAATTTTGACATATGGGATTATAGAGGTCAATAAAATGAAGTTATGATCAGGTACAAGTAAGCTTATAATGTTAGGGTATGTGCAAGTGGGTAATGTAGTGACATGTAGCTTAATTTAAGGCCATTAGATTCAATAGTAAAAGATTGAATCTTAGCCACTCCTTTTAACCACTAAAATACAAATATAAAAAGGAAGTAAATTCTGAAAATTACCTTCAGATTCCACCGTTTGGTCCCTCTTCTCCTCTCAAACCTGAATCTAGTTCTTCCTCATCTCTCCTTCATTTTTAATTTATCCAAGCTTCCTCTCTCTAAATCTTAAGCTAAAATTTCAACTTAATACTTAGAATTTCATCCTCTTTAACTTAGAAAAGGATTTCCATCAAAGGGAATTCAAGAATTTGGTGATTTAAGGTAAGAATAATTTGGTGTAATTTACTGGTTTCATAAGTTCTAGGTAGAAATTAAAGGGAAAATTATATGAGCATGTAGGAAAGGGCTAGAAAATAATAGTAGTAGCTTTAATTTGCTTAAAATCATAATTTAATCTCATGATTTTCTCTCTCTTCAATTCAGCCAAAAGAGCAGAAACAAGAAGAAGAAAGGAACAAGGAAGGAAAGGAAAAGGAAAAGGAAGAATAGGTGTATTTCAAGCCCAATTGAGGTTAGTGGATGTGTATTACATTAAATTTCACTAATTTAGTTGAATTTTCCTAATTTTTCTATTATGTAACTATGCTAAATGGAATAAAATGGTGAATTAACTTAATATGACATGATATAATGTTAAATTGAACCATTAGGAACATAATTGAGGGAAAAATCAATTTGAAAGAGAGAGGAATCAAGGTGGCCGAATAGGGTACCTTAGTGAAAATTGGCCTTAAATTAGGTATTTAGCAATAAATAGCTAAATTAATGTGTGGGGGATTAAATTATGTTGATTAAGTTGAAATATGAAAATTTATATTAAATATGTAATAGTTACATAATGATGGAGAGTATGGTAACTTAAAGATTTCATGTGAATTTGATGTAATTCATTATGTTATGTCATGAAATAAATATTAAAGCATGTAAGGCATAAATTTAAAGAAGAAAGAATTTGGAAGTGAATATTTTCCTTATGGCTGAATGGTATATACTTAGTAAATAGTATGATTTAATTACATATTATAGCAATAAATACATATATGTGAAGAATTATTGAACATTAAGCTTATATGATAACGATGTATGGTTTAATGTAATTAATACAGTGTTATAGGAATAATTAACAGTGTAAAAAATGTAATAATGTAGTGAAAATTACACTACTCTTAGTGTTCAGTGGGTAATCCAGGACTTTAAAATAGTATAGCTAGCCATAGGGGCACTTATTCCACGATAATTACTGTATTTTGACTGTTATTATACTGAAAATATTATTTTGTCGGCTTATTATATGACTGTACTGGAGAATGGTATAGTACCCCAAAGGTACGATCCCTCCAATGTACTGGTTTTACTATTCCGTTTATCCAGTTCATGATTTTTCAATGTTGTCAACTAGGGGCAAAATCATAAAATTTTATGTGAACTGAGTAAAAAGGGTAATTATACGAGTAAAAATGTTATAAAGATGAATAGAAATGGAATAAGATGAGAAATAAGATTTAAATGAACAAAAAGGGTAAAAACATAATTACATGATTAACTGAGGGTAAAATTGTTATTTAATATTAATGATATAGTTAAAAGGGATAAAATAGTCAATTTAATCAAAAAGGGTAAAACCGTAATTAAAATAAAGTTCGCAGACCAAACTATAATTGACCACCCGAAAGAAAATTTTTAGGAATTAAAATATAATTTATGCAATTAAATTAAAGTAAAAGTCAAATGTATCAAAATTGAGGTTAACTTAGTCAAATTGAGAAAAAGTTAACCGTAAAAGTCAAAAATGGTCAAAAGTGGAGAAAGTCAAACTTTAGGGAATAAATTGTAATTTTTACTCAAATTGGTAAATTTCTGAAATTAAATAAGAAAAATAATTTTTGAGATAATTAGAAGAAAATTTCAATGTAAAGGGAATAAATTTGGAATTTATTCATTCATAAAAATTTAATTGTATTAATAAAAATTTTAACTAGTTTAAATAAATAAAATAATTTGGTGAAATTTTATGTAAATATATCTAATACTAAGTGACAATATTGCTTAGCGTGCAGTTTATTGTAACTGCGCGCAGGAACATGTGTAGTAAGTCCAGCACAAGAAGATCAAGTAGTGGCATGTATATGGAAGAGACATTTTGATTTTTGAGTTACATAATTATATATAAGCTATAGGATAAAGTATGAGAATTTGTTTATAATGGGCATGGAATATTAATGTTATGTGAACTTTGTGATTTAGTGTGAATTAATGGTATAGGGATTATGCATAAATGGTTGTGGAATGTGTATGTTGAAATGAAATTATGAAGTGCCGTGTTGTTGATTGGAGTTTTGGGAGTTGGAGGAATTATATTGAGAGTGTAAAATTGAGTTTTTGCAAGTTTGGGTAGCATGAATTTTAAACTGTAATGTTGTCGAAATTTCATTTAATTGAATAATAAATTAATAGTATTAGAAATAGTGATGATATAATACGAACTTAGGATGTATATAGTGGATGTGACATGCTTGGTACTACAATTATTGGAAAAACAACATCTAAATCAGAGGATGTTTTAAAATCTTTTCAATTGCTTGTTCGAGAACTATGACCTTTGGCTTTGGAATTGAATAATTTCAATTCCTTCATTTGGTTTACAAGGCTTAGATCTTGGAACTTTCCTTTGCTTTATAACCTATGCACCTTAGTAAAAAGTACAACAATCCAAACCATAATCCACCCTACAACAAAACTTGCCATTCCCATATTGGTACTCACATCAATTATAACCCATTTGTCCCTTTTTTTTCTATTCAAATAGTTCTTAAATCATTGCTAAAATATCTAGCTTCCTAAAAGGCTTTCCTCGAAAAGCCTCACAATATTTTTGTGGGGCTTTTAAGACAAGGAACCAAAATGGGAAGGAGAGAATAAAAATGGGAACTTGATATTTTCAACTATGTTGGCAATGATGGGGTGAGCTTGTTGGGATTCAATTGAAGGGAGGGATTGGATAATCTTGGGTTTTAAAAATAGAGAAAGTGAGATTAAGCTTCAGTGGTGAGCAATAGAAGGAAGCGAAGAAGAATAAGAAAACAATGACAAGAAGACATAGAATTATGAAAAGAAGGAGAAGGGGTTTGGGAGAGAGAAGCTTTGGGTGTTCATTTTCTCTTTTCCAGGCATTTGCTGTAATGCCCTCATTTAGAAGGTCATATCAATCAAACATTCATATATAAATATCACAAGTGTTCATGCATTGTCATAAACATTCAACAAATTCAACCACATTTCTATCATAATTTCATCATGCATAGCCTAACTTTACTTGATTATCAGATGATTACATCATATAAAAGTTTGCATGTGTCCCTCTAATCCACACTTGTCTTTTACATACCAGTAACATTATTTCGCCATACATTAATGTATTACTTGAGACATTCTAGTCCTAGCCTTTGTGTTGACCATCCATCAGCAAGCTTTGTCCCTGAACGATCCTAACAAAATACCTAGACGGATAAAACACTCGTACTAAGTTAAAAATCCCAGTAGGAAACAATACATCAAAACAACCGCTCATAGCAATCGTTATAGAACATGCAAGCAAAATTAGCATGCAATAATAAATTCTATTTATACCAGCCATGTCGAGGATCGATAAAAATAAGTCATTTAAATAAACCATAAAGTAATGCTTTCATTATTAATAATATAAATTCATATGTAAGTTGTGTGCATATATTCATTTATAGATGTTCATAAACTTTCACATGGTCATCATATAACCTGTCAAGTAGCTTTCCACTTTTAATTACATTTCTTTATAAATGCCTACCTAATCTTTTACGAGTATGGATAATAGATGCTATAGATACTCAAAGATATCTATGTATCAGTCATGTGGATACCCCGTAGGTATCAAATCTATAGATCCAAAAGGGATCAAAACTGTAGTTCCAAACGGGATCAAACTTTAGACCAAAATGGGGCCAAATACTAACAGTTGCAATTACCTTTATAGACATACCTATTTATCCACAATCAAGTACTATAACTTAGTCTTAAATTCACATGCATAAACATTTATATTTGTACACATCTAAATTCATATTTATATTCTTTAATGATTAACCTTACGTATTAATGGTGTTAAGATTGGTTAACTCAAGTTTGTATACCCTTTCCAATGTTAATAGAACACATACAAGTAATGAAACGGAGGAGGGAACCCAGCCGAGTCACCATTCAGTCCAGCCAGGTCATGTGCTAACAATTAGTCCAAAATACATTGACCCGACTGAGAGAAGAACCATCTCAGCTGGGTTGATTGTAGAACTCCAATTTCTATAGAAACCATTTATGCAACCAGTCCAACCATTAACCCCATTTATCACACAACAATGGCTCTTAAATTAGTTAACAAATTTAACAACTTATTCACTTAATTTCATGCATAAAAATCCTAGCAAAACACTAAAAGTAACAAACTCTTCAACTCATTTAATTTGCCGCTAAGATAAACTTGTCACTATTCTTCCTGTTTACTTTCACTTTCATGAATTCTACAGTTAGCTTAAATTCAAACTTCATCAGAATACACTTAAATCACAAGTCCTAAATCCTATGTCTATTCCAATTGATTTCATACCCCTTAGACTCTTAAACATCTACTTGAACACAAAACTAATAGAATCAGACTATTGAAAATCTATGCCAGTTTCCTAATTTCTCTTGATTGCTTTATTAAAGTCTCAACATGAACGAACCTATATAAGCACCTCAACAGGCTTTCATAGAGTTCAACATGGCTTACATACGTACCCCTTTATTGCAAAATTTAAAAGTCATACATACTCACAAATAGGTGAAGAATTCCCATACCCTACAACTCAAGAAGTCCTCTTCACTCCTTGACAAAGACTTCTTTCCCCTCTTCTTACTAGATTCTCATTCTATAATATCATTTTACACTTGTTAATCTTCATATGTCTCACTTAAATTAATTTGTAGAAATTAAAATCTAGAAGGAGAAGAAATAGTAAAAAAAGCTTATCATGTGCTTTACCTAACCCCTATTTCTCTCTCTTACAATTTATAAATTACTAACTTGAAGAGAATTTCTTGATGGAAAAGAAAGGCAGAAAACCAAGAAAAGAAATGTTGGAGATGGCCTTCATAGTCAATAACCACTTCCTATTTCCTTTCTAATACTCGCTTTCCACCTCCTTCTAGAAACATACATGTATCATTTTCTTATTGGTCTACTTGTGATCATGAAGAGAAGTTCCTTTTTAATCCCTTAATAATTTTATTTTCTTAATCTCTTTTTGCTCTTAATAATTTATTCAATTTAATCCTTACTTCAAGCTTCCTAATTATGCGCATACATGCCCAATTGTAAATTTACTAAATACATGCCGAATTGTAAATTTACTAAATTACCTTTATCTTTCCTCATAGTACCATCTATGTCCCTTTTCTTATTTCTCTTTTACTCCAAATGTGCCATTTACATGTTTTTTTTCGTAAGGTATATGTTGGTACCTTACATTTACCATGAAAAATTTAGAGAATTTCAAAAGAAAAATTCTATTGATTTTAAATGAGAAGATGGAGATTTCTTGGAAAAGAGTTTTGATCTTGTAGTGACATAAGGGATTAAAGTGAAAATTCTTCGAGAAAATCATGAAATTGTCAGCAAATGGCACTTCAATCACTTGGCTCAATGCAAATATAGTGTCTCTGAATATGTACCCATTAAATAATATGTTTTAAAGTTAGGCTATTTCCTTTTTTTGAAATAAAGAAAATTTCGTTAAATGAAATCAACCACCAGGGCTGAATACAAAAAATTTAGAGGAGAATCCAACTAAATATGAAGATCGGATAAAGAAATCGAAGCTCTAGCTATAACATGATTTATAGAATTCATTAATCTTTTAGCAAAAACAAACCTTACTATAAGACCCCAATCATAATTTAAGTGAAACAAAAAACAAGAGCTTGAACAATAACTATTGGGAATCAAATTCAATAAGAACACAATTCGAATTTTGTGATTTAATCTAACTGAGTGCTTCACAAACGGTTGGACATTTGGCTAAAGTAATGCATGAAACACCATATAAGGGACCACTACTTGCCACTACAAAAGAGCCCAAGTCATCTTTAAGAATGAAACCAAAACCTGATTTATTCTCAGCTTTGAACATAACTACATCAACATTCAATTTCAACCACTTAGTGAGAGGTTTAATCCAACTACTTTTATAGGAAGCTTTCAAATTATTCACCTGGGAACCAATATTATTCGAAGAAATAGGCTTAAGCTTGGCTATTTTGAAGTTTTGTAACAAATAAATAGCCCCACCAAGTATGCCATCAACCTAACTGCTTCTTCTATTCCAAACAAACTCATTTTGATTCTTCCACACACTCCAACAAAGCATGATATCCTCTAAGCAATTATCAATGGATAAATTATTGAAAATAAAAGTTAGCCAATCAATAAAGTTCACAAAAAACCTCTCACAAATCCATAAAAAGAACGGGACCATCATTCCTTAGCAATAGGATAGTCAACTAAAATGTGAATAATAGTTTATTCATTAAGACCACACAACCTACATAAAGGGTCAATATTCACTTCCTTGGAGAAGAGAATTGAATTCATAAGGAGACAATTAATGCTTGCTCTCCAAATCATGTTAAGAACCTTTGGAGGCGCATTTAACTTTCACAACTCCTTCCAAAAAGAACTATAGTGAATAAGAGCCCTACAATTATTGTAAAGCAACTGATAAGCACTTTTTATAGTATACAACCCTTTTGAATCTGCATGCCACCACCAAGAATCACTAGGATGATGAAAGCTTAATGGAATCTTCTGAATTACTTTCCTATCTCTATTATTGAATAAAGAATGCAAAAGATCATCATTCCATAAATATCTATTCACTGCCATCATATCTGAAACCTAAAAATCCTTATTACTTTGAGTAGTATTACTAGTAAAAAAGATAAAAGGGTTAAGCACATTCGGTAACCAAGGAGATTTTCACATAAGAATATATTTACTGTTGCCCACAAACTCCTCCAAACATAACTTGGATCAATACCACTGTTAGCTTCATGAAAAGAGCATGAAGGGAAATATTTTTCCTTGAAAAGGTGAAAAACCAAAGAGTCAGATTTAGTAAACAGACGTTGGGCTTGTTTCCTAATCATAGATAGATTGAACTCATGAAAAGATTTAAAACACAAACCCCTTTCGAATTTTCTTATATAGAGGCATGTCCAGTTTTTCCAACGAATACTTTTATTGCCTACTTCTTTCAACCCTAACTAGAAACCATTTAATAACTTCTTTAACCCGGAACACAAAATAAGCAGTAACAAGAATGTACTCATAATGTAATTTGGAAGAGATTGAGCTACAATCTTGATTAAGATTTCTTTACTTGCCAGAGAGAGAATAGTCCTATTCTAACCCTACAACTTCCTTTGGATCTTATCCTTGATGAAACCAAAGACTATATTTTTATTTCTCCCCATACATAAAGGCATTTCCAAATAAAAGTTTTGATTCGAACCCAACTGGACATTGAGAAGATTTATGACTTGATCCTTAGTAGATTGAATAGTATTGGTGCTAAAGATTACTAAGGACTTGTTGAAATTTATACATTGCCTAGAAGCTAGCATATTCATACACCTTAAAAGCTTTGCGAGGGAGCTTCTACCAAGTTTACTTTGAAGAAATAATAACTATCATCAGCAAAAAGGATGATAGCTCACCTCTAACAATTGAAACTCCATAAATAGAGGCTTGTGTTTCCATCTTATTCAGCAATGAAATAAGACCTTAGGCACATGTGATAAATAAGTAAGGAGACAAGGGAGGCCTTTATCTAAGGCCTCCACTTGGATTGGTTTAGATTTATGCTTACTATGAGTCACAAAAAATTTTAACAAAAGAAATGCACATCATCATGAGTTTTATCCAACCTTCATGAAAACCCATTATTCTCATATCATTAGCCAAATAAAAGCCATTCCACATGATCATATGCTTTTCTCATATTCACTTTAAGAGCAATAAAGCCCTTGTTCACTGGGTATTTTCTTCACAGAGTATGCAAAATTCATATGCAACTAGTGTATTATCCATAATGAGCCTGCCTGCTACAAAAGCACCTTGGTTTCCAGAGATAATTGTGGGTAGAACACTCTTCATTCTATTGACTAGGATCTTCGCTTTAATTTTATACAAAATGTTTGAATTTAGATCTGCAATAACTTTAGCTTTATACTTTTTTGGAATGAGAACTATGGTTGTATCATTAAGGCCATCTAGAAGAGAGACGCTACTAATAATTTGAAGGCAAGGTTCAGAAATATCATAACCAACAACTCCCCAACAATGCTGGTAAAAGGTTGGACTAAAACCATCAATGTCAAGTGAATTATCCAAATGAATAGGGAAAAGAGCTTTCTTAACACCATCTTCAGTGAAAGGAGAGAGTAGCCATTGATTTTGCCCGTGAGAAATTACAGAAAAGATGCAGTCAATAATCTCACTATCATGTGTATATTGAGAAGTGAAAAGACACTAAAAGTAATGAGAAATATGCTCACAGCTCACCCAACCCATTTCCAATTAATCTAGTTGCCCCCTTCATCTCACAGCTTTTTTATACTATTTTTCCTTTTTCGCTTTGAGGCATAAGCATGAAAATACTTTGAATTAACGTCTCCTTTCTTTAGCCAAAACAACTTCACTCATTGTTTCCATAAAAGATCCTTCTGATTCAAAACTTCAAAAAAGAAAAAATTTCTTTTTGGCCAAATTGAATCGCTGTATAGAATCTTGATCCCTACCGCTTTGATAACAGTTCAGTGTGGCTTTACAAGACTTCAATCTTGTTTGAAAATCTTTTAAGATGCCTCCTCCCCTATTTTGCAAAACAAAGCTATAGTAACTAATCTTCTAGTTGAAACCATTCCAAGCCTAACGTACAACATCAAGAAGCCTACTATCTCTAATCGATGAATTTTCAAATTCGAAATTCTGAGGAGAAGAGTGGCCGTGATGACTTAGAAAAATTATGGGAGAAAAGTCTGGCTATTTCTAAATTTACAATGTTATGAAAGGCCAAGTGAAGTTAATTGGAGCTTAAAATTTTGCTTTTCAATTAAATTTATATTTTCTGAAATTAATAAAAAAAATGAACAACAATTCATAATGTATATACATTTAAATCATTGTAACCCGTATGCCTATTTAATCGAACAGTTTAAAGGTATGCGAACTAGGGATGATCACGGGACGAAATGGGATCGAAAACCGATAGTATTTCGGAGAAAAAATTCTTTCGATTTTCGTCCTCGCATAAAAAATATTTTTATTTTAAAAAAAATTTAATTATAACTAAAATATAATATTTAATAATTAATTATAATTAAAATATAATATTTAATAATTAAAAAAAATAAATTAAATTATAAATCAAATTAATATAAATTTTAATAATTGATAAAATTAAATTATATAAATATAATTAAATTTTAAAGGCGAGAAAATTTCGGAGCAGGAGCCATAATTTTTGTTCCCATCCCGAATTTTAAGTCGAAAAATACTATTTTTTGATCCCCATCCCCACAAAATAATTTTTTAAAAATTTTTCGTTTCATTTAAGGCAATTCTTTATTGGAGAAGAAAATTTTAGGTCTCACGTCCTAACACACGCACAAAAGCAAAATCAACCAAACGGGCACTTAAGTAAGGGTGATCACGGGACGGGACGGGGCCGAAAAATTCTCCCCCACTCTCTCTCCCGCTAATGACGGGAATTCCCCGTCCCAGCCCCGCGAGGATCCCCATCTCCCGCGGGGATCCTCATCCCCCATTTTTTTTAATTTTAAAATATAATATTTTATAAATAATTAAAATTAAAATATAATATTTAACAAAT
This sequence comes from Excoecaria agallocha, assembly GCA_037975025.1. Lineage (NCBI taxonomy): Eukaryota > Viridiplantae > Streptophyta > Magnoliopsida > Malpighiales > Euphorbiaceae > Excoecaria > Excoecaria agallocha. The sequence goes on along the minus strand of CM075817.1, from coordinate 43,076,645 downwards.
AAAAAATTTAAAATTAATAATAATTTAAAATTAAGTATAATTTAAAATTTAATAATTATAAAATTAAATTATTTTATAAATAATTAAAATTAAAATATAATTTTAATAAATAAAAAATTTAAAATCAATAATAATTTAAAATTAAGTCTAATTTAAAATTTAATAATTATAAAATTAAATTATATTTTAATTTTAATTATTTATAAAATATTATATTTTAAAATAAATAAATATAAATATAATTTTTTTTTGCAGGGTGGAGATCTCTTTGGGACGGATACCCCATTTTCCGTCTCCGATTCTAAGATAGGAAATTTTTTTTCCTCGCCTCCATTTCCGCGATAAAAAATTTTGGAGATTTTTCGTCCTGAACAAGATGGATTCCTGTTGGAGCCGAAAAATTTCTGCCCTATGATCATCCCTACGCTTAAGGAGAAAGCGAGAGAGACAGAGCGAGAAAGACACGACATGTGGAATTGAAGATTGGGCCGTCAGAAGCAGAGTTGCAGTCTGATCAATCAACGTTGCTTGCGCTGCTCTCTGTTCCAAATATTATCTTTGAAAATCCCAAATCCCTAAAGCAAAACCCAAAAAAGCCCCTAAAAATCATTTCTTTTATCTTCTTCTTCTAACCATAGCAACCATGGGAGACGACGCTTTTGCTACCAAAGATATGAACCCAAAGAAAGCTAAAGACAAGAAAAGAAAGAAGAAGAAGCGTGGAGGCACCAATAAGAAGATGACAGCCGATCAAATTTTGGCTTTCAAGGCTGTTACTGAATGGGTTTATTTGGATCAGCAACCTTGTCCTTTGGTTTCCTCTGCTTCTGCTTGTGTTGTTGATGATTTTGGCTTGCAGAAGACTATGGGAAGAGGTGGGGAAAAGGTTGTTTTTGAATTGCATTCCCATTCCAAATTTAGTGATGGGTTTTTGTCTCCTTCCAAGCTTGTTGAGAGAGCTCATGGGAATGGGGTGAGTTTTTGCTCCATTCACTTCCTTTCCTTTCTTGCCTGTGATTCTTATTTTGAACTAGGGTGAAAACTTTGCTTCTTTTGATTACATGATGGGATAAATGAATTGGGTTTTACATGATATATGATTTATGTATTCTATAGTTATGTGATTTTTGGCTGGCAACTGAGAAAAAGTTCATTCTGTAATTTTGTTTTGAAGGTTTCTGGCTGAAATGGGCTTTTTAAATATGCGTGTTCTGTAGTTCAGTGAAACATACTGGAAATATTGTCTTGTTGATTTTTTATGTTATATTTAAAAAATAAAAAACGAGGAAACAATCTAATTGGAGAAACAAAGAAAAAATGTTGTCGTTGCTATTTGTTGCAATTTGTCATGAGAATTTTACCACATTTTTTGTCTCATGGTATAAATGGAGATTTTTCAGGTGTATGTAATTGTTCCCCTGCTTTGCTTGGACAAATATTATTTTGGAATTTCTGGATGCTTCTAGTATCTCCTATTTAATTTGTACACTGTGTTCAGAGCAGGTGAAAGTTCTTTCTTTGACAGATCATGATACTATGGCTGGCATTCCTGAGGCTATAGAAGCAGCTCGGAAATTTGGCATCAAGATAATCCCTGGGGTTGAGATCAGCACAATATATTCTCCAAGGTACTTCTGTTACTAATGCAGTTCATATATGTAGTTTTTTTGTCTGGCAGTTGGCTGTAACTTTACTCATCAGGGGTCAGTGGTTTACTTTTACTTTTCATTTAAACTTAGTATATGAGTTTCTTTTTTCTCAGTTTCCAAGTTTTGCGGTAAAATATTGATATGAGAGTCAATTAAAAAGAGAAAATAGAAGGAAAGGAAACAAAGTTGACCCAAGAGGATTTGTTTTCTCATTTCTTGTAAGTTATCTATGCCTCTGATGGTGGGGCATTCATTTATAATACAGAAATCCTGAAGTAGAGGAGCCAGTGCATATCCTTGCATATTACAGTAGCTGTGGGCCAGCAAAGTCTGAGGAACTGGAAAAATTCCTGGCTAACATAAGAGATGGGCGTTTCATTCGCGCAAAGGATATGGTCTTGAAACTCAACAAACTCAAATTTCCTCTTAAGTGGGAGCAAGTTGCTCGGGTTGCTGGCAAAGGTGTTGCTCCTGGAAGGTTGCATGTGGCTCGAGCCATGGTTGAAGCAGGCTATGTTGAGAATCTGAAACAAGCTTTTGCCAAATATCTATATGATGGTGGACCTGCTTATTCCACGTAATAATCTAATGTGTTTGCTATTTATTCATTGTGGTTTATTTCTATTCATAAAAGTGATAGAAAGAGTTTATTTATGCTGCATCAGGGGAAGTGAGCCTCTTGCTGAGGAAGCAGTTCAACTAATACGTAAAACAGGGGGCCTTGCAGTGCTGGCTCATCCATGGGCGTTGAAGAATCCTGTTGCTGTAATCAGAACGTTGAAAGATGCAGGTCTTCATGGGCTGGAAGTTTACAGAAGTGATGGAAAATTGGCAGGCATGTTGTGTTTCCCTCTAAACCTGCTTAAGCTCTACTTGTCCAACTCTTTATCTCTTGCAAGTTTAGGGTTCTTTTGGTTATCTCCAAAACCTTTACATCTCCATGAAGTTCAAATGCGTTTGATTTTATTATTTGCTTAAAGAGGAAGATGTTGCTTTACCATGGAATTGTAGTCTGAAATAAGTTTGAGGTTAGTTTTGAGCTAAAATAATCAATGAAATGTTTCCTTTGAGATGCACTAGATTTAGTATGATCGTTGTTGCAGCCGGAAGCTGGCTTGTTTTCTTATGTTATATTTCTTTATAATCTAGAAAATATTCATCCATATATTATTAGGAGAGATAAGCTATGTTTCGACTTTGTATTTCTTATGTGTTATTTTATGTTTGATTATTGATGTCATTGTTTAATCTGATTTTTATGTACTGTAGACTGACTGGCCACATGCTAGCTTATTTTACATGCTAGTTTATTTTAACATCGGAGTTTGAGTGTATATGTTCAAAATTCAGCCTATAAAGACTTAATTATTTGAAGTCAAAATATGAAGTTTTATGTGTCTGCAATAAGCTGCTTATAGGTCTGAGTTGAGACTAACTTCCAACAATGGTTAACTTGCGATTAGTATCCATAGATGTTTAGCTGCTTGATATGATTTTATAATCTCTATTCTCCAAATGACATTTGACCATTTCCATGAATAATATAGTGGGTAACAAATTATTGGCTTTTTTCTGTGTCAGCATATTTAGAATGAATGGCTAACATTATTGAGTTTTATATTCTTGAAACAGTATATAGTGATCTAGCAGATGTTTATGGTCTTCTGAAGCTGGGAGGGTCAGATTTTCATGGAAGAGGTGGAAACAGCGAATCCGAAGTGGGAAGTGTCAACCTCCCAGTATTGGCTTTGCATGAGTTCCTCAAAGTAGCTCGTCCAATTTGGTGTGGTGCCATAAGGGACATTCTTGATATGTATGCTGAGGAGCCGTCCGATTCTAATCTAGCAAGGATAACAAGGTTCGGTAGAGCAAGAATTTTAAAGGGAAGTAGCCCCTTGAGTTGTGGCACAGATTTGATAGAGCGTTGCTTATCATTGTGGTTGACAAATGAAGAGAGGCAGAACATAGAGTTCGAGGCACTTAAGGTGAAGCTATCACATATCTCCATTAATCAGGAAGTTCATATTCCTGAAGAGAGTAGATAATTTCCCACCTGATATTTGTTATTTCCTTCCACTGATTATTTTTCTTCCTCTAGAATGATGATAAATCCAGCAATTCATTATGCTCTTTTGTTTTATTTTTCTTTTTCCCAGATATGGGGCACATTAAAGAAGACATCATTAGATAGGTTTTTTTTTGGGTTGAATCTTTGCCTTTATACAGATAGTAGACTTGCATGGGAAAACAAAATACCAGGGTATATTCTTGGGGAGAAATTGGCAGAAACACGAGTCTTTCCAGTCCTCATTTTAATTCAACCTTAAAATATTTTTAGCTCAACAACTTGAGGTGAGCACAGTTAAAAAAACCAATTATCTATTAGATTTAATCGGTTTCAATTAATTTAGCTTGTTCAATTTGATTATTGAGCTCGATTAGTGAAATAGTACAGTTCAATTATAGGAACCAACCAATTAATAATTTTAGAATTTTATAAAAAAAAAGTATCATTTTAGAAATTTCAATTTTTCATAATTGAATTGAAATTTCAAGTTATTAACAGAATAAAAGCACAAATTTACATATTGCACTTGCTGAGTCTTTTTACTAAATTGGTCCAACCATTTAACAATTATGCAATTTTTCTCAAAAAAAAAAAAAACAAATAAATAAAAGAACAGAAAAGAAAACAGACAGAATTGGCTGTTAAGGAGGGGATTACATGTCCATTATCAGTCATTGTGATGCATGATGCTCCCATTTTATGGGGATCAGAAAAACTTGTAATCAAGCAATCACATAACAGATCACTACAGCAAAAAAATAATGTAGAAAATCAGTGGAATGACTTGATGAAATTCTTCTTACTGCCAAGTCTCCAATAATATAACTTCACCTTCAGAATTTAAACTTCTATTAACTGAGTGTGGAACCAAGCTTACAGATATTTCCCATTATACTATTTCTAAGCAATTTACTGAAATCCTCCTCTTTCCTAGTTGACAATCTGCCTCGTTACTAACCAAAAACAAACGACTCTGATACCATGCGAGAAATTTTAACACGAAAACAAATACTCTTTTGGTTAAAGATAAGGTGGATACATATCTTGACAACTGTGGCCTAAAGCCTCCAATCCCAAAAGAAACAATGAAGAAATAATGTGAAGAGATCAGAGGCTGTAGAGAACAAACAATGAAATTACTTTGCACTCCCTTGAAAAATTACCCTGCAGAAGCCAACTGCAAATATTATCTCAATTTCCCAATTTCCATCTTTTTCTTGATTGCTCTATGACCATGATACACAAACGAATCAACTATTCCAGCAATTGTGAAAATACCTATATCACAAAAATCAAAGATAACAAAGAAACTTAGAGAATTAATAATGGAATCCACTTCCAAATTTACAATCATTAATAGCCAGAATTAAGTGGTATTGGATAAATTACTTTTGAACTTTGCGAAAAGGAAATAAAAATTTACAAGGGTTAAAATCTCTTACAGTAAAGGTTTAAGGCATCCTATTGCAAAGTTCAGACCATATTGCATGGAGAATAACCAAAATTTATAGTATTTGAGTAAAGTATTTTAAACTCAAGCTTAAGCCTTAATCCCAACATAGTGGCAGTTGACCAATTATGGCAACTAAGCAACTGAATGCATGAAACAAGTATAGCCAAGCTAACACTCTACAACTCGCAACCTGTAATATTCATCACCTTTTATTTGTCATATTGGAAATTATTGAAAGGAGAGGGAATGTCATGGATCAAGCACCCAAATGGGCAATTATAATTGCAATACTTTATGAGTTAAACTTGTTTCGCAGAATAGTTTTCAATTGGAACAGCAACACTTTTTTTCTTCCCTTTTCTTGTTTCTTCCCCCCTTTAATTTTTAGAAAAAAAAAGGTAATAGATATCGACAAGATAAAATATGCTCCTCTTTAAATTACTGCACAGAAGTTTGTCAAGAAGCTAGGGGAAAGACAGAGACATACCCCCAATAACTGCACAAATATTCGTCATGAAGTGTAAAAATGAAATATGCTCCTCTTCAAATACCACCTGCAATGCACACACATAATAAGTTGCACCAAATGAATGATCCTTAACATACCACCTGTATTAATAAATGAAGAGATGAAGATTCAAGACCATGTTATTTCATATTTTAAGTTTTAACTTCATGATGGATTTAAAAAGAATTTCTAGAGCAGAAGTAATCCACAACAAGAGGCCTTAACTCCTTACACAGTTTAAATGCACCAAACTTGGTAACCATAGAAAAACAAAGTACTCTATACAGCAGAAGACACAGGTAAAAAGCATGGGCTTTTCAATCAGAAATAGATGCAGCACCTATATAATCATAAGAGACTCCAAATCAGGGGTTCACAGGCTTATCAGACTCACCTTAATAGGAGAGAAGTCATAAAAAAAGAAAACCCCGGAAGGAGAGTCAAGTCTAGCAAAATCTGTTCTCTTGAAATGTTCTGTAACGGAGTACTGTACAATAACAATGCAAAGTGTGACTTCGTACAAAATATACATGAATAAGAGAAAGCAATAGATCTGTCATGTTTAGATTGTCTAGTAGCACTACCTGGTTTGAACGTACTGTGTGACCTCTAATATCAGTATATATTGTTGGGACCACCTGCAAAGTTAAAAAGAGTAAGATCAATCTGAATATTGCCAGCAGAATCCAATTTAGTATAATAACACCAGCCATTTGGCAGAGGTCACTTCTTTTTTTATTTTTATTTTCTAAGCTGCTTCTCAAGAACCAGCTTACTTTGAAAGCTGATCTGGAGAAAGAGTTCTGTAAGAATATATTAATAACAAATGGAAAAACAAAAGGCACCCTCAAAATATGGAGCCAAAGAGGCTAATTGTAGATGTTGACTTGCACACATCCATACACACTATGCACAAACCTTCAGGTAACCCATATTTTAAGAATAATCAAACTAACATATGCATTGCATTTCTTTATATGTTACTGCTTATGAACTCCACAAATTGAGAATTGTATATGGTGAATACTTATGCAACGATAAATATATGATCTGACGACCACATTTAACTGAAATTTCCAGACACGGTTGTTAAGTATCTAAATCTAAGCTAAAACTACGCCAGGCCTGCCCAAATTAGGATGATTTTCCACTATAACTGCCAAAAATTTAAGATCTTTGGAATCAAAGAGCAAGAAACAGTGTCCATCGTAATGTTGGAAGTCCAATGTGATGAATACTAACCTTGAGGAAATATTGGTGGATACCATTTGGTGTTTCATGCACCCACGGTACCCTGAAAAAAAATGACAGATATCATGAAAGGTCTCAAGGAATGAAGAAGAACATTAAACTAACAGCAAATATTCAAGTATGAAGGATGCTATAGGGTAAAGGAAAAACCAGAAACATCAACTACACTCATACATACACAGGCTTTTATCAGTCCATTAGCATGCATGCATTAGGTGAATTCATAAATTTCAATAATTGTGACAGATGCCAAAAATAATGCGTTTCAGAGTTTCTTATAGTGTAATAGCTATGCAAGAGAAGAAAGAAACAATTACCCATCAAGGGGATTAACCACGCCGGGGAAGTAGTCACCAAAAGCCAGCTTGTTGATCGTGTGACTTATCTAAATAATGCAAAACCAAAGGTAAAAGAACAATTACATCAATACTTTCAAAATTTAAAAAGTAAAAAGCACTTAAACATTCAGAAAAGAAAATTACATCTATATATTCTGAAGCATTAGATTTCCCTTACATTATAACTTTCATGTGGAAAAGAGAGCAGATCACCCAGCTGGATATTTGACTGATGAAAGCTTTTCCCAGGTGCAAAATGAAAATTTCCTGCTACTTTCTTTACTTCCAGAGATCCATACATGTTACATCCTTCACCTTCTTCATCTTTGATCTTCTGGATAAAGCCTTCTCGTTTGCACTGAAACAAAAAGCAATGAGCAAAAGAAATCTCAACATAATATACAGTTCTGAAATAGTAAAAATTCCAAAGCTTGGAGAAGCAAAGAATTTCTATATTTCTGCAATAGAAAAAGGTATTGCAAGTTGCAGTCTCTTGATAAAGATCAAACATACAGATATGGAACCCCAACCCATCCTCTCTTCCTTACTCTTTTTCCCTTTTCCTCCTTTTCCTCTGTCAACAGGAATTGGGTGTCACTAAAAGAAATGTTCTGTATCATACACTGCAGACAATGCAGTGACATTTCATTGGAAAGGATGACATCTTTATGGCTCTTCTCAAGAATCCATGTCTAACAATGTTGGGGGTGGGAATGGGGACAGAGAGATGAAGGGGAATGGAGAATGTACAAAGACATTACTAGTGTCAAATAAATAGATGACTGTATATATTTTGTGCTTTTGCATCATTTTAACAACTAGCATATACTATGATTGGAAAAGGTCTAAAGTAGAATAATTACAAACTCACCTGGTCAATCATTTCTACAACAGTCAATGCCCATCCCTTTTTCCTGTATGCTTCACGAACTTCATCACATGAGTTACAACACTCTTCATCCAACTGCATGAAAGAGTAGAGGTATCATAATCTGGAGCCCAGTGGCAGAAACAGTGAATCTTTTACATCATTAGATAGGTTAAGAGCTACAGGTCAAAGCCATCAGTTAGAAAACAAATGTGCAAAATAATTAGTGTATTGCATTCTCTCTACAATTTTTGATGATCGGTTTACCATAGTCCTACCTACTATAATTGTGTTTTAAAGCTGTTTTATTCGATTCTGTTTATTTATCGACCATTTCACCAGATGATGTTGAACCGCTTCAACACTGAAAATCAATCTTATGCAGATGATATCTTCTATCCTGGATATAACATTTTATAAATTACTTCCACTTTGTCTCTGCATCCTGTGCAGCTTACAAAAATTCTTAACATTGCGCCAAAGAATGAGAATTACTAGGACTGAACTTATGCAAAACTGCTGCATTGACAACACAAGGAGTTAAGAGTCCCACTGATCTACCCCTCTAATGATTCAGGTTTAGTAGGTGATAATATTAATCAGATCACTTCCACAAATACGAGGGCAATATTTTTGTTATACATCCCATGGGAAAACCTCCTTGTGAGGAAATTTTGGTCTTTAGACATTGGGGTGTTGCATGATCCTATCCAGTTAAATATCTAGCTAGGAGCTCCTGTATTACTATCAAACTTCTGCTTCTTAAAAAAATAAAAAATCTACAGGATAAAGCTTGGGGTTTGCTGATCTTGTTATTATCCTGTTTCTGACCAGTCCTACGAAATAAAGTCAGGGATTTCCTTGCTCATGATGGTGAGCAAATCGATGCAAGTCTAATAAAGAACTGATGAAAAAAATTCAGAGCCCATAACCAAGTAGGGCACATATTGTTAAGTATATCGATCTCAAACCACCACCCAATGCAACTTAGAATACGCAGTGCAGAATATTCAGTAGCTGGATGTAGGGATTATCACGGGACAGGAAAATCTGATACCCGCGGGAACCCGATCCGAACAGGGAAGAGAATTCCTGATTTTTCCCTCTGTGGGAGATGGGAGAAGATAAAAAAATTCCCGATGTGTATTTAAGGCGGGGGCAGGGAATGGAGTATCCGCCCCACGAGGTCCTGAAGAATATGCCATAAAATACCTTGGTTTTCAAATTATTTACGTGTTATACCATTATATATAAACAGGTAAAACCTTAACTTTCTTATTTTTCTAATTCTCTTCAGACCTCTGCCGTTTTCTCTCTTTGGTCATCCATCTGCCGAGATCAATGATCGCTAGTTCTGCCGCCGTCCGGTCTCCACCAAATCTGCCTCTTTCCGGTGATCGGTAAGTCTGTCTCTTCTTGATCTTTTGATCGGTGAGTCTTTCTTCTTGATCAGTCTCTCGCTTCCAGTTCTGCCACAGTCCGATCAGCAAAAGGAGAGAAGCCGAAGGTGATCTCCTCTAGATCTTCTCTGTTTACAAATCAGAGAAGCCTCTTGGCAACGTCATAGTCGAAGCTTTAAAGCTCGGTCTCATTAAATCACGCCATGACCTCTTCATCACCTCAAGTACAACTTCTCATATTAAAGAAAAACGACATAGTCGTTTTGTGGTATTTATTAATTTTGAAATTTGTTTATATGCAGGAATCTTGGGTTTGAATATCCTGATCTGTATCTGATTCACTTTCCAGTGAGCTTGAAGCCAGGATCTGGATTTCCATTTAAAGCTGATGCAGTTGTTGAAATGGATATTGGGTCTTTGAGCTTCTGGTCTTGAGATGCTAAGCTACTAGGTGATTCAGAAGTTCATGGGTTTAATCTAAATGTCTTTAATATTATTTTGTTGATCTCTTGGTCCATATATTTGGAAGTTTTAACTTTTTGAATGATTATTTAGATTTAGGACTTGATCGTTGTTCTGTTGCAGAACAATGGTCCTTTTTTATATTTAGTCCTTGAAATTGTGTTTGAAATTCCACATACAGTAGAATTTCCTGTTAGGTATTTTTTTTTTCTCTCAATTTCCTTTTTTATATTTCTAGTCAAATATTTACTGTTAGGTTTTTTTTCTCTCAATTACCTTTTTTATATTTCTAGTCAAATATTTACTATTAGTTTTTTTTTTTTCTCTCAATTTCCTTCAGTTATTTGTTTCTCGTAAGATGAGCTACAATTTGAATCAATTCTAACAAGTTTTTTCATATATCTAATTGGGAAAAGCTGCTCATTCTTCTATCTTTTTAACTATTTTTTCTTTTTCTACTTGATGCTATTAATACTGCTATTCTGATGTTGCATAATTCCACCCTTCAATTTTATTAATTCACACATTTGATTACTGTAGGTTGCTTTTAAGCTATGTTCTTGCTGCAATTGCTTTAAAACAGATTTTTGGATTTTTTGAACTACACCATTATCTTGGAGGATTTGGAAGCAGGCTTAGGTTGCTGTCTCAATGATGGCATTGTAGTATATTTTTATTGTTTTTAATAGGTTGATAATATTATGTCTTGAATTGGGCAGACCTTTGAGTTTTTTGAAATCAGATTTTGTTTTAAGAAAATGAGGTCTGAAAATTGAAAGAATTAGAGGATTTTTAATGAAGACTGAAATAACATTATTCACTTGATATTTAATGAAGACTGAAAGAATGAGGATTTTTATTTTATTTTATGGTTAAACATCTTTTTTAGCTATCACTTTCTTTGTGAAAATTTCAAATAAATTATTAATAATTAAATACAAATTTATTTTATACTAGTTTGTGTCTGTGCTAATCTGCAACCAGTTCTTGTGCTTTTATGGTAAGGTTTGCTGTTGAATACTACTGACAATTAGTGTTTATTTCTTGTTATTGATTTTGAGAATTCTTATCCTTTTTGTAGCTAATTATAGTTTGTTTTCTCTATGGTTTGAAGCATTTTAATAGTTTGTATTCAGTATATGAAAATCTCACGAACGACATTTTTTATGCTGAAATTGCCCTTAAATGAGGATTAATTTTTATATTAGATGACCTTATTGTGAAATATTGTATTTTAGAATTAAAAAAATTATTTTCGCAAGGGACGGGGACGTAGGAAATTTTCTATCCATTGTTCAATCGGGGACGGGGATTCCCTAATCATCCCTAGCTGGATGTTAATTAATTTACAGGATATAAATGAAAAACAAAGCAAAATAGCAAGCTTCAATAAAATGGGCATACAGAAGTATCAAGATGGGTGTCTTTAATCGTATGATATCCTATTAGCTGCTGACAACTAGGCATGAAGAACTGTTTAAACCCAGCCCCAACCTTTACACCAGAAACTCTATTTTCCCCACCTATACTCTCCAGTTTTGGAAGAGGGTTCCGGTGGGGCCCAGGGGCGTTTCTCTTATGAGATATTCCACCTACATTCCTAAAGGCATCCACAAAAGAAAAATAAAATTCTATTCCCCACCCTTTCCCTTGTTCCCGTAAAAGTGTTAGTACCAGACCAAAACATTTACTAAGGTCAACAATCAACAATATTTTCCATGATCATGACCATTAAAGGCCACAGAAACTGGAGTCTAGAACTTTTGTTTCAAGAGAAGGTAGAAAAGGAATTAGCAACACCTATTTTCAGGATAATTTACGAAAAAGTGCACCAACAATGTCTAATATAAGAACAAATATTATTAACAAAAAACAATGAGATTTAATATTTTTGGACGTGCAAAAAATATGAAGCTTAAACATTCAAGGTTGTGTTTTCTATTTGATCAGAATCCACCTAACTAAATAACACGTATTACTATTCCATGTTTCAAATTTAGAGGTTAAAGTAAAGTAGCAATGAAGGATTGTCAGAGATAAAATGTACTGTTTCAAATTTAGAGGTTAGAGTAGTTACGAAGGATTTTCAAAGATAAAATGTACCGTTTCTGCACCATAACATGAACCACAATAAGTTTCATTGTGTTCAAGTCTGCCACCATGCCTTTGCAACGGTTTTTCAATCTGCAGAGGCAAAGAAAATAATCACAAATGGAAGTTGCCATACAACCAAAGGTAAGGAGAAAAAACTAAAGCTCAACGTATATTCAACCAAGAATGATGTAAGGAGAAGTAAAATTGTAAAAGCATTTGGTCATTTTTTTATGCAAAGAAAGGGCAAAACAATTTGGCTATGAACATTTCCACTCTGCAAAATATGCTGACCAGTTTATGGCTTAATATAAATAGGAGGATGGGAGGATCAATGTCTAACAGTATGATTAATAGCAACATGTGGTGCAATAAGCACATATGCACACAAAACCTGTGAAGAATAAAATGCTATCATTTCAAGTCTAAAACTTGCTCAAAAAGGCATGGGGATGCATGGAAGAGCGATGCAAAGGTGCATAGGAAGAGGGAGAGATTTATTTTCTCACTTTTGGTGCGCCAATTCCATCTCGCTTGACTTCCAATACATGACCATGAGCATTGATTCTCTTTTTAGTTATATTATGCCTCTGCAAGTGAGAAAGGTGTATCAGAAGAAGCAAAAAAAACAGCTTACCATTTAGAAGTCAATTTACAAGGAACATGAAAATATAAATAAAAATAAAAAAAGACACCACAGTGAACAACCAAGGAAAGTGCAGAGACAAAATAACAAACAAGAAGCCAGTTTACGCATACGCACTATATCAAAATGCTGCTCTCCCATGATATCCATGGCATCAAGACTGAGTAATGAACATGGAATGGCAGGAAAAGTTACATCAAACTGCAATTCAAACAAGAAGGGGGTGAGCGAAAATGCTAAACATCAATTATCACGTTGGCGAAGGACCAATATGTTAGAACACCATAAATATAAGATACCAGGGGCTAAATAGCTTCTCCACTGAACAAATTAACAGATAGCAGAAAGAAGAATACATTGATACGTAGAGTTTCCCCCCTTGAAGTGTCCACTAAAAGCTTCGTCTCCGTAACAGTGTGCAGGTATAATCCTTCAAGAAAAACAGGTATGTGTAACCCATAAAAAAGAAGCCATAACTTTAAGAAGTAACAAGACCAGATCCAGTAACTTGATATCTTTAGGTAACATGATATAATTCAATAACTGGTTGTGGAAACGTGCAGTTCAGAAGAATCAGATTATAGCTTCTTGTAGCAAATAAAAGAAAATAAGACAGAGCAACATTATGCCAAACGCAATAGGATCCAATCACTATTGAGCTACTGATTTACGGTAGTCCTTTTCAAGGAGATTCTTATGTAACTATCATAATTTGAAGTTTCTTACCAAAATAAGACAGTATTTCTTTAGATTAAAAAAAAAAAAAGGTGCTTTTAAAACATCACGTTAGGAATAAAAAAAAGCATAAAATATTTGATATATGAGACACATCAACATCAAAAATCAAAATCAAGTGTAAAAAATTAAGAAGTTAATAACACAGCACTGTCATTTTTATGCAAGTCCTTGAGCATAAAGCATTTCCTGCATTCCAGGCTCTTAAGAAAGTAAGATGTCCAGTCTTTTACTTGCATTGCAATGGTACTACTTACATGTTTTTCCTATGACCTACACATCCCACTAGATCAAACCTAATCTTTCACAAAAACTCACAGCCATTCTTCCTAATATAATAGAAAGGAAGAAAGTAAAACTCCAATTACACATCTGTCCCAGCAGATCTTCAATTGATGACATTAAGTCTTAGTAGAATTTAATGCCAACTATGCATGAAAGTTAATTTCATTTACCCCAAATCAATAAATGCACCAATAAGGTTCCTTGTTTTAAGCCTATTTAACTTGGCAGCAGGGATCAACTACAAGCGGTTAGAGGTAATCAATTGACTATGGCCTAGGAGTCAAAAGTCAATAATTAGATTTTAGATAATCATAATTAATAGATAATACTGATATCAAGTAGTAAAAAGTTTAATATTAATATTGACAGAATCGTATAATGACCAATATGGAGTCTTTTTTCCCTTTTTCCTTTCTAATCATACTTGGTGATGACCAATTTAGACTTGTTAATTCAAGTAATTTATGTTGTACACTTCATAAAATTAGTGCTACACATACATGAATTTCTGAAGTTTAATTGGTAAACCTTTTGTCATATTTGATTTATATAATAATTAAAAATAACATGAGTGTGTTCCTGCATAAGTACAACAACATACATACACATATAATATGTACACACAAATCCACACCTGATTACGTTCATGAATTATAAGGCATAACAGGTGTTTGGAATATCCATGACTGTGCATCTAAAAGGCCCAAAAATGCACAAAAAAGTATTTCACTTAAATATATATGCTACTTAGTACTTTCATAATTATTCTGAAAGATATGGCTTTCCTTTTAAAAGCTTAAAAGCCAATATATTGTGTTTGAAGACATACTCCAAGCTTGATTATATAATTTTAAACATTGATCGTAAAAGATACCTCAACTAGTTTCTACCCTTTTTTTACCAAATGCCTTAGTTCATTGGTCTAGTGTTCCACAGCCAAAAAGTCAGAGCGGACATGCTACCAATGTGCTAAGTGTAAAATCCTAGTCCTGCTGTCCACTACAGTATATATGTCCTGCTGTCCTTCCCCTTTACAAAAAGCCGCTTTAAGCTTTTAACTCATTTTTACCCCTTTATCCAAAAGCGAAGAAAAAAGCTAAGTTCCTCACCTTCTTTCCACAGCTCGAGGATTCCAAGTCTTTGCGCTGTCTACCTATAAATAATCAATTTGAAAAGAGAGAGCCATGGAGAAAACAGAGCAAAAATGGCGATTCAAAGATTGGAGATGTGTATAGCGGTAGGTTTTAGTAATGTATTAGAAAAACCAAGAAATAGAAATCATGTTTGTAATTCTACTAAAATCCAAAAATACTGATGATATTAAAACGAAAATGTTGTGATTTTGCAGTTACAAATTGAAGTGTGGTGACTATTGAAATGCAATGATAAGGTTGTTTGTCATGAATAAAATCAACCAATATACCAAGTGACAAACCTAATCTATTATCTTCATGATCATCATAATTATCCTCAATTCTCTTTCATACTGCATGAAAGTCATTGCATGAAAAGTGCAAAAATTAACAAATGAACACCACATGGCCCACTAGTTCAAGATTCTAAATAATGCGCGCCCAATGGGTTCCAATCCTCTAAGGACCAGAGTCATTAAATAAAATCAAGCCAAGAATCAATTGAAATTGGAAAAAGGTTAAGCACTGCAAGTTCACATAACCTTGTTAATCTTGGAGGTACCCCAAAAGAACAATCTCTAGCAACTCTAAGCCTACACAAGCAACAGTCAGTTCCATTTTCTTCATTATTAACACAAATAACCTGGCAACTGGCTACTCAGACAATTCTGTTAATCCTATTCTCATCACTTCCATGCCAACAAAGGACTAGGATATTTCTTGTTGGACTTGGCAGCCAGCAATGTATTTTAAAATTGCAATCCGTGAGCATTAGATATCCATTTTCCAATCACAGGAAAAACTTTTAAGCAATCGTTTGGCTAAATAGCTCATTCATCAGTGATTGGCAAGGTCATTGATGCTTAACAAACATTCGGCTAAATAGCTCATTTATCAGTGATTGGCAAGGTCATTGATGCCCCAGTATGCAATGATTGTGGATAAGGTATCAAAACTAACTTCTACAGTTACCAGCGAACCACCCATGTGAAAGGTTTTGGCAAATGTTAACTGATGATCCACTTAATCGGCTATTAAACATGAACTTTGATTTCTTGCTATAGCAAAATTATAAGACAAATATATGGAGGATTCAATTCAACGAAAGTCTCATAACAACTAAAAATTAAAACTAGAACAAGTGCTTTTGATTCCCTGCAATGCTTCCATTAATAACCAAAAAAAGAAGTCCTTTGAATGCTATTTCATCAAATAACCAATTAACGACATAAACTAACTCGAGCATTCAATCATAAGCTGCCCCCACATATCTAGTAGAATACAATGAATATTTCCAACCAGGAATTATAAAGAGATGGATAGCCTTTTTTAAGCACTTCGCTATCCTAGCCCGGGACTTCCAACCAATTATATGATCAACAAAAACTCCGCTTTACAATGTTAACAAGCTTTCCTCAAAGAACATCCTAAAAATCTAATCATTAACGTAGATAACAAACAAAACCATATTTCAAAGTTGGATTTGATCATTTGCAACTTCCACAAAACCTTCACGCCAAAACATGCACCATCAAAACAATAAAGATCCGCACTTTATGAATTCAAAAACTCGCACACCAACTTATCTAAATTGACAATTCAATTCCAAAGAAAAAAATTTCTTGGGCATCACAGTTCAATTTTTTTTTTTTAAGGAACTTTAAAGAGAAAGAGACATACTGAACTCGGAGAAGAAGAGGAACAGCATGACAATAGAGGAAACGAGGGTGATAAGGCCACCGGAGAAAGTACGACTATAAAAATCTTCATTGATTTTAGGATAAGCATCCAACTTTTTTAACCTGCTAAACATGCTCTCCATAGTAGCCGCAAATTCCCCACCAATCCACCAATACCCAGAAATGTCAGACCTTCAAAACTTGAACAAAGAAAGAAATCTAAAATATATTAATTCAATTAATAACCACCAAGCATTGGCGGCGCACTGGACGGCGCCTACGAGAAGGGCGGAGAGCGGCAGAAATTAATCAATGGGTCAACGCGTCAGAGAAAGAGAGAGAGAGAGAGAGAGAGGAGGAGGAGGAGGGGAGAATTTATGAGATTAATTGAAGATTATTGGTATATTCAGACAGGAAATCTATTGACTCAGCTAACTCTCCGCTCTTTAACAACGATCTGCTCCTCGTTTTGCAGCTGTTTGTCCTAAATTTATTTTTGCCCTAATTAGATTTTCCCTGAAACACTAAAAATACTTTCTTTTTCTTAAAAATAACAAATACTCTCTCATTTTCTCATGGGATTATCATAAAAAAACTTTTTCTTTTATAATACATCAACTCCTCCCAAATTATCACAGCTTTATAAATTATTTGTTTGAATTAATAGAATATCATATTATTTTTTAAATTTATTAAAAATTTCAAATTATTTTTACAATAAAACTTACCATTTCAAAAAAAATGTAAACATTTACACAATTTTAATTTGTAAAAAATAAAAAACAATAATTTGATAATTTTTTAATAAATTCAGAAAGTTAATTTAATATTTTTAATAATATAAAATATTATTTATAGTTTAAATAAATTTAAAAAACTTATATAATATTTTATTAATTTAAAAAATAAAAATAATAGAAAGTAATAATTTAAAAAAAATATGTATTAAGATCGTTGATCCAGTCGAAATATTTGATTTTATATATGCATGCACACAATAGCGTAAGTGGTGTTTGATTTTAAATTTTTTTTATTTTACACTTGAAAAATAAAAATAATATTTTTTTAAATTTTTTTATGGTAGTAGCTCAAAGTAAGTAATTTAAACCTTTAATTTCATATTAGGATTTTTAAAGAGGAAAATCATTTAAGATTTTTTATTTGTGAAAGGAATAAGATTTTTTTTTTTTACCCTCAAACTATTGTAAATAAGGGCAAAGGACTTTCGAATTCTTTTTGATCGATTTATATTCATGAAATTGTCAAAAGAGGTAGAAAATGCTCTCATTTTGGACGAAAAATTTAGCAAGCAAACGAACTTGATGACAATCAATACAAATATGATACATCAGCACTCCCATGTCATTCTCTATACTAGTCAGTATTAATTAAAAAAATAAAATAAAATTTGATGTGGCGGTTTGTGTGATAAAAATTTAAAAAGAAAAAACAAAAACAAAAAAATTATATTTCTGTCTTTTCTCTTCTTCTTCTTCTTCTTTGCCGTCACTTACTTTTCCTTCACCGATGAATCCAACCATCACCTTCTTCTTCTTCTTCATCGTCACTTACCTGTCAGTCATCACTCTCCCTCCTTTCTCATATATCATGATTTTTTTCTCAACGCCAAAAAATAGATCAGTAACAAAGTGATTCGAACCTTGAAACACATATTTTGTCTAATATGAACTTTCCATTCTCGTGGTGGTTGTAGTTTATTGAGATCTAACAAATACCGTCTTTTTCATCACTCTTTCTCCTTCAAAAATTTGAAGTTTTGTAAATTTTTTTTTTACTAATGCAAAAAATTGTAATTTTGGATTTGTTGTTGATGTACCACCTTTTTCATCTCTCCTCCTTAAAAAATTGAAGTTCTATAAATTTTTTTTCTTTATTTCTAATGCATAAATTGTAAATTTGGATTTGCTGTGGTGTTTCATTTTTGCAGAAATAGAAATAGGATTTGTTGTAATTCTAGTGTAGAAATTGAAAAAGAAATTCAAAATTGCTTTGCTTGTTGTTTATTGCTGCAAAAGAAATTTTCTTAGAAAATTCAAAAGATTTTTTTATTTGGAAAACAAACTGATTTTTTTTTACCTCGTGTTATTTGATTTTCTAGAAAGCCAAACAGTTCTTTTTTTATTATTTTTTAAATCTTCGGCATATTTGTTTGGTTGCCAAAAAATTATTTGATTTGTATTGACACTCGTTTCGGGATTCTGTTTATTTGGTTTCAGTTTAAAAGATCTAAAATTCTTGCTTTTACTCTTAATTTTTTTTAACTACTAAAAAAAGTGAAAATCATTGGTTTTTATTCTCTTTAAATCTTACAAAATACATGAAAATGGAGTCAATTAAGTCAAAAGATGAAAGTTTTGGTATTTGAATTTTTCCAGAAAGATTCAAATTTTACTTTAAGAAAATGAAAAATTGAATCAAATTAACAAGATTTGGTTTATGAGTTGCAAGGGAAGAACCCGAGAAGAGAGAAAAAGGAAGAATAAGAGGAAAGAGAATTTTTTTTCTAATTTTTATTTTTTTGACATACAAGCGGCTAGGGATGAGCATGGATAGTTAATCAGTCCATTAACAATTTTTTTAAATCAGTCAATTATTATCGGTTAACCGCTATATCGATTTCGGTTATTAACTCGATTTTTTGGATCGGTTTATCGGTTAACCATTAAAAAATTTTAATATATAAATTTAATAAATTATATAATTTATAATATTATTTTTAATAGTTAAAAATGCTTTAAAAATAAAAAAATACTAATTAAATACAATATCCATTAAAATAATCAAAATAAAAATAAAATTTCCATAATTAATTATAAAAATTAAAAATATTCAATATAAAACTAACAATAGAATGCTAATTATGTACATAATTTTAATATTTATTTACTAAAAATATATATTTTACAAAATTATATATCATAATATTTATAATTTACACAAAAATTGAAAAATATAAGTGTAAAATTTAAAATATAATTCATAAAATATATATATTCAGTTTCGATTTCGGATCGTTTAACCACCGGTTTTTGAAATAAAAACCATAAATCTAAAATTTTGGTTCGGTTAACCTAAAAATCAGTTCGAATTTGGATCGATTTTTCCGGTTAACCTAAATTTCAGTTAACAATGCCCATCCCTACAAGCGGCCACATCAAATTTTGCTTTTTTTTAATTTTTTTAACTAATGCTAATTCAAAAAGAGAACGCCACTTGGGTGTTGATGTATCGCGTCTGTATTGATTGCTGCTAGGTTTATTTATCAGCTGGACTTTTCGTCCAACATAAGAGCATTTTCACCTATTTTTAGGATTTCGAAGGTATAAACCAATCAAAAAAATTTTTGAAAGTATTTTCTTTCTATTTACAATAGTTTGAAGGGAGGAAAAAAAACTCTCTTATCCCTTTGTGAAATGAACTATGTTAATAACTATAATAAATAATTAAGAAAACAAGTGAAACGGAGGTTTTGTTACATGTAATGATTCTATGTGTTGGTCTTAGCTAGCGGTCCACACTGTCATTTTAAGAATTAAAAGTTATTTTCTAATAGAATAATTCGCATTAATTGTGATTTTAAAAATTAAAAGTTATTTTCTAATCGAATAATTCGCATTAATTGTGATTTTAAAAATTAAAAGTTATTTTCTAATCGAATAATTCACATTAATGTTTATAATTGGAAATGCATATCATGTTAACACTTTTTATTACATGATATATCACATTGTTCGGAACTCCTATACCTAAAACTCACCTATTCATGTTTGGCCCGAACTATTTGAAATTTAGATAAAATTTTCATTATAATGTATTAAAAAACATATTCATGTATTTAGATAAACTAGAAGACTTTCATTTTACACATAAAATAGTAACTCTTTCATTTTACATAACTGGATATACGTGTGTACGTATATGTATGTATTTATATATATTCATATTCTTTCTTAATTTTAAAAAATAAATGATTGATAAATTAATATTTATATAATTTTATTTTAATGTTTTAACATTAAATTTGAATAAAATTGTATTTTATGTGTAAAATTTGGGGAATTTTTATTTTAATTTAATAAATGAATGTGAATTTTCCTTTTTTTTTTCAATGAATTAATGCTATTAAGTAAAATAATAAATGTATGTATAAATATCAGCCCTCCTCTACAGCTCCATATGAAGCACAATATCTCCAATTCTATTCCGAACTTGACAGCGACTGATTTTACTCTTGCATTTAGAAAAATAATGGTAGCATAGTTGATTATTCTGCTATATAGTTCGAAAATTCCTTGTGCAATTTTTCAAAAGTTCTTATTTGGTCCCTCAACTATATAATTCACTGGACACGGGGGCTCGGGCCAGTTGTTGGGCCAACTCAAAATGTGGTTATGGGGTTGAAATCCATTAGATTTGGACTCCTATCAAAAAGGCTTCAGTAACTATCTTGAGCCTTCTGTCAATTGAGTATCTATTCAGAATTGAGCTCCTAAGTTGGGTTATGATATATTTCTAATCCCATAACATATTTTTATTTTTATTTTCTCATATATAATTTCTTTTTAATTTTAATTTTAGTTTTTTTATTTGATTATCAAATTTTCTATTATTTTCAAGGGATGTATCTATTTTATATTTAATGAAACAAATATTACTTTATTCGTTAGTAAACTTCAAGTTTACTAATTTTATTATATCAAATATTTATATCAATTGGTAAACATTAAATTTTTTAATATTAATATTAATCAGTTAGTAAACTTTAGGCTTACGGATTTTTGCATCAATCAATAAATTTCTAGTTTACTGATATTATTAGTATCAATTAATCAGTAAACTTCTCATTTACTAATATTTATATAACAGTTAGTAAACTTGAGGTTACTAATATTTATATTTTGTTCGTAAACATTAGGTTTACTCATATTTGTATCAAAATAAAATTGAATCATCTTTAAAAGTATATTACTTATCTTATACAACCATTTTCATGTATAGATCTCTAGCATTTCTTGCTCAGTCTCAAAGTGATATTCATTTATCAAATATTTCTAAATGTTAATAAGTTTACTTGAGACATATTAGACAAACACTCCATATATAATAAATTATATTTGGCTAATGACTTTGTATATCTTCAGAGTCTTCAAATGATTTTGTGTTATTCATTAAGATAATAAAATGACAAAAGTATAAATAACAAATTAAAAACCAAAATATGACTTTACATAAAATATATTCATATTATATATATAATATAAGGATCAAAAGATAATAAAGAAATGATCAATTTGTAATTTTTCAAAAAAAAAATCTTTAAAATCATGTTAATGTCCACCATAAAACCAATGCCACAATGCTATTCTAACATATTTTTTTAATAATTTCGTATGTTAAAAATTTTCAAAAAGAAAATTACCTTCTCCTTAAAAACACATTTCTTAAGTTTTCTTAGAAAGATTTTCGACTTGATGCATTTCTAACAAACCTTCAACTATAGCTTTTCCCTTTTTAAATTTTTTTAAATTTTTTGTATTGATTATCTCTGATGTGAGCTCATAACAAAAAGTGAATTTCATGACAATTTTTCTTGAAGAAATTTGGTGGTTCTTTAGATAACTTTGGTAACACCTTTTTGTATAACAGAGTTTACTCAAAGGAATCTTATAAAACGTAATCTCTCTTCTTTTATGCATTTCACATATAAATTATCTTTTGATTTTTGATAAGAGAAAAAGTTGATGTTTTATGCTTTAGATCTTTAGCCTTTACATAGTTTTCAATAAAGCTTTCAATGAAACGATCAAGATTAATGTAACAGCTCGAAATTGTAATTTTTGTAAATAGTATTTATGGACCATAAACAGTGATATCGGAGTAATTGTATAGACTTAATAGTTGATGAGTCATGAGAAAAATATTTTGGGTGCGATTGTATTAAGAATATTGCACCAAAATTATTCAAAAACATAAGATTAAATGTGCGCGCACTAAAGAAGTATAATAATGGATGACCTTCTGACTAACTAAATTAAATTCACATAACTCCTACCTACTTAAATATGCACCAAGTTATTAAATTTAATAATTACAAAATTAAGCTGCAGTCTTTAATTTTTTTTTTAAAATAATAGTTAAATAATTAAATTAAATAATCAAATTAATTTAATAATTTAAGGCAGTCATAAAATAATTAAATTAATTAATTTACGGCAATCATAAAAAATAATTAAATTAATAAATCAGGCTTTAATTTAAAAAAATAATGTACCAAAAATGGCAAGTGTGGCTGTCATTTTCTGACCGCGGGCTCCACTGACGAATTCACTCAATATGTTGCCTCCTACACTGCAAAACGATGTTGTTTCCATTGAGTAAAATGGCACCGTTTTGAAAGGCACGTCAGATACTCTTTGCAGTCTCCAAACGACATCGTTCAGCAACAGTGAAAAACGATAGATATACTTACCGTTTTCAATGCAAAAATCGCAATAATGAATGTGGATCCTACCTGTCAAAAAATGACAACCTCAAGTACCATTTTCTGATACCCTAAAACTCTAAATAAATTTAATGTTACACCTCATTCCTAAATATTTTCAAAAATAACACCAATAATTGATAGAACTAATATCCAAATACCAAGTCCATCTTTGTCTTCTATATAACATTCATGAAATAGACGAAACTCTTTGAAAGATCAAAGAAATAATTTGTTTTTCTTCCGTAATAAATTTTTCGAATAATTCTGAATCTAATCATTTCAAAAAAGTGCGTACAATATTTTTATATTTACTAGCCAAAGTTTTAATATTTTATTTTGTTTTATTTTAAATGTTTTTTTTTTGAAATTTGAGATATAGGTTTACGTATATAATCGTATTTATTATATATTTTATTAAATATTTAAATTTTTTATTACTTTTTATTTTTAACTAAAATTAAATAATTTTTTTAAATATAAAAAAATATTTTTATCAATAACTATATATTTTTATGAAATTGAAATATTTTAATTATTTTTAAAATTTTTGTAAAAAATAAAAAAGTTAATTTTTGAAATGAAATGGAAAGAATATATTGGTTATAAATGACATAAATTTTTTCTTAAAAAATTAAGAGTTGACTTTGAAAAAATGGTGCAGGATTTAAGTCACTTTTTTCTTCCAAAAGATTTACATTAATTACTGATCTAGTGGCATAGTGGTATATAGAAGGGGTCCATTTGGATCATTTTGAATAAATTTATTTGAACGAAAATTTTATGAGTCATTTTAGAAGAAGTATGCATGAATGGCTTTTGAGTTACATTTGAGTCAATTCTTTTTAAACAGATCTGGATGACATTTATGGGCTAATCTGACTTTTGCTACGTCCAATCCCATCATCTTATTCCTCTACCTATGTTTCTAATAATAAATGAGCGACAATGAATAATGACAATGAAGCTGCATGCTGTGTTAAGTTGATATTTATCTGTATTTTTGGGCTATTTACAATAGATAAGACTAGTTGTATAGTGGTTTATAAAGTCAACTTTTTAAGCTGTAAATTCTACAAAAATTCGAAGTTTCCTATGTGAACTTAACTCACAAACCGAGTACTTCAAAGTTCAAACTTTCATATTATATAACACTTGCTAAATTTAATAAAATAAATAAATAAATAACTGCAAAGTTTATCAGCTTAAATTTAAAAATTGAGAATTTGTG
The DNA here is from genome assembly GCA_037975025.1 of Excoecaria agallocha. Taxonomy (NCBI): domain Eukaryota; kingdom Viridiplantae; phylum Streptophyta; class Magnoliopsida; order Malpighiales; family Euphorbiaceae; genus Excoecaria; species Excoecaria agallocha. The sequence continues at coordinate 43,052,346 of CM075817.1, read as the reverse complement.
AAAATCGATAAAATATTGTTTTAGATTTAGTAGCATTCAAACCAAAAACATAAAACCATTATATTTTATTCTAAACTTATTTTATAATAACATATTAATTCTTATTTCTGTTCCATCAGGCAAGTACTGTCACCTTAATATGAAAAACTTGCTTACGTAGTGATTAGATTCGTTATGGTGACAGAGTTGGCAAACTTGACCTCACCCAAAAATTCAGTCTAAACACATTTAAAAAAATGGCTCAGATATTCAGAAATATATCCATCTCAACCAACTCAAAATGATCCTATTAAATATCATCTAGATGGACATGTTCCATATGGTCTAATAGGCATCAACTATATCAAATGAATTGAGATATCAAATTTATGCCAACTATAATTTTTTTCAAACTAAGCATGCCTAGTCCGATCCCAACCCATCAAAATTCAAAACTAATTCAATCTGAATCTGGCTTGGCCCAATCCAAAGTAGGTTCAAATTTTATTTATGCAGACTTATACAAAAAAAAAATCTTCAAAATCCTATTAGATCTAACCCAAACCTAACCCATCTTGGTTTGACCACATTTAGCCTATCTCGTTTAGTATGTCGTAATTGTATTAAGATTTAATTTTTATTAAAAAAAGGGTTAAATGGCTTAACCCACAACTTTTTGTATTTGGGTTGATCTGGCCCAAACTTGGCCAATCCCATTTAATATGTCGTAATTGTATCAAAAGTTAATTTTCATTAAAAAAATAGTTAAACGGGTTAATCCACAACTCCGCACATTTGGATCACTCATTTGGGCCACCATGTGATCCATTTGGGCTAACATACAACCTATATGTGTTACCATATAATTCATCTGAACCAATATATAATAAATCCATAAATATACCTAAATCTATCAAATTCGTTTGGATATTGATTTATTTATGACTCAATCCAAATCCAGCAAACCCAACCCATTTTCCATGTTCAGTGACAAAGCCTAAATTAATTTCTCCCAGTGAGAATAGTTTTGATAGAAAATTTTATGAATGTCTAGTATATTGGAACTTGAATAGCCTATTAGACCATTACATTAGTATAAAATTAAAAAATAATTAAAGGGGCAAACATGCACTGTTAACAGTATATAGCTGTAGATACTAAGTTCTAAGGATGCTTTTGTCAGGGTTACTTAATGAAAAAAATTGCTCCTTTAAAGACGGCGAATCGAGAATGGTGAATCATTTTCATGTTAAAACTATTCTTTGAAAAAATATTTTAAAATGTTTTGTGCTTGATTGAAGTAGCTAACGAAATAGAGGGTCGAATATTGAGAAATACCTTTGGTTTTGGGCTTAAAGGGGCAAATTAGGCAAGTCCCCACCCTAGCACACAGAGGATATTTCACTATTTAACCTAATGTCAGGATTTTTTTCGTTTTTGGCTTTGTACGACCTTGCAAAGAGAGCATACGACTGTGCATCACAACAATCTTGCCTTTTCAGGCGAGTGGTCTTAGGTACTTGAGATGCACATCCGTACACGCCTGTTGGTATGGCCGTACATTCCAAAAGTGGGTGAATTTTCAGAAAGCGGGTGGGCAAGTGGCTGACTTTTTGAATGTACACCGTGCATAGCTTTATGCACACTTGTACATTCACCATTATATAAAGTTTTGACCGATTGCTTTGAAGAGGTTGGAAAATTTTTAGTTTGAAAGTTAGTATTGCTTTTATAGAAAGTTTTCAAAAAGTTCTTAAGTGGTTTTTGGCACTTAACTCTTCATGTTTTCCAACTACTTTTTGACTGTTTCAACACAATAAGGGTCCACGAATTCGACATTAAACAGTCTAATCGAGTAAGTACACCGAAGGTAATATAAAAAGTTTTTTCTCGTTACCTTGATTTAGATAAGTTTTAGTTGTTATTTTTACCTTTTGCATTGTTGTATATTAATATCTGTTAGATCTAGGTTGTGAAACCCTTCTCAATGGTATATTGCCGTGTGATAGAAATTACTAGGTTATTTTCTTTAAATTTCGTTTTGTCCTCTTAAGTCAGTTTTCTTAAAGAAAAATCTGGCTTAAAAACATTTCTTTCGCATTTAGTTTTCCTTTTTGCTCCTTTTGGATCCATTATCGACAAGGATTTCATTTTAAAAAGAAAAAGAAAACTAGCTATTATCAGGCTGGTAAGACCGTGTGTCACTTAATGCATATCCGTGCATTATGCGGTTCATGACTCCAAAATATATTCTCTTACTTTTTAAGGTAAAAGAGTAACCCGTATGTCATCAAACGCACGCCTGTGCATTTTTTGACATATGTGCTGGATCCTTGTTTTTCTTTTACTTATTTCATTTAGTTCTTATGTATATTCTTTTTTATTTTATTGCCATTATTCTTGTTGTTGTTGTTATTATTATTATTATTATTATTATGATTATTATTATTATGATTATTATTATTATTATTAATCCTGCGGACAATCCTTTTGTGGGCATAATTGGGCGAGCGCTATAGGTAAGTTCTCGATCCCTCCTATAAAAATGGCTTTTTCGGCCGCGAATGAAAGATATCATAAAAATGTTTATAGTAAATAATTGGAACATTTCATTAATAAAATTGGATCAATGTCCGCATTTTGCCTAGGAAATTCACATATAAAAATTAATTTTTAATAATGTAAGTAATTTTGTACGTAATTTAATGATACGAGACGTTTCTTAAATTAAACTTGGGTTGGTCCCTATCTTCAAACCCTCGCAATAAAACACTTCTTCAATAATCTACATGTGAGGACCAATGTCCTAACCTAAAAAATGTTACAGTGAACTGGTCGATTTATGAATGACTTTATCGCTTTATTCTATACCATGATTTACTGCTTTTCTCATGTTATTGGATGTGCCTTTAATGTCAACATTTACTCTGATCTTGCATGAAAGAAAAGAGATAACATGATTAATCTGAAAGCCGTTATGTCACATATATCAAAGGTAAAAATAAAAGTAGAGTGCCGAACCATCTCTAGATTTTTGGCCTCACGAGATCGGAACACCCTTCTTTTTCAATATTCTATTGGGTGGCGACTCCTTACTATCAATCTCGTGGTGTCCAACTAGATGCCTCTCGATTATCAATTGTTAGCGATGAGATAGGGACACCTTGGCGTGCCATCACATGCCTTTCGGGATTTAAGATTTGGCAAGTCGAGTTGATTTTCTTTCTTATCGCCAAGCGACCGTCGGCCTGGGCAAAAAACTTTAGCCTAATCGGACCCTAAAAGCGGGATCGAATCGCTAAAGGCCAAAGGCTTTCTCACTCGAGCTCGAAGATCCCTTTGTTCCAAGGATGAAATCGAGTGTTGGTGACAAGAAAGTGAAGAGCATGCATCACAATAGCCTATATATTTTTCAAGTTCAATCCATTAATGTCAATATTTCAAAATCAAAGGTCAATTTCAATCTATTAAAAATCGGTTAACAGTTAAATGTTGTCAATTAATCATTAGTCATTGGTTAATCATTAAAAAAATAAATGCATACAATTCTGATTATCCTAAACGTAAAAAAAAAAAAGAAATTCATTCATTTATCAGATTAAAATATAAAATTTTCATTTTTAATTATAAAATATAAATCATTCAAATTTAATATGAATATACTAAAAATAAAATTATATCATTCAAATTTAATATGAATATACTAAAATAAAATTATATAAAAATTAATTTATTAGCCATCTACTTTTTAGAGCAAGATATATATACATGTAAAAATTATTTTTATATTCATATATATGTGTAAAATTACATACAAATCCTGTTAACCAGACACTTAAGTTAAAATTCAAGTCTATTTAACTGTAAATGGGTCATGATTAGATGCACAAATGTACTAGATAAGCACCTAATTGTAACCGTTGGATGAAAAGGTATTAAGTTTTTATTATTGATTCAACGGCGCCCTAGATTTCTGCGTATCTTCCGTATGAATAATTGCTACTATCGCTAATAATCAAAATTAAAATTGACTTAGAATGGAGTGAAGTTGAAATGCAAATAATTATTTGAATCTCTTGTTTGGTCCAGTATATAAAATTAGAAATCAATTAATTGTTTGGATTACGAAAAACTTTTAAGTGATAGTTAATATCAAAATTTCAAAGATATATAAATATAATGAAAAAAAATAAACCGGTATTATTATCTTAAATGAATTTATTAAGATAATATTGTGCAAACGTATTTGCGTGATCCTCTTGTTCAAGGTGAAGCATACCTTCAGGGAGGGGAATAGGTCTGTTGGGTGTGTGTGTGTGTATATATATATATATGGTAGATGTGTGTGGAATAGAGTGGATTTGAGTTATAAGTAAGAATAGATTTCATTATAATTGAATCAAAATTTTATAGGTCGTAAATAGGTCGAGTAGGGTTAATGATTTAAATAGGTCATTATTAAACGAATAATGAACAAACAAAGATTTATAATATTATTTTCTTTATCCTTTTAAACATTTTCATCAAAAATAAAAATTATACATGTATTATCTATATAAATCGTTGTTTTTATTTTCACATTTTATAAAAAAGTTATAAAATTACAAATAATATAAGTATATCATAGACATGTCATAAATGACAGTCATCAAGTCATACAAGCTATATAAAAACGTATTAATAATATTATTAAAACAGGACCGGATAAATAATCAGAGGCTAAAAAGTTCATGGTTCGACTGTTTCGTTGGGCTCAACCGAATTTTTTTAAAATAATATTATTTTTTAAATTTTATATAAATATTACGAAAATATCACTATATAAAAATTAAAAATAATAAAAAATATACATTTATCATCAAACATTAATAATAAAATAATATTTTCAACTAATTCAAAATTTAAAACAAAAATTTAAGATAAATATAGTAAAAAATTACAAATATTCAAAGAAATTCATCAAATACAAATTATAATTTTTATTTTATTCATAAAAAATATCAAAATTGCTTAAATTTTTATTATTTTGTATTTATACTTATATTTTATTTTTTTCCAGCAAAAAAAATAATATTGTATTGATATTTTGAACAAATTTTGATTTTTCTAGTTTCAAACTGGTTTAATATGATTTTATCCGATTTTTCCGGTTTCAACCCAAATTTTTACCAGTTTAACCAGTTTTTAACTGGTTCAAAATGATTTCTACCGATTTTTAATCAATTTAATTTTCATGCATTGAACCGATCGAAACAGCTAATGATTTACAGTTAAACAGATATGACCGATCAATCTAGTTTTAGTAACATTGCGTATTAGATCGGATCAATTACGAATTAAATCGAATGGAATTGAATTTGGATCAAACTTTTATAAATGGGTTAGTTCGTATCAACTTTGAATTTAAAATTTTTAATTATCGGAGAATGAAATCATGCCATCCACATCACGGTCAAAGTAAACAATTCTCTCATTTAATCCAAAGCCACTTGTTCCAAAACAAAAAAAATGGAACTTCAAAATTACTGATGTGAAATGCTAAATTAATCCAAACCATTAGCTTGTTAACTGACCTTTTCTTAGTTAGTTTTACATTTTATTTGATTTTATTTTTCTTTTCAAACTCTTTAATTTTTTGGCCTCAGAAATTGATCCGAATGTAGAAATTTTGAGGAGAAAAGAAGGGTAATGGACCCCAAACAAAGCTGTAATCCCCCTTGATTGGCTTGCATGATTGTTGATGTCGAATTATTAACTCTTTTTGGCAAGGTTAATAGATGAATTATTTTTTTGGTACACGCATTTGGTAATCAATATTTATTGCCTGGACTAATTCAGATTCAAATGGGATAACGTCTATAAAAGAAGACAAAGGACTCCTGCCATTCCATTCATCTATTAGAAGTTGATAATTTCAAATGAAAGTTACATTTAATTTCACTCTTCCTAACTGTAAACTAAACTTGAAAGTGAAAGGAGACCAAACATTAACTAAGACAACGATAGTAACGAATAAAACCCTAACTCTGTGATCTGTAAATTAGACTTGAAAAGGAAAGGAGACCAACCATTAACTAAAACATAATAATAACGAATAAAATAAAATATACAGTATAATATAATACAATATGATTTTAACGATACAATATTTGAAAAAGTTGTATTATAGTATGTGATTTTATAATTTTTTTGTTTGATTTAATTGTATGATATTGTATAATTTTATTATAAAAATAAGGTAATTATCCTTTAATTTTAAAAAATTTAAATATTCCCATAATTATTAATATTTTAAGATATTTTTTTTATTTTTCATCAAAAAATAATATTAATATTATAAAATAATAGGGTAAATATTTATTTAATAAAAAATAAATATTAACTTAAAAATTTAATAAATAATTCAAATACATCATAATATAAATAAGTCTATTATCATAATAAATGTCATAATAAATATTAGGTCCATAATATTTAAACATGCTAAATTTAAATTATAAATTATCATACATACCATATTAATAAATATTAGGTGGGTTGAATTATGCAGTAAAAAGTAAAAGTTATAAGGTTAAAATAGTAACGGTAAATTTAAAAAATCATGAAAAATCACCAAATAGGTGATTCTCAAAATTAGATAAATCCATAATTTAAGAATTCATAATACCCTAAAAAATAAATCATAAGGTCCAAGACATTAAGAGGCCCAAAAAATAGAAGGCCCGCGAGAGCCTCCCAAAGCCAATTTGCTGAACACAAAAAATGAGGTCGTCCGATCTGATGTGATATCTCCCTAATTTGACAAGGCCACTTGATAACACGTCACTGTTAAATCACCATTACCTATACAAATAGGTCATACCTTATTCAAAGTAGATCAACTATTTAAGAACATCAAGCTTCCCCAACACTATAAATAACAGGTTCAATTCATAAACTTACATCCGAATCTCTCTCTTTGCTAAATATATTCTCTTTCTAAGAGTTTTTTCGCCTTTACTAACTTAAGTATCGAAGTGTTAACGCTCGAAACAGCCAAACAAATACCTTTTACAAGGCTCGACACCTTTATTCCAATCGAAATCCGCACACCAAAGCACATCGACTCCTCTCTCCTACTCACACAAGGATCTTTTTCTTTTTTGTGATAATTTAAAATTTATCATTTGATACTTTCATTGAGAGTCAATGATTGAGCAAGGATGCCCAGATCCTGTGCCAAAGCCCTGCAAGTTACAGAGAAAAGATCAAAGCACATAATCCCATAAAGTCTCCGATACTACATGAAAAAATCTCAAGTTGGCAAAAGTGAATCTGGGACTAAAAGAAAGCAAAAATTTATACACCAGGTATGAAGGAAAGTGAAACGTCTTTCCTTTAATACATTGCACAAATGATGTGTGAGACTCTTAAAACTAGCTTATTGGGAAACTTACTAAGGAGCATGAAACAGCTACCTCTCCATATGTCTTTAGGCGAAGCAACAAAAAAGACAAATGCAACATGCAAAGAATGCCCCCTCCCTCCCACGCACTCTAGAACCAATATCCTAAATCTTGGAAAAAGAGGCAATGAAGGAATTGCAAAGTAACACACTCTCCCATCCACTTCAAAGAAAAGAAACGATGTAGAAAGGAGAAAAGACCCCCGGAAGGAAAATACTGACATCAAAATAAGGTGAGTAATCACTATCGATCAGGTAATTGGGATCCTCTCTCTATGGTAGTAAAGCCGATCGACTTAAATGAAGGGCAAGCCAGGAAATATACCTTTGGCAAGGCAATTATATAGAGAAGAGGAGAGAGAATAAACCTAATATTGAAGAAAGACAAAATAGCTCGTGCTAATATTAAAAGAGGACGAAAAATTCCCTTCCCTCAATATCGTACAACGAAGCGCTAATATACATGGTTATCCCATCAAAAGAGATATTAAGAGAATGAGGAACCATCTTTACACATTTGAGCTACCAAAAATCTAGGTGCCAGCACTTATGCCTTACCAGCTCCTCCCTTCAGTAAAAGTAAAAAGGAAAGGAAGGAATCTAGAAGGTATAATCTGATCGGAGTATACCTTGAGGGAAAATCTAGGCAAACAGGGACTACCCTTCATTCTCGATTGAATAAAAAGAGCAAAAAGAGAAAGTCGAATTGGAGAAGAAGATGCCAAAATTCATTCATTCGAAATGATTGAACGAACTCCAAAATAGTCAAACAATAGCATCTTGTGGATGAAGATAATTGGAGAGACATTAGACGGGAAAGAAGAAAAAGAGGCGAATAAGGCCCTTAAAGCTTCCTTTTGATGTTTGAGATCAGAAAGTAGAAAAATCAAGTTACATCTCCTGGATGAAGACATCTGTATAGTAAAAGCCTAGACTAGTCCTAAAAAGAAAAGCCCAATTCAGCAAAGATGAAAAAGGCCCTAAAAGTACACTCACTTATTTATTTTCAGCCGAAAGCAAGAATGAAGAGTAGAAAGGCCATCAAGAGTGAGGAAAAGCTCCCAATTGAAATATCGATGAAAATGTGTTATTATCCTGATCGAAAGATCGATGAAAATGTATCATTATCCTGATCAAAAGATCAATGAAAATATAGTATTATTCTGATCGAAAGATCAACGAAAATACATTATTATTCAGATTGAAAGATTGATGAAATATATTTTTATCCTGATCAAAAGATCGATGAAATCTGTTATTATTTCAATTGAAAGATTGATGAAATAAAATATCCCGATCGAAAGATCGATGAAAAAATTATTGTTACTTAAAAAAGGCATCAATTTGCTATAAGATGGAGAACATCTCGGCTACTTCGATGTTTCTATCCTTTCATCAGTCGAAATTAAAAGACATTTAAGGAAGCACAAAAAACAGCAAAAGTTGAGTTGCAGTATATTAGTTCAATCAGAACAAATTAATACAACGTAAGGCGATATTACAGTAATGCAGCCAATGAATGTGGCAACACATTACAAAAGATGAAGTTCATTGAAAAGTAAAGTTTATTGCAACTTTTCATATAAAGCTAGGATAATTACAACTTTTCATACAAAGCTAGGATAAAGAAAAATACAAAAAGATGAAGTTCGTTAAAGATGGAGATCATTACAACTTTTTATAAGCTATAAGTGTTAGTGTAAGCCCTAGCCCCAATACATTGTAATAAAACACTTTAGTTAATAAATGAGGCATTTGTTTTATCTATTGTATTTCTGTGCATATCAATTGATAGAACTATCCAAGAATGTTATTTTAGTTTAAATAATCATGTGTGAGGCACATGGTTGTAAGACCTTGAAACAAATGAGATTTTATTCTAAATATCCCTAGTCAGTCATTGTTATGGGAATAACAAATGAATTAAGACTAGTATGCTCTCTCTGATAAGTTGAGTTCTGTCTTACGGATCATAAGGACAAGAGTGTCAACCAAAGATCATAGATACATGTTTAGAACATGGTATCTGGATTCGATCCGTTCATGAGAATACTACATGGTACAAGTCATAAGTGTTTCTCATATGCAAGTTTTGTATCGAAGTTCTTAGACCTAAAATCTCTATGAAACTTTTTATGAATCACTGTGTACTTTAACATACACCTAACGTGCTCATAACAGAGTGACAAGTATGGGTATGCATTGATTCATGTTAGAGAGCATGAGAGAAGTAAAGGGATTACCCCTCTCAATAAGAGAGAAAATATCATCGGCCACTTGATCAGTGAACTGAAAAGTGTATGGCCATACCGAGCTGAAATAATGAGTAATCATTATTCATCTGAGAGTTAAGTATCACTGGAATATCAAGAAAGGAATTAATATATATAAGGATGACTAGTTTCATGCCTTATATTAATTCTGATATTTATGGGTAAGAGACTATGCAAAATTGCATTAGGTCACTAAATGCCATATGCATTTTCATTTAATTTGGAATGCTATAATATCTTGCTAGAGAATATATATAGCCTTTGGATTAATTCATTAATTCATTGCCAACATTAAATGGACCTATAGGATCGCACACAAAGTATTGGGCTTAAAATATTTAAATAAAGTATTGGACTTTAATTTGGACTTTTAATTAAAGTCAAATTAATGTATATAATGGGTATTAAAATTGCTATTGGACCTTGGTCCATGAGAAAGAAAAATTCAGCCCACAAGGTTTAATTTCAATTAATTAATTATCTTGTATTAATTAAGTTAATTGAGTATTAAAGCCTAAAAGAATTTAAATTAAATTAAATCATTTAAATAAAAGGTGAAGTGGCCGAAATTCCAAAATAAAAATCAAGGAATTTCGGCACATGCACATTACTTATATTAAGTGATTTTATTTAATTAAATGTCTTGTGTTTTATTTCAAATTTGAATTTTAAATTCAAAGGAGTTTAAATCAATATATATTACTTGTTTTTAAGAAGTGATTGAGGTTGAACTAATTATTTTGAGGTAGTAAAATTCAGATCAAACACTTGCCAAAAGATAATGATATATATTAGTAAAGAAATAAAACCCTAAGGTTACAAGTGTGTGGTGTGAAAAATAGCTCTCCCTCTCATATTTTTCTCTTGGCCAAAACACACAAGGGGAAGAATTCTTTCTTGCTTTCTTGTGTTTTTGGGCATTAATAGCACCTAAAAGAAGTGCAAGATCAAGTCTTGTAGCTTCAATCTATTGCCATTACACAATACTTTAAAAGAGAGCTAGCAATCTCGATTTTTAAGCCATCTTTGCAAGTGTGTGTGTGAGAATAGAGAGGAGTGGCGTAAAGGCTGTTCCTTGGCATTGGTGATCAAGATCTAAGGCGGATAAATTCATCTTAGTTGTTGGTCATCACCAAATTAAAGTTTTAAAAGGCATCTAAAGTTGTAAGTTTTTAAAAACCCTAAAATTGCATGTTTCAATTCTTGTCATGGAATTGTTTGGCATGTATGATCGATTTTATCGATTTTCCGCTGCATGATTACCATGAACATATCATGTCATATTCCATCAATAAGGCATACTGAATACATAGCCTTTTCAAGAAAAAGAAAGAAAGTCTACTTCTAAAGCCTCCTCCATCATATCAACATCAGGAAAAAGGGAGAAGAAAGCACACTCCTACGTCTACAATTTGCTACTTCAAAGATCGCCTCTCATCAATTGAAATATTGCAAACATCTTCCACTTGTGGCATGTCAAAATCAAAAAAATAAAAGATCAGCCTCGGTTTGAGAAGATAAGAATGAAGAAGACAGCAAAAGAAAGAGCCTATATCACCTATTATGGCAGGTGATACAGAACTGGAAAAAATTCCAGCAATTCATTATTTTTTCCTAAAATGGAAAAGTTTGAAAAAAGAAGTCGTAAAAGTCATGTGGTTTCATAATAAGAAAAAGGGAATAAGAAGATGAGAAACAAAGAAATACGACAGAAGGATCAAAAGCAACGAAATAAAGCAAAGATGATGAAGAATATCTATTTATAAACATGCTCAAAAAAGCATTTAAAAGAGTTAATGAAATCGCCACATGGCAACTCTTATTAAAGGCGGATCCCAAATCGAAGCGTCAAACAAACCACCACAATAAAGGCATGAAAAACGAAGCGACATCCATTAAAGACAAAGAAAATTAATGAAAGGATAGCCATAAAAAATAGGATTGATCAAACGATTGTCGGGAAATGGCATCACTTAGGAAGGTTAAGATCTGTCCCAACCAGATAAAGGTTGATAAAAATTGATTAGTATGCCTTGATCAACGTTCATCCCGATCAATATATGAAACCCCACTTAACAATTGTCGAAAAAGTGATAACATAGGCAAATAAAGGACAATCAAGGAGGTAATGAGCCAATTCACCATGGTCAAGCGAACAACCAATAACACCTCTAGCAGAAAAGGATGATCAGAGGAGAAAGGCATAAAACCCTCAAATAAATAGGTACAAAGCCACATAACCAAGCCACGATTCTCATAAAATAGAGAGGCCCTCCAACACAGAGTGGTAACATCCTAAATAACCATTAATAGATGAATGGATAAATGGGGCTAACAGCGATCGACAATGCCTTATAGCAATTCATAATGCCCTCAGGTAATTCTACTCTCCATTTATAATTAACTCATAAAAATTGGAAACAGTAACAGGATGGTAGAGCACCTGAAACCTAAGCTAAGGAGAGGCATGACTCTAAAAATCGTAAGGATAACGAAAGATATCGAAAAGCATCAAAACAAACAAATTAGAAAAATAAACTCTAAAATAGTACATGAAATTTTTTTGCAGAAAGATGCCTAAATTTCTTGATCGATGTATATCCCGATCAAAGTAATTAAAATCACCATCTCTCGACTGATGACCAAATTCTTCGATCGATGTACATCCTGATCAAAGTAGTTAAAGCTCCAGACTGATGTCTCATTCAACAATCTATTTAGTCTCTCAATTGACAATTCTTTTAGTGATCTACGATTGACATAACCGGGTTCCAGACTCAAAAGGCTAAGAACCTCATCCTTCTCATCACTATTGATAGAATAATGGTCAAAGAAGTATCAAAAACTTAATCTTTGATCTTTCTAAAGAACGATCAAACTGCTTAAGGGGGATAAATGATAATACCTTGAAAAATAAATCATAAGGCCTAAGGCATCAAGAGGCTCAAAAAATAGAAGGCCCACGAGAGCCTTCCAAAGCCAGTTGGCTGAACATGGAAAACGAGGCCATCTAATCGGACGTGACCTCTTCCTGAATTGACAAGATTACCTGACAAAATGCTGCTATCAAATCGCCATTACCTATATAATAGGCCATATCTTATTCAAAGTAGGCCAACTATTTAAGAAAACTATTCAAGCTTCCCTAACTCTATAAATAACAGGTTCAATTCATAAACTTACATCCGAATCTCTCTTTTTGCTAAATATATTCTCTCTCTAAGAGTTTTTCTTTTCTTTGCTAGCTTAAGCATCGGAGTGCTAACTTTCGAAATAGTCAGGCAAGCACCTTTTGCAGGGTGCGACACCTTCATTCTGATCGAAACTCGTACACCAAAGCACATCAACTCATCTCTCCTACTCACACAGGGATCTTTCCATTTTTTGTGATAATTTGAGATTTATCAAGAATCATGGATCAAAATTATAGAATACAATACCATGGAACAAATCATACTCCCAAAACTTGATTGTCTAGACAACAATACATTAATGAATCAAACCATACCACCAAACAAACACACCCTAACTTTATAGTCTATAAATAATCATGTAATTTTATACTCTATACATTCCCTTATAAAATATTCATTTTTATTTTTTTTTATTTTTTTTCTAAACAAGTGTCCATTTAGAAAAATAAGGTATAATTACACATTATCTTCTTATGTTAATTTTTACTTTAATAAATAGTTATAGACTCTGTACGTATGAGGTACTCTCAAAAGGAAGAATTAATTGTCAGCATTTTATGGGAGGCCAATTTAGTAAATCACTATGTAAATTAACGCAATTTCTTAAGATACATCTGATAAAGTTGTAGGATTTTTATTTTTTATTTTTTAAAACTTAAAAATTATTTTCAGTTTTTATTATCTTTTTTTTAAATATTTTATATTTTAAAAAATATCTCATATTTTTTTTAATTATTCATGTATATTATGATAATGATTTCAGTGGTGACGGCAACGGAGGCGATGGTGACAGAAGCAATGGTATGATGGTGGTGGTGGCAGCTGCAGTGGAGGTAATGGCTACGACGATAGTGGAGGTGATGCGGTGGTAGTGATGGTGGTGGCTGTAGCAGTGACGAAGGTTTGGTGGTAGTGGTGACAAAGGCGGCGGCAGTGGCAGTATATGTGATGGTAGCGGTGGTGATAATAATAAAAGGGTAATTAAATTATTAATAAAAATAAAATCCTAAAAATCACATTTTGAAAATTTTTAATTTCTATTTTTGGTATGAAAATTATTTTTTAAAATTTTTGCAAAATTCAAAACGGAAGCAAATTTGCTGAACATAATTTTATTTTTAAGAAAAAAAAATTCTTTCCGAATGTACCCTTAATTTTGGTGAAAAATTCAAAATGAATACTGATAAGGGAATGGGAATGGAGGAAGTAGTTCGTATTTAAAAGGAGTATGCTCATTTTTTGCCCATACATTTTTTAAAATAATCAATTTTATCCTTAATTACTTTTATTTGTTATTTTTTCTCCTATTTTTTTCAAATAGAGAAAATTTGCCGACGACCTTGTTGAAATAAAGGATTTATATCCTTAAAAGTAATAATTATGTGGCATTTTCTCATTGGTTGTCGTAAAAAAGAGTCATTTTCTCGCTATTTCAATTACATCAATTATATAAAATGACCAAAAAAAGAACTGAACATAATTTGTCCGTTTCAAACAGTTTAAGAACACAAAAATGACCTTGTATTACGGAAATATAATACGCAATTTGATTTCATCAAAGATACCACCAAAAAAGAAAATTACGGAAATATAATTTGTCGATTTCAACCAATATTGATTAATTTAAATGATTTATCATTTATTGCTCTTAAATAAAATTTTAAATTCGGATTCTATAAATGATTAAAATTAATATTAAAATAGTTTTATTTTCACAATGGATCAATTCGGCTCGAACGGGAATAATATCAGTGAATAAATAAAAAAAAATCTATCATAATCAAATTTTTGCAAAAAAAAATATCATTAATTTTATAATTTGTCGGTGATGATAATTAGTGATGCTACTACTAAAAAAATGAGATTAAGTAATCGTATTGATTAAAAAAAATGCCCGTGACATAATTAATTAAAAGAACCCTCCTCCACATTGGCCTATATAAACACCATAACCCGCACAAACTAAAGCCATAGCCTAATAACACATAGTTTTAGTGATATTTGCAATAATTACAAATGGGTGCCAAGAGAATAGCTTGTGCGGTAGTTGTTATGTGGATGGCAGTGGCTGGGCCAGTGAGTGAAGCCATAACATGTGGAGAAATAGCAACGAAAACTCAGCCATGCTTAGGGTATCTGAAGAGTGGTGGAGTTGTGCCACCAAGTTGCTGTGGTGGGATTAAAGCCCTAAATGCAGAGGCTAAGACAACTGCAGATAGACAACAAGCTTGCAGATGTCTAAAATCTGCTGCTGCTTCCATTCCTGGGCTTAACTATGGCTTTGCTGCTTCTCTTCCTTCCAAATGTGGTGTCAATATTCCCTTCAAGATTAGCCCTAATGTTGACTGCTCCAAGTAAGTATCTTTTTAATTCTACACACCTTTTTGCTATACATCAATAACATATCTATGTATAAAAATAATATAATTGACAAGTTTATATATTGATCAGTTACGTAATTTTATTGAGAAATCTTGTGATTATGATTATTTATTTATTTATTTATTTCTGATTGTTGCTATTTGCAGGGTTAAGTGAAGGGGTGAATAGACTTTTGGGTCAGAAACTAAAAATACTTAGTATAATTAAGAGAATAAGATAATGGAATTTAAATCCATTTGATGGGATTTAACTTGTCCTTTATCATACTTTGAGTGTATCTTTTTATTATGGCCATGTTTGTACTTTCTTTTGTGTATTTCATGCGGTTATTTCTTACTCTTAGTCACTTTATCAATTTTTTATTTCTTTTGCTAGTTAATTAGTATGTACTCTACTAAATAAAAGAAAACTACAATTTAATTAAAAAATTCAAAAAATAAAAAAATAAAATAAAACTGCAGACCATGATGAGTTGATCAACTTAGAGTTAAAATTTTTCAATTTTAATTTTGATAAAGTATTGTTTTAGATTTAGTAGCCCTGCAAAAGCAAAATATAAATTGAAAACAAGTATATGTCGCTATTATTACATTTATGATGATTTAATATTTAATTATGATTTATGAAAAAAGAATGGTGTACGCCGATTATACAGTTTAAATATACGGGCATCACATAAGCACATTATCACAATCCCCTTCAAAAATAAAGACTTATGAAAAAAAAAAATCAATAATGAGATGAGATCAAATTGTTGGATTCTATATACAGGTGGATATAAACTGATTAATTAGTTCATCGCCTATTTTTTAAATTGAGTCTATTAATTTTAGTTTTTCAAAATCAAAATTTAATTTCAATCTATTAATAATCGGTTAATCATTAAATATAATCGGTTAACTATTAACCATTGGTTAATCATTAAAAAAATTAAACATATACAATTCTGGTAATCCTAAATTTTATAAAAAAATTCCATTCATCCATTGAATTAAAATATAATTTTTTATAATTTTAAATAAAAAATACAAGTCATTTAAATTTAATATTACTACATCAAAATGAAAATTACATAAATATTAATTCATCAATCATCTACTTTCTAAAATTAAGACAAAATATACATACATGTAAAATATTACCATCTTAATCTCTCTCTCTCTATAAATCTAGTTAATCATTAACCAATTAACTAAATACTTAAATCCAATTCTAAATATAAAAATCATAATTTTAAATATTAAAATTCAACTTATATTCAATTGGACTGATTAATTATTAAAATCAATTTAAACTCAAATTTTTAAAACCGATTTAATAATTTTTGGATTTTTTTAACTAGCCCTAATGCTATGGTTGACAAGAGATGCCTACTTATAAACAAAGGGTTAATTCAGAAATACAATGCAGTTATCAATCCCATCGTCCTCTATTCCTATTAATAAATGAGAGTCGAATAAATGATGAAAATGCAGCTGCTGTTTTAACTTTTTAGTTGACATTTATCTGCATTTTGTTTTTTGCTATTTAAGAAAATAAGAATTTTGTGTGGTTTACGGTGGGGATAGGGATAAACTTGTACCCATTAGCAATTTTATTAATCAATTTACAAATGTTAATTATAAAATTATTAACTATAAATCAAGCCATTAATTTTTTGATCAAGCAATTTTAATTTCGATTTCAATTTTTGCAATTAAATTAATCTATAATTTTTTAGTTAACATATAAACATAATAAAACTAAATAAATTGCAAATTCCATAAACCGAACATAAACATAATACTCATAGAAAAAAAAAAAACACTCAATATGAAATTCCCAATTATGTTAATGTACTAGTTATACACATAGCAATCATGATATTCTCGAAACAAGAAGACAATTCAAATATGTGTTTACTAAAAAATAAGAATTATATATATATATATATATATATATATATATATATATATATATATATATATATATATATATATATATATATATATATATATATATATATATATATATATATATATATATATATATATATATATATATATATATATATAAAGAGACATAATTTAAATACACTTTAAAGTATTCATCCATATAAGTTTTAGAAAGAAAAATAAAAAAAAAAAAGAAAACTTTTTAGGTACAAAATTAAAACATATAATTAAATATGAACTGTTTAACCATGAATTATTGATTAATTGGTGCTAAAAAATTGAAAATAAAATTAATAACCAGAAATCTTAAAAATGTAAGTCAAAACCCGATAGTTTGATTAATTGATAACTTCAATTCAGTTTCGGACTAACTTTGCAGTTAACAAAATCTTTGGTCTCTTTTGCTTATCTCTAATTTATAAAGTGAAATTAATGTTTTTAAAATCAGACATATTTAATTGTAAATTAATTGTTTAATTTGATATGATTTAATAAAAAGAGCTGAAATTCATAATAAAATTGGCTACGGTGAGAAATAAAATTAAAAATAGGTGGACAATTATGAGTCAAGGGCTAGATTTTTTTTTCCTAATTTTAATTTCTTTTTGCTAATTTTAGTGTTACATTATTGATTATTTTTGATAAAATATATGAACCAAATTTCTTTGTCTTTTGTTAATATACTTACCGATTTATTTTCATGATTATGAACATACTAAAATAAATATTTTCACAAAGTTGGTTTAATACGATATGTTATGATATAAGATATAACAGGAATAGATAAGCAAAGATAATAAAAAGATAAGTAGAGATCAAAATATACAGGCTTAATACCTAAAATACTTTTTAAATTTATATTTATTTTCATAATTGATACTTGAACTTTTATCATATTTTGATAACTAACGTGACTCATTAAAACCTTAAAAAATATATATAAATAAGTTACTAAATAAGTTATTAAAAATATATATATATATTTTTAAAATAAGTTAAAAATATAAAAAATATATATAAACCATTACCCCTAAGCTAAGCTCCATAGTGTTTTGTGGAAGGCCCAACTATCTTACTCAACACGGCCAGCAAATGCAATTGTATCAAATTAGGGATGATCGCGGGGCGGGATAGAGGCAGGGAGTGCCTCCCCATCTACTACCTCGCGCAAGGGCGGGGCAGGGACGGAGTGGGGACCGATAGTATTTCGAAAGAAAAATTTCCCCCATCTCCGTCCTCGCAGGGATCTCTATTCCCGCATAAAAATATTTTTATTTTTTAAAAAAAATTAATTATAACTAAAATATAATATTTAATAATTAATTATAATTGAAATATAATATTTAATAATTAAAAATATAAATTTAATTACAAATTAAATTAATATAAATTTTAACAATTGATAAAATTAAAAATAAATATAATTTAAAACTAAATTATATAAATATAATTAAACTTAGTAATTAAATTTTGGGAGCAGAGAAATTTCGGGACGGGGACTACAATTTCCGTCCCCGTCCCCATCCTGAATTTTAAGTCGGAGAATACTTTTTCCCCATTCCCGTTCCCATAGGGGAATTTTTCGGGGATTTCCTGCCCCATTCGGAGCGGTTCCCTACCGAAGACGGGGATTCTCCGCCCCGTAATCATCCCTATATCAAATTCATATAGGAAATAATTTAACTTAATTGCAATGCCCTTACACCATCACTAGTTCACAATGAAACTTAATTAGTAGCAAAATACGATGCTTAGAAATTTATTTGAAAGCTCCAACTTTACATTATACGAGTGAAACTCAAGGCACATATCAAAGCAACCACATGTGATCAATCCAAAACAAATAAACCAACAATTCCGCACAAATTCAAGGCAAAGCACACGAACAAGTACACTTTTATGCTTTGTTTGGATGAGGGTAAATCAAATTTACTTTAATGAGTGAAAATAAGAGTAATGAAATTTGTATTTTCAGTTATTTTCATTCTATTATTTGGATAATTTAACAAAAACAGATAGTGAATTAGATTTTCATAGATATATTTGACAACCGTGTATCACCCTGCCTATATCCATGTTTGGCCGTGCATCATGCACAGGAAGACCTTGAGTGGCCGTGCAACACAAGACAAGAAGCCTTGAGTGGCCGTGCAACACAAGGTTTGAATTTGGATAATTTGGTAATCTCGTCTATTTACCCCGTTTTCTCTTCGAATTGGAAGGAAATAAAATGCTTAACTATCTGTTTGGATGGAGGTAGATAGGGATAGATAGGAGTAGAGTAGATTAGAGTAATTCAGTTACTCTATTTGTTTTGTAAAAATTGTATAGCAAATGGAAGTAGATAAGAGTAGATGAGAGTAACTAATTACTCTATATCTTTAAAAAAAGTTACTCCCAATTTAAAAATAGATGAAAGTAACTCCATATTTACTTTAAAATTTTAAAAAGTTACTTTCATCTACCCTATATTTATTTTAGATTTGTCAAATAAGAGAGAGTAAATGAGAATTATTTTCATCTATTTTATTTTTATTTACTTCCATCTACTCTACTCTCATCTATCTCCATTTACTTTCATTCAAACAGAGCATAAAAGAGAGTTAATTGCGAAATCTAATTTCCATTAGATTTTCTTCAATTTTATGATTTTGTTTGGAAGTAAGGTAATTTCCATGGTTATTAAACTCGGGTTGACTCGGGCGGTCGGACTAGTTGAACCATGATTCGGTAAGCAATCCGAGTCGATTCAACATAAAAATCGGAAAGGGTAAAAACTCGGATTGACTCGGAAAAAATCGGGTTGAATCGGTGACTCGGACCGGATTCCGGTTCAACAAAAAAATTTTGCATTTTAAGAAATCAATCCCTAAATTTTCAAAAAATACAGTGATATAATTAAAAACATAAAATTTAAAGATCCTATAATGTGTTCTTTTAACTAAATCCATAACAAATTATTATATATATTCAAAATATACAAAAACAATGTCTATAATACATATCTAAATATAGAATTGAATTACCACAAAAATTTTTTATATTTAATCCTAACAGTAGATAATTTTTTTAATTATTATTTTTTATATATAAGAGTTTATTATATATAGATCGAAAAAATCTTTTGATAGTAATTACAACTAATGAATTGGTAATTATGATTGAAAATTTTGAAACGATAGAAATATTTGAATATATAATTAGTTTATAAGGAATAAAAAGCTGGTAAGAAATTGGATTAAGTTTTGATTGCTTAAATTGCATGTTAATGGAGCAGCAATTAGATATTGATAAGCACCATCCAATGACAATTAATGTTGACTAATTAAGTATCACCATGTTGCAATTGGTATATAAGTAGCATACAAATAATTTTAGAAACACAACTAACTTTGTTGGTCTTAATATTTTTATATTGATATTTATTAATTAATAAAATTTTTAATGTCTTTTGATATATTATATTTTTATTTTTTTATAAATAATTATATTTAATAAAAAGTAAAAACTCCGAGTCGAATCGATCCAACTAATTGACTCTTGGCTCAATTGATAGACCGAGTCGATCTCCGAACCGATTATGAAATCATTGGTAATTTCAATCTATTCAAACATAGCGTTAAAACCAAGACATTTTTCCAAACCTGTTGAATGTCCAAACCTAACCCAGCAGAAAAAAGATGAGCTTGGCACTTCTGCAAGGCTATTCTTCAGCTGAAGAAGAAGATCAAGAAGCACCTGCTCCTGAACATTATATTTTCTCCTCCGACGACGAAGGAAATGATGGCTTCTCCGCCGTCAACGGCCGTTTACTCTCTTACAAATCGGTCCTCGAACAATCAGCACCGCCAACTGGATTATCTGGCCTTCCGTCTGCAACCGATGCCTTCTCCGAAGTAATTATTCTTAATTTGATTTATGTCCGTTTTAATTGATTCAAGAGAAATCAAAATTAGGTTTATTATATTCTTAATTTTAGGGTTCAAGCACCTAATCTGCTTTGACTCTTGTGGTTTTTGGAGATCTCAGGACCACCGCAGTTTCTCAACAATTGCGTGGAAGAGCAGTCTGCCGCAAGAGACGTTGAGCTCCGGATGGGGAGGCATGGCCGCTGGAGGAATCGGAAGGAGAAGAAAGACTTACCTGCTGGTAAACTAATGATCTTTTATCATATTTATGACATGCTACCCAATTGAAACTTAATTTATTTGCTAGCGTATGATTCTGTTCGGTTAACCTTTTTCGGTTGTTTCTTCATATGAGTTCACGTTACAAATCTTCAATTTACTACTGATAATTCTGAATTGTTTCAATTCTAGATTCCAACTTGGACTGGTATCTGAGCTTACGAGTGTGTGTTGTCTATTATTGTAAAATCTAGTGCTGAATTTGAAAAAGGGTTGACATTGAAGAGAACTTTCAAATTAGAGAATCTGAAATTATCCCTCCTGTCAGGGCTTTTATTTCTTTACATGATATGGAGATCATGGAATTCATCTCTATTGCGTATTCTCTAGTATTTGTTTTGTTTATCTCTCTCTCTTTCTACTCTGCATTTTACTTAATTTCATACTTCCGTTCTATATTTTAGCTCCAGACACCCGATTTTAGGTCTCATTCAGGTAACATAGAAGCTCAATCCTAAGGATTGCTTTTTTCAGTTAAGCTACCACTAAAAAATAAAAAATGGATCTCAACAGTGGAAAGTAAGAGGTTTAAGAATCCTGAGGAACAATCAAGAAATCTCATGAATTAGGAAAATTCATTCCTTACTTGGAGATCTCATAATCTTTACCCACCACCCACCCTGTCTTCTGTTTGTTTCCCCCTCATGTTTTATGCTTTATTCTTCTCCTTCTTTTCCCCTTTTCCATTTTATTCTATTGTCCCCTTAGTATTTTCATCCATTCATTTTGTGAAGTCACCTTGGTTACTCTTCCTTCATTTTTCTTTTTCCATTGCAAGGCATCATTGCTATGCAATCTGCTGAGATGTTGTGGGAAAGAAGATAAAAGTAAACTATCTGAACCAATGTTTATGACTAAAGTCAATTTGTTATTAGTACTATTATTCTAAGCCATAATTTATATAGTAATTGATAGCCCAATTTCTCTTGTTTGCAGCTTTTAAAGTATATAATAACCAAATATCTAATCTAACAGAACAAAAACTATATTAGACCTGCTATATTATAATGATCAAATATATGTTGTGGCAGCGATGGTGATAATAATGATAGAGTAATTAAATAATTAATAAAAATAAAATCTTAAAAATCATATTTTGAAGATTTTTAATTTTTATTTTTGGTATAAAAATTACTTTTTTTAAATTTTTACAAAAATCAAAACGAAAATAAATTTGTCGGATATAATTTTATTTTAAAAAAATAAAAACTAAAAATAAAATTTTTTCCGAATGTACCCTTAATTTTGGTGAAAAATTCAAAATGAATACTTACAAGGAAATGGAGGAAGCAGTTCGTATTTAAAAAGAATAAGCTCATTTTTTGCCCATACACTGTTTAAAATAATCAATTTTGTAATAGAGAAAAATTTCCCACGAAGTTGTTGAAATAAAGGATTTATATCCTTAAAAGTAATAATTATGTGGCATTCTCTGAAGGATTTATATCCTTAAAAGTAATAATTATGTGGCATTCTCTGATTGGTTGTCGTAAAAAAGAGTCATTTTCTCGCTATTTCAATTACATCAATTATATAAAATGACAAAAAAAAAAGTACTGAACATAATTTGTCCATTTCAAAAAGTTTAAGAACACAAAAATGACTTTAAATTATCCCTATTTAAAATATAATACGCGATTTGATTTCATCAAATATACTACCAAAAAAGAAAATTACGTTAATTTCAACCAATATTGATTAATTTAAATGATTCATCAGTTATTGCTTATAAATAAAATTTTGAATTCAGATTTTATAAATGATAAAAATTAATATTAAAAAAAAATTATTTTCATAGTTGATCAAGCCTCGAACGGAATAATATCAGTAAATAAATCAAAAAAATTTATCATAATCAAATTTTTGCAAAAAAAAAAATATCATTAATTTTATAATTTGTCGGTGTTGATAATTAGTGATGATACTACTAAAATAATGAGATTAAGTAATCGTATTGATTAAAAAAAAATGCTTGTGACATAATTAATTAAAAGAACCCTCCTCCACATTGGCCTATATAAACACCATAACTCGCACAAACTAAAGCCATAGCCTAATAACACATAGTTATAGTGATATTTGCAATAATTACAAATGGGTGCGAAGAGAATAATAGCTTGTGTGGTAGTTGTTATGTGGATGGCAGTGGCTGGGCCAGTGAGTGAAGCCATAACATGTGGAGAAATAGCAACGAAAACTCAGCCATGCTTAGGGTATCTGAAGAGTGGTGGAGTTGTGCCACCAAGTTGCTGTGGTGGGATTAAAGCCCTAAATGCAGAGGCTAAGACAACTGCAGATAGACAACAAGCTTGCAGATGTCTAAAATCTGCTGCTGCTTCCATTCCTGGGCTTAACTATGGCTTTGCTGCTTCTCTTCCTTCCAAATGTGGTGTCAATATTCCCTTCAAAATTAGCCCTAATGTTGACTGCTCCAAGTAAGTATCTTTTCTTTAATTTTTTGGTTGATTTTGCATACGATTTAATGCCAACTAATTAATTCTAAAATTACAAAAGAAAACTTATGAATTGAATTTTTTTCAACAAAAATAACTTTTGTCGAAAAAATAAAAAGTAAATATCAGAATTCTACCCGAACAATACATATAAACACAAATAAACCAATTGCTGATGCATTACAACCTATGTCATCACCCAATAAAAAAAAAAAGCCAACTGAACAGTACACGTGGCATATAATAGGCAATGTTATTAAAATCGGATCGGACTGGCCGGTTAAATCGATTTAATGACGAACCGACAGGCCAGCTGGTTGGTTTAATTGTTTAAAATCAGATTAAATCTGACAAAACCGAATTGAACCGGAAAACCGGACAAAATCGAATTTTTGGCTAAAAAGTGTAAAAAATCATAATTTTTTTTATATTTTAACCCCTCCCCTCCCCCCACCACACATACACACACATATATATATATATTTCCATTATTTATTTATTTAAAAAAATTAGTATTTTAAATTCTAAATATGTCACTTAATAATTTAATATATTTATTATATTTTGGTTCAATATATGTATATATAATTATTATTATTTATTTATTTAAAAAAATTAGTATTTTAAATTTTAAAAATATCACTTAATAATTTAATATATTTATTATCTATTTGATTCACTGTAATCAAACCCTCTTTCTTACTATAATAGTACATCTATATGAGACAGAGACATAATTCAATCTTATTACTTCTACACACCTTTTTGCTATACATCAATAACATAAATATGTATAAAAATAATATAATTGGCAAGTTTATATATTGATCAGTTACGTAATTTTATTGAGAAATCTTGTGATTATGATTATTTATTTATTTATTTCTGATTGTTGCTATTTGCAGGGTTAAGTGAAGCGGTGAATAGACTTTTGCGTTAGAAACTAAAAATACTTAGTATAATTAAGAGAATAAGATAATGGAATTTAAATCCATTTGATGGGATTTAACTTGTCCTTTATCCTACTTTGAGTGTATCTTTTTTATTATGGCCATGTTTGTACTTTCTTTTGTGTATTTCATGCGGTTATTTCTTACTCTTAGTCACTTCATCAATTTTTTTTTCTTTTGCTAGTTAATTAGTATGCACTCTACTAAATAAAAGAAAACTATAATTTAATTAAAGAATTCAAAAAATAAAATAAAATAAAACTGCAGATCATGATGAGTTGATCAACTTAGAGTTAAAATTTTTCAATTTTAATTTTGATAAAGTATTGTTTTAGATTTAGTAGCCCTGCAAAAGCAAAATATAAATTGAAAACAAGTATATGTCGCTATTATTACATTTATGATGATTTAATATTTAATTATGATTTATGAAAAAAGAATGGTGTATGCGATTATACAGTTTAAATATACGGGCATCACATAAGCACATTATCACAATCCCCTTCAAAAATAAAGACTTATGAAAAAAAAATCAATAATGAGATGAGATCAAATTGTTGGATTCTATATACAGGTGGATATAAACTGATTAATTAGTTCATCGCCTATTTTTTAAATTGAGTCTATTAATTTTAGTTTTTCAAAATCAAAATTTAATTTCAATCTATTAATAATCGGTTAATCATTAAATATAATCGGTTAACTATTAACCATTGGTTAATCGTTAAAAAAATTAAACATATACAATTTTGGTAATCCTAAATTTTATAAGAAAAAAAATTCATTCATCCATTGAATTAAAATATAATTTTTTAAAATTTTAAATACAAAATACAAGTCATTTAAATTTAATATTAATTCACCAAAATAAAATTACATAAACATTAATTTATCAACAATCTACTTTCTAAAATTAGGACAAAATATACATACATGTAAAATATTATCATTTTAATCTCTCTCTCTATATATAAATCTAGTTAATCATAAACCAATTAACTAAATACTTAATTCCAATTCTAAATATAAAAATCATAATTTTAAATATTAAAATTCAACTTATATTCAATTGGACTGATTAATTATTAAAATCAATTTAAACTCAAATTTTTAAAACCGATTTAATAATTTTTGGATTTTTTTAACTAGCCCTAATGCTATGGTTGACAAGAGATGCCTCCTTATACAATGCAAGTTATCAATCCCATCGTCCTATATTCCTATTAATAAATGAGAGCCGAATAAATGATGAAAATGCAGCTGCTGTTTTAACTTTTTAGTTGACATTTATCTGCATTTTGTTTTTTGCTATTTAAGAAAATAAGAATTTTGTGTGGTTTACGGTGGGGATAGGGATAAACTTGTACCCATTAGCAATTTTATTAATCAATTTACAAATGTTAATTATAAAATTATTAACTATAAATCAAGCCATTAATTTTTTGATCAAGCAATTTTAATTTCGATTTCAATTTTTGCAATTAAATTAATCTATAATTTTTTAGTTAATATATAAACATAATAAATCTAAATAAATTGCAAATTCCATAAACCGAACATAAACATAATACTCATAGAAAAAAAAAACACTCAATATGAAATTGCCAATTATGTTAATGTACCAGTTATACACATAGCAATCATGATATTCTCGAAACAAGAAGACAATTCAAATATGTGTTTACTAAAAAATAAGAATTATATATATATATATAGAGAGAGAGAGACATAATTTAAATACACTTTAAAGTATTCATCCATATAAGTTTTAGAAAGAAAAAAAAAAAACTTTTTAGGTACAAAATTAAAACATATAATTAAATATGAACTGTTTAACCATGAATTATTGATTAATTGGTGCTAAAAAATTGAAAATAAAATTAATAACCAGAAATCTTAAAAATGTAAGTCAAAACCCGATAGTTTGATTAATTGATAACTTCAATTCAGTTTCGGACTAACTTTGCAGTTAACGAAATCTTTGGTCTCTTTTGCTTATCTCTAATTTATAAAGTGAAATTAATGTTTTTAAAATCAGACCAATTTAATTGTAAATTAATTGTTTAATTTGATACTCCCTCCGTTTTTTTTTATCAGTCACTTTTGTTACTTTCACTAGGATTAAGAAATAATAAATAGATTTAAAATTAGTATTAAATTACGTGATTAAGATTAAATTATCAAATCTGATTGGTTCTAACTTTATTGAAAAAGAAAAATAAATTGAAAAAGTAAATTAAATTACATTGAAAATCTAAAAGTGACAGATAAATAGAATTTGGATTTTACTCAAAAGTGACTGATAAAAAAAACGGAGGGAGTATGATTTAATAAAAAGAGCTGAAATTCATAATAAAATTGGCTACGGTGAGAAAAAAAAATTAAAAATAGGTGGACAATAATGAGTCAAGGGCTAGATTTTTTTTCCTAATTTTAATTTTTTTTGCTAATTTTAGTGTTACATTATTGATTATTTTTGATAAAATATATGAACCAATTTTTTTTGTCTTTTGTTAATATACTTACCGATTTATTTTCATGATTATGAACATACTAAAATAAATATTTTCACAAAATTGGTTTAATACGATATGTTATGATATAAGATATAACAGGAATAGATAAGCAAAGATAATAAAAAGATAAGTAGAGATCAAAATATACAGGCTTAATACCTAAAATACTTTTTGAATTTATATTTATTTTCATAATTGATACCTGAATTTTTATCATATTTTGATAACCAACTGAATTTTAAATAACGATGATAATTTGCCATTTAAACATATAAAAATGCTGAACAATATCTGTTATTATATGTTAATATTAGTTAAAATTGAGGTTATAAATTATTTTCTTTATTTAACTTTAGGTAGTGATCTAAAATAATATTTAAAATTTAAGTGGTGATAAAAATACGATAAAAGTTCATGTATTAATACAAAAATAAAAAAATTCAGATGGTATTTTAGGTATTTAGCCAAAAATATATTATTAACTTGTAAACCATATATATATATATATATATAGGCTCACACTTTATAAGTTACAAACAATATAATAAGGATAAATAAAATTTATGAGTTTTAAAATGAATGAAGTAACGGAGGAAATTATAAGTTTTAGAGTTATGGATAAAGGTTTTAATTTACAAGATTTCCATTGAATGTTCATTAAAAACTAATGTGACTCATTAAAACCTTAAAAATATATATATAAATAAGTTACTAAATAAGTTATTAAAAATATATATATATTTTTAAAATAAGTTAAAAATATAAAAAATATATATATAAACCATTACCACTAAGCTAAGCTCCATAGTGTTTTGTGGAAAGCCCAACTATCTTACTCAACACGACCAGCAAATGCAATTATATCAAATTAGGGATGATCGCGGGACGGGGCGGGGCCGGGAGTGCCTCCCCACCTACTGCCTCGTGCAAGGGCGGGGAGGGGACGGAGCAGGAACCGATAGTATTTCGAAAGAAAAATTTCTCCTGTTTCCGTCTTCGCAGGGATCCCTGTCCTCACATAAAAATATTTTTATTTTTTAAAAAAGTTTAATTATAACTAAAATATAATAATTAATAATTAATTATAATTAAAATATAATTTTTAATAATTAAAAATATAAATTTAATTATAAATTAAACTAATATAAATTTTAACAATTGATAAAACTAAAAATAAATATAATTTAAAACTAAATTATATAAATATAATTAAACTTAGTAATTAAATTTTATGGGCGGAGAAATTTCGGAACGGGAACTACAATCCCCGTCCTCATCCCAAATTCTAAGTCGGGAAATACTTTTTCCCTATCTCCGTCCCCACAGGAGAATTTTTCGAGAATTTCCTACTTCATTCGGGATGGTTTCCCACCGGGGACAGGGATTCTCCGCCCCGTAATCATTCCTATATCAAATGCATATAGGAAATAATTTAACTTAATTGCAATGCCCTTACACCATCACTAGTTCACAATGAAACTTAATTAGTAGCAAAATACGATGCTTATAAATTTATTTGAAAGCTCCAACTTTACATTATACGAGTGAAACTCAAGGCACATATCAAAGCAACCACATGTGATCAATCCAAAACAAATAAACCAACAATTCCGCACAAATTCAAGGCAAAGCACACGAACAAGTACACTTTTATGCTTTGTTTGGGTGGAGGTAAATTAAGTTTACTTTAATGAGTGAAAATAAGAGTAATGAAATTTGTATTTTCAATTATTTTTATTTTGTTATTTGGATAACTTAACAAAGACAGAGAGTAAATTAGATTTTCATAGATATATTTGATAATTATGTCCTGCAGTGCATTACACTGTCTATATTCATGTTTGGCCGTGCATCATGCACAGAAAGACCTTGAGTGGCCGTACAACACAAGGCAAGAAGCCTTGAGTGGCCGTGTAACACAAGGCAAATAGCCTTAAGTGGCCGTGCAATACAAGGTTTGAATTTGGATAATTTGGTAATTCCGTCCATTTATCCGCTTTTTCTTCGAATTGGAAGGAAATAAAATATTTAACCCTTTGTTTGAATGGAAGTAGATGGTGATGGATGAGAGTAGAATAGATTGGAGTAACTCAATTACTCTATTTATTTTGTAAAAATTGCATAGTAAATGATAATAGATGGAAGTAACCAGTTACTCTATATTTTTTAAAAAAGTTACTCTCAATTTAGAAATTGATTGAAGTAACTTCATATTTATTCTAAAATTTTAAAGAATCACTTATATATACTCTATATTTATTTTAGATTTGTTAAATAAGAGGAAGTAAATATTTATTTTCATTTACTTTATTCTCGTCTAGTTTCATCTAAATAAAGTATAAAAGAAAATTAATTACGAAATTTAATTTTTATTGAATTTTTCTCAATTTTATGATTTTACATTCCAAACAAATGAAAGTTAGATAATTTCAATCTATCCAAACATAGCGTTAAAACCAAGACATTTTTCCAAACCTGTTGAATGTCCAAACCAAACCCCGCAGAAAAAGATGAGCTTGGCACTTCTGCAAGGCTATTCTTCAGCTGAAGAAGAAGATCAAGAAGCACCTGCTCCTGAACATTATATTTTCTCCTCCGACGACGAAGGAAATGATGGCTTCTCCGCCGTCAACGGCCGTTTACTCTCTTACAAATCGGTCCTCGAACAATCGGCACTGCCAACTGGATTATCTGGCCTTCCTTCTGCAACCGATGCCTTCTCCGAAGTAGTTATTCTTAATTTGATTTCTGTCCGTTTTAATTGATTCAAGAGAAATCAAAATTAGGTTTATTATATTCTTAATTTTAGGGTTCAAGCACCTAATCTGCTTTGACTCTTGTGGTTTTTGGAGATCTCAGGACCACCGCAGTTTCTTAACAATTGCGTGGAAGAGCAGTCTTCCGCAAGAGACGTTGAGCTCCGGATGGGGAGGCATGGCCGCTGGAGGAATCGGAAGGAGAGGAAAGACTTACCTGCTGGTAAATTAATGATCTTTTATCATATTTACGACATGCTACCCAATTGAAACTTAATGTTAGTTGCTAGCGTATGATTCTGTTCGGTTAACCTTTTTCGGTAGTTTCTTCATATGAGTTCACGTTACAAATCTTCAATTTACTACTGATAATTCTGAATTGTTTCAATTCTAGATTCCAACTTGGACTGGTATCTGAGCTTACGAGTGTGTGTTGTCTATTATTGTAAAATCTGGTGCTGAATTTGAAAAAGGGTTGACATTGAAGAGAACTTTCAAATTAGAGAATCTGAAATTATCCCTCCTGTCAGGGCTTTTATTTCTTTACATGATATGGAGATCACGGAATTCATCTCTATTGCGTATTCTCTAGTATTTGTTTTGTTTATCTCTCTCTCTTTCTACTCTGCATTTTACTTAATTTCATACTTCCGTTCTATATTTTAGCTCCAGACACCCGATTTTAGGTCTCATTCAGGTAACATAGAAGCTCAATCCTAAGGATTGCTTTTTTCAGTTAAGCTACCACTAAAAAATAAAAAATGGATCTCAACAGTGGAAAGTAAGAGGTTTAAGAATCCTGAGGAACAATCAAGAAATCTCATAAATTAGGAAAATTCATTCCTTACTTGGAGATCTCATCATCTTTACCCACCACCCAGCCTGTCTTCTGTTTGTTTCCCCCTCATGTTTTATGCTTTATTCTTCTCCTTCTTTTCCCCTTTTCCATTGTATTCTATTGTCCCCTTACTATTTTCATCCATTCATTTTGTGAAGTCACCTTGGTTACTCTTGCTTCATTTTTCTTTTTCCATTGCAAGGCATCATTGCTATGCAATCTGCTGAGATGTTGTGGGAAAGAAGATAAAAGTAAACTATCTGAACCAATGTTTATGACTCAAGTCAATTTGTTATTAGTACTATTAATGTAAGCCATAATTTATATAGTAATCGATAGCTCAATTTCTCTTGTTTGCAGCTTTTAAAGTATATAATAACCAAATATCTAATCTAACAGAACAAAAACTATATTAGACCTGCTATATTATAATGATCAACTATGTAAACTATGTCTGTGTTCCAGTATGAATAGAATAAAGCTTTTCCCTAGACACAAAACATAATTCAGGAATCTGCTTTTGATTATTGATGTGTTTCTGTATAACTTACAAAAATGTGCCATGTTTGATGGATCAAGATCGTGTATGAAGCGAGTATCATTTGAACATGGGTTTTCCCACCAAATTGATGTATTCTAGTATGAACAGAATAAAGCAGGCATAATGTTTGATGAACTGAGATCAATGTATTACAAAATATACCATGTTTGTTGAACCAACATCGAGTATGAAGTGAGCATCACTTGAACATGGGATTTCTCACCAAGTTGATGTATTCTGCCCCAATTTTTACACCAATTTGGTTTGCTTCAACGATTTTAAAAGCATATGGACTTGTAGTTTAGATTTTTATCATAGGCATCTGATTGATTTAATGACATTTTATGTTTGATTCTTATATTTATACTGATGATATTTATACTGATGTTTACCTGGGAGTTTCAGAATTTTTGCCCAAATGTTGAGATGGATATGGAGGATTGAATGGGTTGGAAAAATAATAGTCTGATTCTGGGATTTTAGGCAATTTGTTTATGTTACTAAAATCTGTTAGAAATCATTCATTAATTCTTCAGGTTTTTTGGATTGCTAACCAGCATGAGATGGGATGAATTATATAGAGTACTACGTAAGCAGATCCTACAACAAACCAAAGAGCTAATTAAAACTAATTCCAAGGGCCTCTCTGTGATAAGTATAATAAACAATGGCATTATTCAACTCATGCTACATAGTTGGACATGGCGTACTAGTTAGATGACCTACTTTGAGAAATAAATGGGAAGAATGTCAGATAATCTCTTAAAATGCAGATGTATTTCATTTATGTCACAATGAAACATTGACTTAGAGAACAGACAATTCTTCACTGAAAGACAAGAGAATGGAGAAGTGAGTACACTTTTTTGTTTTTTAAGTCATCAGTGAAGAGTTTAGTAGGTAAGGTCTATAATATTAAAAGAAATATATTGCTACCTCAAAACATGATTGAGGCAGCAAGTAAAAGATGGTGCAAGTTATGTTTTTGTATTTCAACTGAATTTTCTGACCTCTACTGGGTAATATGTTCCATTGATTGGAGGAAATAATTTACGTTTTATGAACCTCTTGTTTATAGGAGTTGTGGTGGAGGCCAAAGCTCAACTAGTCGGTATTCATGAACGAGTAAGAAGTGATATTGAGGCTAAGCAACCTCCTACAACATCTGCTCCAAGCACGGAAGGAGCAAAACGTGTGCCAACTGCAACCAATCCAAATGCAGAAGATGCTGCAGAACTATTGAGGTATCAGTTGTTTTTCCTTCTTTTCTTTCTGGACCTTAGACAGATAAAAGTTTATGACATCGCTTGTTCTATTATCCACCCATAGAGTATGGAATTGATGACTAGAAATTTTTTCAAGTAATGTGTTCAGGCCAGCCTTTGATATTCCTGTTTTTGTGCATCAGTGTTATACTTTGTGAATTGTACTAGCCAATCTTGAACATACAAGGCTGAGAAGCCTCTGCCTCTTAAATCTAGTTGATCGTATTTGCCTTTGTCCCTTATTTGTAGGATGTGCTTGCAATGTGGAATACCCAAGACTTACTCCAATGCACGCGGAATGGTGTGTCCGGTTTGTGGTGATCGGCCACTCAATGACACAAGCAATGAGACCAAGAAGAAAGGATCGACAATAAAAGATAAGGAAAAGAGCAAGAGAATGAAGGGTCAGTCATCCCACGCTACTTGGAAAAGTGAGACAGAGATGCAACTCAGGCAGCAATTTGATTAAAAGCAAAGTTTAGTCTCTAGAGATAGTGTAGATACTGTAACCTTTAGGAAACAAATTTGCAAGCAAACAGTTGCAGTCACCACAGACCATGGCTTGAAATACACGCTTGAAGGGTTTGTCAGACAGTCGGATATCTCAGTTGTGCTTTTTATTTCCTTCTTCTTCATCTTCCTCCATGGTGATGCTTTAGTAAAGAAACTAACGGCTTAAGTTTGACTAAAAGTTAAATGTCCCTCCTGATAGTACCACTCTGCTTAATGTTGCTCTTACAGTTCCTGAAGCGGGTCAATGTTGCTTCTTTGGAAAAACTCTCAAAACATGTTCATGGTATCGTTGCACGCCTCAGCAAATACCTTGGACTCATTCGCAAAGGCTTCTGAAGCAGTAAAGTCATCCCTGTATTACCCTTGTGGCTCATTCAAGATTATTTTCTCAGTGCTATTTGAAAATTGTAAACGTGTACCCTCCTCTCTAATTGCGCTTCGCTAGACTTGTATCCAAGATCCTTCCATTGTGTCATCAGCCATCACGTTTCTTTGGCATCTGTTCTCAGGTATTAAAATGTTATGGCCCGACCAAGCTCAACTCTTTCCTTTGATACAGGATCACAGATGGACCAATTCTTATATTTATGTTGGACTCCCATCCTGCTTGGTGTTCACTCTTGATCAACTTAATTATTTCACCGTAGATCTGACTTCATTTTCATCCCTAAGGCCTTATTTGGATATTGGTTTGTAATTGAATGGTAGGGTATGGTGTATGTACACGGTACGGTACAATTTCGGGATTTATAAATTTCTGTATTGTCTTGAAATTTCGAAAATTTTAAAAATTAAGTATTGTAACTGTCTTGAAAATTCGGAGCAATTCGGTACGGTTCTACAAAAATTCAGTATAATTCGATACGGTTCTTTTATTTTTTCGGTACAAAACAATACAATACAATTCAGTATTTCGGATAATTTAATATTTTTAAAATTTTGCATGCACATTAAATCATATTATTTAAAATGCAGAAGTTTAACAATCAATATAGATTTCATAGTAGTAAAATCATTTTAATAATTTCAAGTATGAACTACCGGTATAAATATAATATAAAATGAGTGTTACTAATGGAGTTTATATGCATTTTTTATCAGTTGACATGAATTATATGATGCATAAATATATTGCGTGCTATATCATCCCGTTAAAAAAATAAATTAAAAAAAAAAGAATTAATTTCTATATATTAGAAAATAATTACCTGTTGGTCAGAAGTTATTTCCTTCTTTATGCGGTTATCATTCAATAACTGGTCAAAAGAAATAAAATTACAAAAAGTTAGAACGTTAGATAATGCCTTTATTAAATTAATGCTTAACAATTTGAAATTCAAGCTGAGGCAGCCTTTAATCATCCATAAAGCTGAAACCATTGTTCTTTTTTTTTTTAGCACATTCTTTTTAGGTCTTAAAAAGAAAAAAAAATTAGAGTAAACTCCTACGAATATAAAATTATTGCTTTTAATTTCTTAATTAATTTTCAAATTAAATTTGTTCAAAACCCTTTAAAGGAGGTATCAATTGATCCAATAAACCAAGCATACGTGACCAGGATCGTCAAAAAATATACAATTAATCCTTTCCCCTTGAACCTACCAAATAAAATTTTTACAATCATTAATCAATTAATGCTCAAACAAAATTCCCAAATATTCTTATGCACATGCAATATATTTCCACATGCCTAATTATAAATATAAAAGAAAGAAATTTTTTATTTCTACATCGAAAATTGAAAAAAAATATATATATTACCCCTATAGTGCAGTATACAAACTTTACTGCTGTTGAATGTGATAAAAACCATGCGATCATCAAATAGTATAATCAGTGTGTGCATTCTTATCGTATCAGCTCCCACAAATAAACATAATTTTACTTGGATATCAGCTGCTAGCGCAGGACAGTGCTGTTGAATCATTTCCTTTGATACAAAGCCAATACCACCATTCCATACTTCAGGAGGCTGAGGTAAAAAATATCATTTCAATAAGTTCTATTAATCAAATTTCTTTTGCTTGCATAGTACATCAGCATATCTATTCTGAGTATAAGATAATACATTCATCAGGAAAGTAGTAATATTTATTTTTAAACAGAATGCAAAAGCACATGCATTCGAAAAATTCAGTGTACAGAAGAGCCAATAGAAAATAGGCCGCACAGTGACAACCAATGCATTTGTAAACTTATGTTGACAGAAAATTATTAGAAGAATCAGTTATTGCTTCCATTTCTTTCATATAATTCAGCACTAGAACCTGTGTGTCAAAATGTAGTTTTCATCTTTCTACTTAAGAAGATTTTAACAAGTTCAAATCAAAGGCAAGATGAAACTCGATTTCAACACAATTTGACACAAGTGTATGCAATTCAACAATGATGATCCACTCTGATAATCCAATCTTTGATTTTGCAAGTAAAAAACATTAATTGAGATAGAGCTACATAATAAAAAAATAGAGGTCAAGATATAAGAGCTCTAATTTACCTTCAAAAGAATGTCCTCATAAGTATCATTGGCATAAATAAGGTGAACTTTCGTCCTGTCCTTTGTATTTTCTAATATTGCTCTGGCAACCTAGGTGGATACATTGAGAAACAGCATAAATTATGAATATCATAGTTTTATAAAAAGAAACAGTTCAAAAAAGTTTCATGATGAGGTCTTGAATACTTGAAAAGACAAAGTTAACCTATTAACAGCATGCTTGGAATATTAGAGTAATGCCTGAGCCTCCAGTAATCATTCCAAATGCTCTAACCTGGCTAGATTGGTATCTAAATCGCCCCTGCACAAATAAAATTTAACACATAAGCAATCATGAGAGACCTTATCTTTTTCACAGTATAATATATGCATAATCAAAAGCAAATTTTCAAGTTCACTTGCAAGAGCATGTAACTTGGGTTCCTTCACAGAAAGATAATCACCAACACACATCTCCTGAAAATGATGTCTGTCTCTAAGCTCGCCAGACCATCTCCGGAGTTTTATCAGAGCTTCATCGGTGATGACCTACTGCCGCCACGATTGAGATCCTGACCTCAGGGTCCTAATACCATTGTTCATGCGCTCAGATGCCTCGTCGTTTGGCTAGAATCTTCGCCAAAAGCTTTCAATATACCCAACTCCGATCTCCTTACTGCCGGCGAGAGAGGATGATTAGGGTGTGCGAAAAGGAACATCGGTTTGTCAGGGGTCCGTTGGTGGTACCCTTGATGTCTCTGGATACTAGAGATGGCCGAAATTCCAAAAAAGAGCCACCGGTTGGATGAAAACCCAAAAATAAAGACGAAAAAAATCCCCTCAAAGAAATTGATCTGACAGTCGAGGAAGGGTGGCGATCTGTCAGGAGTGATAGCATGAGAGGTGACTCGGCACTGATCATTGGTGATGGTGAGGTGTCCTTCTCTAGTCACCATAATTCCCCTTTCTCGATAGGTGAGGGAGAGGCAAAAAAAAATCAGATAGGTTTTTGTTATATACACACACACACACACACACACACACCATTAGAAAAAAAAAATTCCTCTTAATTTTTCCTCTTAAATTTAATTAAATTTTTTATTCCTTCCAAAATTTCAAAATAAAAAAAAAAATTTCCCTCTTAAAATATTTTAAATTTTATTTTTATTTTTAAATTTAGGTTTTTACCATTTAAAAATAATTTATATTTATCATTATTTATAAAAATGAGAGTAAATATAAAGTATTTTTTAAATAACTATTAAATTAATATTATTGATTAAATAATTTATAAAATGAATAAATCTTTGTCTTTGTTTATATATATTTCTTAATATGTACATTGTTTATCAAATATTTTAAATTGGTACTCTAATCATTCTATTGGCATAGTTGAATTACTAATGTAATTATATATTTATATAATTAAATTAATTGATAAAATTTTATTGATATAATAATTGTATACAATTATATTATTAATTTAAATATTTAATTACTTATATAAATATTGTGCCAAAATAAATAAATATTAGTTGATACTAAAAGAAAATAAAATTAGTTGCTAAGTTGATTATATACATATATAATTACATTAATTGCAAAAATTTTGTTAATAAAATAATTGTATATAATTATATTATGAATTTAAATACCCAATTGTTCATATATGTATTGTGCAAAAATAAATAAATGTTAGTTGAGTGATACTGAAAAAAATAAAATGAATTGCTCACGTGATTATATATTCATATAATTAAATTAATAGATAAAATTTTATTATATATAATAACTAAATACAATTACATTATTAATTTAAATACTTAATTACTTATATAGGTATTGTGCAAAAATAGATGAATGTTAGTTGAGTGATGATGAAGGGAAATGAAATTAATAGCTAATGTGATTATATACTCATATAATTATGTTAATTGGTAAGTTGATTATATACATATATAATTACACTAATTGGTAAAAAAATCTCATTAATATAATAATTATATATAATTATATTATTAATTTGCATACTAAATTACTCATATAGATATTATGCAAAAATAGATTAATACTAGTTGAATGATACTAAAAGAAAATAAAATTAATTGTTAAGGTGATTATATACATATATAATTACACTAATTGATAAAATTTCATTAATATAATAATTGTATATAATTATATTGTTAATTTAAATACTCAATTACTCATCTAGGTGTTATGCAAAAATAAATGAATGTTAGTTAAGTGATATTGAGAGTATATGTACTCATATAAGTACATTCAATCATTCATGATATAAAAGTAAATAAAGTTAGTTGATAAAATAATTACATATTCATATAATCATAAAATTATATTAATAGATAAAATTTATTATATATAATAACTATATGTAATCATATTATTGATTTATGACTCCATTACTAATATATATAGGTATTATACAAAAATATATACATACTAGTTGAATGACACTAAAAATAAATAAAATTAATTAATAAAATAATTATACACTCATATATAAATACATTAATTGGTAATATTTTATTATATATAATAAATATATTTAATTACATTACGAATTTAAATATCCATATAGGTATTGCTCTAAAATAGATGAGTATTAGTTAATTGATACTCAAAGTAAGTGAAATTAATTGATAAAGTATTTATGTGATAAATTGCTTAACTTACATATCTATATAGATATTTAATAAATATTATTTATAAAGAAAATAAAATAGTTATTGAATGATATTAAAGATATATTAAATTAAATACAAATTATTTTAATTTTGTATTCATATTCATATATATAGAATAATTATTATAATAATTAAATTTATGCAGTAAATAATTTTACAAAAATTAGTAAAATTTTATTAATATAATAATTATATATAATTGTATTGTTAATTTAAATACTCAATTACTCATATAGATATTGTAAAAAAATTAATGAATGTTAGTTAAATGATACTGAAAGTATATATACTCATATAAGTACATTTAATCATTCATGATATAAAGATAAATAAAGTTAATTGATAAGATAATTACATACTCAAATAATTATATTAATTGATAAAATTTTTATATACAATAACTATATCTAATCACATTATTGATTTACAATTTCATTATTACTTTAGGTATTGTACGAAAATATATACATACTAGTTGAATGACACTAAAAAATAAATGAAATTAATTGGTAAAATAATTTTACACTTATATAATACAATAATTGGTAATATTTCATTATATATAATAAATATATTTAATTATATTATTAATTTAGATATTCATAAAGGTATTGTCCTAAAAATATATAAGTATTAGTTAATTGATACTCACAGTAAATGAAATTAATTGATAAAATACTTATATGATAAATTGATTAACTTAAATATTTATATAAAAATGTATAAAAAATAAAATAGTTGTTGAGTGATATTAAAGATAGATTAAATTAAATAAAAATTATTTTAGTTATATATTCATATTTATATATTCATATATAGAATGATCATTATAATAATTAAATTTATTTTCTTAATAATTAAAATATTTAGTTTAATTTATTAACTAATTATTATTTTAATTTTGTGTATTAAAATATATAACTTAAATAATTATGAACTTAAATTTATACAGTACATAGAAAATAAAAATTATAAGTAATATTTATATATAAATTACTAGTATCATATATAATAATTAATAAATATCGATTTTTTCGGTACAATTCGGTACAAAATAATTCAGTATAGTTTAATACGGTTTTCGGTTAAATATCCAGATTCATTCCAAATAGAGTCAATGGTATAATTCGGTTCTAGTCAAAAAGTCAACGGTATAGTTCGGTTCTGAATTTTTTTTTTCGATTTTTCGATTCGGTACAGGAAGATCCAGACCCGTGTATACTTTTATGGTATAGTTTAATGTTTTGTTTAGAAAGATGAATTTTTCATGATTATGATTTTTTATGGCTCCAATTGTCTAAAATTTTAAATCAATAAATTGGTAATTCTGCATGATTTCCTACAATTTTTTTTTATCACTTGTTTAATTTTTTCACAACTCCCTTTATATTTTAACATAATTTTTATGTCCTCCACCTTATCACCTCTCAGTTTCTAATGAAGTCTCGCCTGAGGCCCCCACTTCATAACCCCATGAATCTCTCTCTTATTTTCTCTTCTCTTATTTACTGTTAAACTTTTTCGTGGTAGAATTTTACTGATTTTGTAATACTTTTCGGTTCGAGTGAGAATTAATTTGAATGTGGTATAACTTAAAGATACCTTCCGTTAGTACACACCTGCTTACAACATCTCATGTTCTGACCAAAAAAAATTCTTCAACATGCACATAAGCAAAGTTATCCACAACTTTGACTATCTTAGACTAGGAATGATCATGATTCTATATTTGCTCATAGCCATATTGAAGAATAATTGAAAATCGAAATTTGATCAGATTTATAAGCTAAAACTAAACGAATCACAATTCCTCATACTTTACTAATTAAAATTAACAGGATTAACAATCAAGAAAAATAATGCTAAGTAATGCTTGTTCAAAAAAAATTCAGTTTTTTGAACTTTTGTTTATAACCTAATTGAACTAAACTGAAATTACATATTTTAATAATCAAAGTCGAATGATTATATGAATAACTGAATTGAATTAGTTTAGTTTTTGGCTAAAACCAAACCTGAACCGCCATCCCTCTTGTGAACCATCTCAGGATAATGGGCCCAGCATTACCACCGCTAACCCCAGCTTGGGATTCGCCTCCCTCCATTCACACCATCAGGCCCAAACTATTGGACAAAATCAATCCGGTCCATCCAATCTACAACAGATGTGGGAATTCTGACATGGAAAGGAACTCACATGTTGATATGTTGGTCAATGCATTTCAATAGCCCATTAACACTTTAGCTTGTATGCACCAGAGAAGATCTACAAAATTTGAGGTAACTACCAAGCTTTTTCTTGTGATTTTAATTCTTGATTTGAAACTACCAAATTAACCGAGTGCTTTCAGCTGATCAACCCATGACAAAAACAAGAGAACAACCACGTCCAAAAGTGCCAGGGATATGCAATTATCAAAGGCGATACCAAACAATGCACAATGCTTACCGATTTGATGAAATAGCTATTCTATAGAAGAAAGTGAGCAGCACACCGTTCCTACAAAATACAGAATATACATGACCAGAGTTACGGAACACCCTAACCTTCTTTGTCATAATTTTCTTCATGCACTCCAGAAAAGGCAGCAGAGTAAAAGTACAAGATCTATACTAGCTAGTTCTATGAGGTTAGACAAACTCATGCAAGCATATTAGGTGTCCAGGTATCTCACCAGACAGAGAGAGAGAAGAACAGACTAGGCAATAACATGAATCAGTAAGCACATCATAAAAAATTAGCATATGGTGGCTTATAGCTCCTGTGTTAGCTGACAGAAATTAAAAGCTAAAAGCAGAATAAGAAAGCACTCAGCACGCAGAAAACATATCATTCAGACAAGTTCAAATCTTGACAAACCAAAACAAGTGCACAACATGGTATATTTGCATCCACAAAGGAAAAAAGAAAAAATCAATACCGCAATGCGTCCATGAATGTGATGAACCTGAACATGCTACAATAGGTCACCAATGAATGGGTGATGCAATCAACATGATGTAAGCATTCAACAGAAGTATCGTGGAGTGTTACAGTTTAAGAAATAAGTGGATTACCATGCTAACCTTTACAAGGATACATCAACTTGAACTACATTCTACATCTGAGAAATGATGAGGTCCAAACATAGAATTGTAATGGCATCCATGTTGGAGACCTCACAAGTGTTATTATACATGACGATCTGCAACAATCCAAAAATAGACATTCTACAATAAGTGCGCTGATGTTAAAAGCTACGATTTCTTGCCACTCATCAACGAACTTTTATCTGCAACATTAGCAGTTTCTTGCTGGCAAACCTGTTCCTTGGCCATCACACGAGGACTCGTTATGGACCCATGAACCTGTTGATTTATTTCCATAGAGTTCACAATATTAGAGCAACATGTTAGGAGACATTGAATCAAATAGAGGGAGGAAGGAAGAGAAAAATCTTACCATGTTGTGAGGTTGAAAAGGCAAAGCATCATTAGTAGGCATTGCAGAAGGGTCTGATGGCCTGTGGAACAATAGGTGTGCTATAGATCGATCTATGGGATTTGTATCAGTTTCCATATCAAGGAATGCAGTGCCCCTGAACAAGGACAGCCATTAAAATTGGAGAGAGAGAGAGATGCTACTTATACACTAGGTAAAAGATGAAAAAAGAAGTTATTCATGGTAATGATTATTACATATTATGTGCATTATGCCACACTTAACTCGAGCACTTATCCTAGGGTTAAAGCTGAGTACACACAAGGCACAACTAAAATGCGATGGGAAGAAAGAATCATATACAGCCCAAATATGCAGAACACTGATCTAAAGATGCTAAAAGTCCCATAATAATAGGAAGACTTTCATTTTAGTCCGTCCTAGTCCATCCCAAAATATTGGATGCTTGCTATTTTTAACCTAGTATTAATTTAAGAATTACCTATAACACATTTATTTAATTTTTGAAATAGTCAACAAATTTGCATTGAATTCCTTGTATTATTTCGAAATAAAGCTTAATATAATATGATATTTAATGGATCTAACTTTCTCTATTATATACTCTACTTAAAATTAAATTTGTGTTCCATTTGTCAATTAATTTATGACAATTTATATTTCCAACTCTAATACACCCATAGTAGTCCTTATTTTTACTGTTATATAAATGAAGGGCATAATTGGTACATTGTGTATAAAATTATGTCTTATAACTATAAAAACTAACTTTTCTTAAATTATGTGAAAATGAAAGTGTTCCTATTATTGTAGGATGGAGGAGCAAATCATACAAGCAACTGTAGCGAAATTGTTATTATATTTTCATTACTCTTAACATCACCAGACAACTCCGGCCATGCAAGCATATGCCATCATAGCCGTGTCCCAAGCACGGATAAAAGAGGATGGTTGCAGTTGGTTGACAGCCAACATAAAACTTGTCATTCTTATGATGTGGACTCTTAGTATGGGATTAAAGCTTAATTGTTGTTGTTGTTGTAACATCACCATACAGTCCCAC
The DNA here is from genome assembly GCA_037975025.1 of Excoecaria agallocha. NCBI lineage: Eukaryota > Viridiplantae > Streptophyta > Magnoliopsida > Malpighiales > Euphorbiaceae > Excoecaria > Excoecaria agallocha. The sequence goes on along the minus strand of CM075817.1, from coordinate 43,009,432 downwards.
ACTAATTCAAAACAACCTAGGGGAGGGAAAACTGTTATTTAAGAAGAGAATAAAACTTCACTGACGTACTTAAGTTGTTCATAGTCTACCTTGAATCATAGGCTACATAGATGTCCCAAAGCCAGGTGGACTTCAAACAACTTTCACAAAAAAGTTCAATCAACACAATGAATAGTGACAAGCTCAATATAAGGGAAGAAAATATGCTTAATTTCACTCTAAAGCATGATGTGAATCCATGGGAGGAGCAAACTTCCCTCAATTTATGCAATTAATGTTGAAGCGAGAATTTTGATATTCTCATTTTTGTAAGAAAGAAAAAAAATTGAACCCCTTTTTTTTTGCTGAATGGCAGATCAAGTAAACAGAGGCACTCGCTTGAGTGAGCCCTCTCAAAATACCCTGCCAACCCTTTTCTCTTTCCTACATTCATTGGCAAATTCTACAATTCTTCCAGTAAATCATACTTTCACCAGTGCATGAGTGGAAAATGATACTGTTAGTTTTATATCCAGCTTATTTATTCATGAGTCTTTTTGGAGAATGGCAAACAAGGATGTAATTAAGGCTAATTCCATGCTATTGTTATTCCTTCTTCATAGATTGTTTAGCTAATTTGAGGCCAATAGGCAGAAAAGAAAAAGAGAAGAAACGTTGAAATTGTTATCTGTAAAAGTTAAAATGAGCACCATTTGATATAATTTTAGTTACCAAGAGCATTACTCAACTAAAGCTATGTACTTGCAGATGGCATAATATGTAGATAAACTACTTCAGAAATAGATAAATAATAAATGAGAAGCATGCCAGAAAATTGTCAATGTTAACCCCAGACTGAGCAAGATAGGAAATGCCGACAATTAAATATTTTATTGCAGTAAGGAAGTAACCCAAGTACAGAATATTCTTTCCCAAGAAAGTAAAAAATGAAATAAAAATAAAAACAAACAAAGAGAAAGAACTAAGAGGCAGGACAATGAAAGAACAGAGAGCATACTTGTTTGTTTCTTCATCCATCGATTGACTTTTATCTTGAACATCTCTTTTACCAGTATTTGCATTCACACAATTATGTCTTTGTTCAGCACTCCTGGCCAAGCGATACAGACTATCTCTTATGCACAGTTTCGTCCTAATATCCAACTAAATTCAAGAATGTTCAGTCCATTAGCATCAAAATGCCGGAAAAGATGAGCAGTTTAACGCTAAATGCTTCATGTAAGTTCGACTTTCTAACCACAACATCAGAAGAAAACCTTTCACATACTCAACAATAACATAAATCTTTTCTGCCAGACATGTTTCTCACTTAAGCTGGAACACGAAAGAATTAGTCATTTCCCCTGGCATATAATTGTAAATGGACTTCTACAGTTTTTTTATTATTATTTTTACACTGACATATACGTAGAGAAATGGATATAAAAATGCAGAAGTGGCCAGTACACTATCATACCTGTTCCATGACTTGTTGAAGCTGGCGAAAACTAGATGCTTCTAATGAGATTTCATTTAACACACAGCTCATACAGGAGCTCTCCTGTCCATTAGAAGAATCTAATTCTGCTGGAATTTTCATGCTGACTGCTTCAATTTCACTCTGACCTTCGACCTCATATTCTGGTTGAGGCGTTTGATCCTGAACTGAATCATAAAATGCAGCTGGACTTGCAATAGTTGCACATTTGAAGTTCTTGCAATAGCGACTTTGCAAATCCTCTTGATGATAAAGCTTTTCGCTGTTCCCATTTGTTATAACAGGAGCCTCTAACAATGGGTCCTGAGAACTCTCCATAGATTGCACGTGATTTGATGCAAATGAAGAGTCCTTTGGAGAAGGAGATGGGAGGCCACTGCACTCAGATCCAATTCCAGACTGACATGCAGAGACTGAAGTTTTATCAGAAGAATGACCATAATCTATGTGCATAAATGGAGTATTCATCTGCATGTAATTCAAGGAATCTGATCCTATACTTTGTTTACGTTGCTGAAGACCTGGAGAAAAAACATGATGGGATGGATCTCCAAGTGAGGACTGGGCTCTAAAGTTACCACTATGATGGAAAGAACCACCATTCGCTGGGTTCTTTTCTTTTCTCTTTCCTTCTGAGTGGTTTCTGTACCTTGCTTGACTTTTATGGGACATGATCTGTGATGCAACATCACAATCGAAAAAAATTGTTAACTTCTAATATTTTATGGACAATTTAAGATAGTCCTCAGAAAAAATACATCATAGGCGTAACTAATTGAAATTTAAGATTATATTAATTGAGAGGGTGCAACCAGTTGTAGACATATATTATTATTATGGTTTATCTTGAGTATGACAATGTAATGCAAAAGATGTTAAAGGCAAGTTTAACTACAACAGGAAAAATATACCCTAAGCTCCAGTCTTTCCAAAATTGAGGGTTGACACTTAAAGGATAAATTAGCGGTCCAACTTGAAAATGCTAATCAAGGTTACATAAGGTCCAGATGAACTCCGAATGGCAAGCCAATAATTCTAGTTCAACAAATGTCTGTGAATGTTTAGTAATTAGAAGGAATTAAAATTCTCTGATAGACATTTGGAACATGTTCAATGACCACAAGTGAAATTTAACCTAATTTTGAGTCATTTAAGATTGATGATGAGGATAATTTGAAGTAAAATTGGCTGTTAAAATCAAAGTGCAGGTGAAAGTTATGCGAATCCCAAAGTAACTCCTAGTGGTGTACCAGCGATTCTAGATCAACAAATGTAAAGCAAAAATATAAGCAAGCATTAAGATTTTACAAACCTGTTCCTTGAGCATCAAGTCATCTTTATTCACAGATCTTGCATCTGATCCATTAGATTGTAAGTAACCTGAACCACTATTCTCAGCAACATTTGCATTTGAACTAATCTTGTCACTTATCAACAAACTCTTCTTATTTGCAACAATAACTGAAGGGTCTGCATTGTTTAGGCTAGGAGTTTCATTATGGTCTGATAAGCAATTCAGTGCATTCCCCTCAGAACTTGAAAACTTAGGACCCAACTTCAAGGCATCTTCGGATCCTTCAGTAGCAGGAGATGAAAACCAGCACAAGTCATCCTCATTACTCAGAGACCCAAATCCGAATGTTGCATCACAGCTTCTGCAACATAAGAGACATATGAATACAATCCACAGCACACATGCATGTAAATTAAATTCCTACACAAATATGTACACCCACAAAAAAAAAGCACACATTCATTCCAGTTGGATATGCTAATAATTTTCAAGCTTAGAAATGCTAACTTAATAACCCAAACTCAAATCCCAAGACAATGAAGTAGATAGGCCCTTCGTTTGTAGCCTAAGGACTATCTCCAGTTGATCTAAGCAAATATGGCTATTCATGCATGAGTATATTAAGTATGTGAACTTTTTTTGTAAATTGTTCATCCATGTAACTCCTCCAAAATTATAACTTCTCAATAACGCCGTCATATTAGATGCTTTCCCCCAATAAAATTGAATTCAAATTACTATATTTATTTACATGAATGGAGGATTCACTTGAATTAAATAGTTTGACAAAAATAGAATTCTACAAAAAAACAAAAAGAATAGTTGGATATAGCAACAAAAAAAAAAGAGAAAGAAAAGAAGAAAAATCTTTTACCCAAGGAGACAAATGCTATTTACAAAAAATAAAAAAAATGTAGTAATTTAAATATAGAATAAGTCAATAATCTAATAGAATGTACTGCCAAAACAAAAATTATCTATTTGAAATTATGGATAGTCATAGATGGACAATTCACACACACACAAACACAACTAACTGCACTGTACACTTTTTTTTTTTTTTCAGAAAAGCCCTTGTGCGTTCCTTAAACAGAAAGGTAAGTATAGACTAGTTAAACCAGTCCACTAGCAATTTTTTTAACCAATCCATTGATTTTTTAAAACCATTAACCAGTCTATCAGTTTCATATATTGTGATTTTTTTTAGTTAACCACTAAAGTTTTTAACATACAATCATAAAACAAAAATTAACAAAATTCTATTCTATTTCAATGTTCAAATTAAAAATTATAAAATAAATATAATACTAGCAAAAATCCATGTCCCATTTTTACAATTATCTACTTTTTATTATTAATTATTTCAACAAATCAATAGTTATAACACTATAAATTGAATTCATTATTTGTTGGGAATTAGCATGCTTAATCCTAAGTTAGAAAAAACTGTGGATAAAATTAAATGTTAACAAATAAAATCTAAAACATGAAAAAATATCGTCAAAAGATATCAAGTAAAATATAAATACCAAAATATATAATAAAAAATACATAAAAGTTAATAAATTACAATATAATTAAAAAAGTAACATATAATCTAAATATATTTATATATATATATTATTTTATATGATTAAGAAAAATATCATATAATTTAAAAATACTTGAAATTATTTTTCTATATAAGTCTTAAAAAGCAATAAAAAAAGGAATAAGGATCAAATTTAACTCTAAAATATTAAAAATAGTGCCTATTTAACTTTTAAGTATGTTTGGACCAAAATTTCCCCCTAAAATATTGAACATGTACATATTTTCTCTTTAAATATATTTTTGAACCAAATTTATCCTCGTTATTATGTAAATTGCTCAATTTTACCACTGAAACTAATAAAATTGTAGATAAACCAACAGAAATACACATTGTAGGCTCATTGAAGTGACCTAAACTTTCACATATTTATTGTAAATTTATAAAAAATGATAAAATTTCTTGCCATTAGATAGTATCTATTTGCTTACTTAAAGTCCGATTATTTTCAAAAATTCATAAATTTTAACCATTTTCATGAAAGTTAAAAAAGGATGTTAATTTATAGTGTAAATATTGCAAACTTATTTGGGTTTAACCTGCCTACTATGAATTTTTTTGTTTGCTTACCTAGAATCCATTGTTTTCAATGGCAAATTTGAGTCAGATACATAATATTAAAGATAATTTAGCCCAAAAACTTTTTTAACAGGTAAATATATATCATTTTCAATACTTTATGATTAAATTTGGTTCAAAGCATACTTAAATGCACCATTTTTCATACTTTAGGAGCAAATGTGACCCTTTTTCCATAAAAAATAAACATTTTTAGGAAATAAAAATAAAATATTAGATAAATAAAAACCGGTTAACTCGATACTTAAAAATCAAAACTGAAAATGTTAAAAATAAAAACCAAAATCAAATCCATAAGACTGATTAACCGAAAAATTTAATTCAGTTTCGGACTGATTTTGGGGTTATCCAAATTTTTTTTTTTTGCTCATTCTACTTGAACATATTACATAAATATTATCTAAACTATATAAATTGCAACAAGTCCTACCACATAAAAACTTGCAAAAAGGATGAAACGAAAGCATATCAAAAATAAGAAGGGCATTGCATTTGCTACCTGAACATTCTATCAACATCCTCAAAATTTCCTATGTCATCTGGCCACCCATAATACAGCAGATCACTGTTTTCTTTGCCTTCACAGTCATTATTGAAAAAGTTCAGATCACTATCCGTCTGAGATATTTGATCAAGTGAAAGATATGTATCAGTGTTATCTGCTGTACTCTTTTCACCCAAGATAGGCTCAGCAGCACCAAACTCACTGCCAGCTGAATCAGTTTTCCCACTTTTCAAACAATGGTTGGATACCTTTGTTTCTTCAGATGCAATACTTGTAACTTCTTTCACCGAGCCATCGGCACGAGTAGGAAATACATCATCAGATGCACAAGACCATGGACCCTTGTCTAGCATCCTTTCCTTCTTGGTCAGTGTAAACAAACTATTTTCCTCCTTTTTCTGAGTGAATTTAATATCATCACCGGCATTACTTGGAGCACCTATTACTTCAAGTCGAGGTTTCTTCCAATTATCACCTACAGCTCTAAACTGATCCTCAAATTCATCAGCAGGATGAGGTACTATATGATCACCACTCTTGTTGAATTCATCCCACACATTATCCTCAAGCTGTAGATTAGCAATAGATATTAGCTAATAAATAGAATTTTCAATATCTTTCTTATCAAAGTACTGAGTGGCAGATGAAAAAGATACAGTTTGAGAGAACAAAAGCAGAAACTAGCAGCATGCATCCATTGATTAAATCAGTTCAAACATGTATAATATAGACACCAACATAGATATTTGCATCTTAAACAAATAACTCTAAGAAACACAAAGCAAATGACTCCTCAAAATTTTCATTTGAGATAAAGAAAAGCACATGGGAGTTAAATGTATCTCAACAGCAGCCACAATGATAAAAAAGAAATATGATAGCCTTCTCAAGAAGAGTAATTTTTCCTAGAAGAAAAGGAACTATAAATCCCGGTGCAATGTCTAAATACCAGACCCTGAAAACCATAACAACTCTCTGTTTGGTCTAGATGATCACATTTGCACTCCAAAAGCATCAAGCTAAAATCTCAGAATATCTTGATCAAGTTGGCGGAAGATGGAACATTTAATCGCTAAAAATTGGCATTCAATAAGCTATCAAAAGAAAATGGAAGTTAGGCATCATTCTATTCAAAGAATATCAAGTCCATAAAGGCAAAAAGAAAATGCAAATGTAATCTATGACAGAACAGTTATTAGTGCATAGCAAACTACAGAGTTTGTGCTTGACCAGGTCGAATAGACATTTGTATTTTTGTACTTGAGGTGTTGGCTCTGTCAAAGATTAGCGTATGCCAAGAGCAGAGAAGTACCAAGAGGAGTTCTAAGACTCTGAATCAATTAAAATAGGAACAGCTCAAAATTAGAAGTTGATGTTTAATGGCTAGAATGCAATTAAAAATTGTAACCCCACATCAAGAAGATTTCATGATGAAATTTATTCAGAATGAAACCTAAATTCGCCTTCCTAGCCTAGCAAATACGTGCAGCTCAAACTCCTCAATCTGTAACATTAAATAACCTGATTTTATCCATCTATTAAATAACAGTGGAATATATTCTCGGCAGCAGGTCCCTCCAGAAAAATAATCCTGTGAAGGAGACAGGTAAGTAGGTACATAGATTCACAGTCACCAAGTTCATCCAAGCAGTAATGGCTTTCAAAGCTAGAGTTTTGACTAAAGTATAAAATATTAGAAACAATCCATACCTTATTGAAATAAACTAGACTGCTGAAATAGAAGTGCAAAAGAACACGTGCTTAAGCTGGAATCCCAGTCTAATTGGGTTTGGTGTTGAATAAACTCAGTCAAGCTACATGTTGCTATTTCATCACTCCAACGAACATGATCTAAGGTGTACATCTTGACTTGTGTACTCTTTCAACGTGGACATGCCCAACTTATACTACATATGTATCATAATAAGCAAACATCAAAAGGACTGAAAAGAGTCTAAAAAGTGAGGCAGATTAAATTCTCATAGAAAAACATTTTGGCAATTAGTCACATTAACATTGCAAATAAAGGATAAAAAGATAGAGCATATAGGTCAACTAAGTTGCAACTGACAAATTAAAGGCAACTGGCATCAGGATGCTTGTAGATTTATAACAGCCACAGCTGTCAAAAGTTTTAAGGATTATAAAGTGGCATTTGATGCAAATTCAGTTAAATACAGGACGCAAAATTCTCAGTGTAGCAGTTCAGAAAAAACAAATTGGGTGAAAGATCTAGGAAATTCAGGCACCAAAATGAGGAAAAGATTTCTGAAATTTGTGGCAATAGACCTCAGACCTCTAAGAGGGATCATTACAATGGCCATAACAGCCAAGATAAGTCCAAAACCTCAAAGCTTTACTTTTAAAAGAAAATGAGGAAAAGACTTCCGAAATTTGCAGCAATAGACCTCAGACCTCTAAAAGGGATCCTCACAATGGCCATAACAGCCAAGATAAGTTGAAAACCTCAAAGCTTTACTTTTAACATAAATTTGCGGCAATATACCTCAGACCTCTAAGAAGGATCCCTACAATGGCCATAACAACCAAGAAAAGTTGAAAACCTCAAAGCTTTTCTTTTAACAGTTTTATCTCATTCTCTCATCCTGGCACATCCCACCCTCCATAACCCCCTCCCAGAAAAGTAAATAAATTAATACCTTAATGGAAAGAGAACACATAAGGTACTTCAGCTCTGGTTGGAGAAGTTAACAGAGAATTCTATGGACTCTCCCTAATGTTATGTTGGTGTGGGTATAACTCTTTTCTTATCATGAACTTGCAAAACCCTCTCTCTCCTCCTCCTCCTCCCTCCCTCTCGCTTTAATTCTTTGTGATTTAAGGTCACTGCATTGTTTTCACTTGTGAATCAAACACTGCCTTTGTGTCCCCATTTTCTCCAAACCTCAAGCCTGATTTCCTGCCAATAAAAGCCATCCACCGTGCTATTGATCTGTACTATACACAGTTCCTAAGCAGTACCTGCAAAATTCTCCTCTTTATAACTGTCAAAGTTGATTCCTCAAAAATCTGCATGAACAGCTACCTTAGATTTAATTACACTGCTATCCAACTAATTCTACCAAGGCCATTACCAAACTTGGAAAACTTTCCTATTCAAGCCTTTGATTCCAAAATACTGAAAGTCAATTTTTTTCAAGCCTAATGGATTCAGAAATGTCAAAAGTTCATAAGCTTGTGTCCTAGTCACAAGAAAAAGGTGCGAGTTGAAGGCACATAACAGAGTTATTGACTTTCCAAAGCCCACAGAATTACTTAGAGAATTTCTTTCTTTGATCTTCCCAAATAATTTCTTCACAGAGGATATTTGGGACCAAACAGTAGCAAAAAATGAGATGAGTTTGACAAATGCTGGGTCCTTTTTTCCGGCTATCTTCTTTTTTGGGAATAGTGCATTTGAGCATAGGATAGATGTGCAAACAAATAAACACAATAAAGTTGAAAGCTCTTGGCAATGCTGATAGAAATTTCACCCAACAACAACAAGCAAATATTCAAACCTAAACCAGCACATATATGCAAAAACACATCATGCATATGTGTGTCTGCGAGAGAGTACAAAAATAGAACACTAAACTCTAAGCCTTAGAAATTATGTAATGGAATTCTGCTATTACAAAGAGATTTAGGTTTGAATTGTATTTGTCTGCTCTCTTTCTCTAGCATAAACAGACATGCATGCACCTGTAAGTAAGAGTATTTGCAATTCTGCAAGTACGAACCAATTTAGGTTCAATTTACTTTCACACCAGAAAATGCATATTAAACAAGTTTCCAGCTTCGTATTGTGCTCGGGAACTTAAATTCATCAAGCAAAGAGAATATGTAAGAGATATGGTACTCTAGTTAGATAGACTGAAAAGAATATGTAGGATATGTAAAAGATATGAACCTTGGTCAAATAGACTGAGATAGCAAAAAGAATTTTATCAGAATCTATCCAAATTTATAGCACTATTAATACTAACATGTTTGCTCACAAATAATCCATGAAAATGTAACAATGTCACAGATGAGAAAGGTAGTCAATATTTATTTGAAAATCCAAAGAAGGATACAACCCAAATAATGCTTAAAAAGGACACATTTTGAACCTTGGTAATTGACAAGCATCACATTTGATCAAGAAAGGTCAAAGATAAGAAGACGACAGCAAAGACTCAAGTCTATTTTCGAGACAAAACTAAGAGTGATAAAAGCAATTTCAAAAATCTCTGAGAAGTTAAAAGGATGTGTAGCACACGCACTCTTTATCCCCAACCAAGATATAGTAGAGGCCATCCTTATACATGCCCTCCACCAGTATTCATCTTTGTCTTGAGATCCTGTAACAACCGGAAAATTTAGATTCCACATAGCTGGTCCTAGTAGGGTTTTTTCTTTGCTTACAATAACATACCTTTATAAGCCATCCAATTTAATTCAAATAGAAGAATTCAATCCTATCAACAAAGAATTTACACAGTAACCTTCAGCTCAAGGCAATTACATTATAGAACACTATAATGCTCAAGAACTAACATGTTCTAACTAAATATTATCCACAATGATGAAATTTCTAAAATTTCTTCTTAGTGTTGTATGCCAAATTATTCAATATGTTTCAGCTTTGTAAAAGCACAAAGAAACAATTATTTTAAGTACACTACATCTAATAAAATCTCAACAAATGAAAAAGTATTTATTGACACATGCAAGAGAAACACATGTTCACGCCTTCCTTGATAGCACCTAGGGCATTGAAGAGAAAATAAGTGAGTGTGCGTTACCTAAGGGCTAAATTGCTCTCCACGCTTGCTTCTCCTGACCCACGCATCAGATCCATTTTCAAGTTTTATCGTCCACAATGAAAGTAATACTAAAAGAACAAACTAAATTGTTTAACAATATAGAAGCCTAATGATTAACTATGACCTCATAAGAATTAGAAATCCTAGATTAGGAAGTTCTTAATAACATCATATAAAATCATACATGTAAAAAAATATGCTTGGTAGAACATCAATTGCAGTGCGCATACTCTCATCCTTCTGTTGCCCCTGTTCCAAATTTAACTTAAGCAGTTGGCTCTCAACTGAAATCTATCCATGAATGATAATATAAAACAATGTATCGGTATTCTTTAACATCCCCCAAACTACAACTCAACAAGAGGAAACATCGGCATGTAACAGCTGATATATATGTGTACGTGTGTAAGTGTATCTTGTTTCAGAAAAGGGTGAACACAAGAATTTCATCCAAATCAAATATTTCATAGCTAAGATCAAAAAGTTCTCACAGTAAGATGACAGATTGTTTCTTATATGGCTTTTAAATTTGATTATTTGATATTAAAGAACATCATTTGAGCTTGAAGTGACCATTATATTCCCTCACAATAGACACAAAAAAAAAAAATGGAAACATGGATGAAACAACCCAGCCAGTTAGTCAATTTAGTCAATGGCTGACAAGATGAAGTCTTAAGTCAAATCAGGCAGGAAGCCCACATCACAGTAGATTATTTGCTAAGGCTTCAAGATTTCAAAAAGAAGCCATAGAAAAGCCAAAATTAAGTGAAGTCCTACCTCATACATGCAGAAGTCTGACATTCCTCAAAGTCTTTACCCACCACTGAAGATGCAAACAATTTTCTGAATCATGGCTGCTGTGGAAAGCCTGCCACCAACAATGTTTTCTGGTTTGGAAAATAAGCACAAATACTAACAGTCAGTTTATTTGCATGTAAAGCCGAAATGCAATATACAAGACCAACTTTAAAATAAAAAAGAAATAAAAGAAAATTAAATTAGAACTCAAATCATAGGATCCGGAACAAGTGATATAGTTGAGTTCAAGAAAGCTAACTAGATCCAACACACAATATACATTGCTATAACACATTCAACTAGACCTTTTGATTGTTTCCAAAATTTTCTTATAAACAAAAAAGGGAAAAAACTTTAATTAATTAGACTTGACAAAGAAAAAAAAAAAGTTGGTGGAAAAACAAACGTACTTAAGGAGAAACTTTGAATGTGAAAGAAAGTCATTGGAATGACCTTGTAAAGCTATAAAAGAAACTCCTTGCTTAAATGTTCTGCAGAAAATGGATAGATAGGTAAGAGAGAGAGAGAAACCAAGCTTGGCAAGGGCAGTAGCAAAGAGTGATGGAAAGAGAAGCCCTGATTAGTATTTTGCTAGGATTCTAAGGATAGGGAGCACCATTTTGAGAATAAACACTTTAGCTGTTTTGGGTAAAGGATTTGCTACTGTTAAGGAAATTTTAGAGATTATATTATTTTCTACTATAAGTCTCTTTCTGAATATACCATTGCTAAACCACCTATGGTAGAATACCACCAATGATGCCCTTGTATGACAAGATGATGAGGATAAAAGCTTTGTCTACAGATGCCAATAACATGGAGGAAGAAAATTATGAAAGAACTCAAGATGAGAGCATTGAGCACAGTGGGCTTGACTATTGCTTCTAAAGCAAATATAATGTTTTAGATGATACAGCAACAACAGTAGCGGAAAATGATAAAATTTTCACATGTTGATGCCTCTAATATAGTCGCGAAAAGAGTAACATCAGCTAAGAATCAAAAGTTAGCATAGTTTAAAAATATTGAATTCATGTGAAATGATAAGCCATTATTAACAGCATGTGGCCCTTCTGATACTATTATTCAGTTAATCAAAAGGCAACTGGTTTCTTTTTTCTTTTGTAAGGCATTGGCAATAATGGCCTTCTGCAAAGGTAACAGCCACCAATTTACCATTTCCCGTTATTGTAGCAGCTTATATACATATACACACACACATGCACACAGAAACATGTATAGATGTGCACATTTATACACATATATACACATATGTGTGCACATATGTATATACACATATATATATGTTCATGTATGTTTGTGCACATGCATATACACAGACACACACACACATACACACACACAAAAACAACTATATTGCAGAAGGTTTGTAGGATTCAAAATCATTCCTTACGCTTCAACACCTTTTTCTCCTATCTTGATAAAAAATCAGAAGCTTACACCCTCCAAATTAATGATCGATTCCACTCAACAAAAAGGCATTATCACAAAAGGACGATCTTTTTTCACACTTTTTCTGAATCAGTTAGTTAAGTTTGACACATTTGCCGTTGCTTGCTTGTATTTGCAAATTTGTTGTCTTAATGTCTGATTTATGCTATGTTAAAGATGGATCTACTAACATGACCAGTTAGTTTGTTATACACAAAATTTTCTTATGCCTTTCTTGAAAATATTTCAAAAATTCCTCGAGTAAATTGAACATACACTTATTGATGACCTTAGCGCGTGTTATGGTTATAGAGTTTGAATTTATTAAGGCAATATCTTAGTTATAGTAAAATTTACTTTCAGTAGTAATATTAGAGTAATACTAGAATTTGATTTTAATTAGTGACTTATTTTCTATTTAAGAGGATTTCTATTTCCTAGTTAAAAAAGGATTCTTACTTCCTAATTAGACTAAATCAATAGTTTTCCACCTAGAATTTAATTCCTATTTTATTTGATATTCCTAATCTTGTAATCTCTATTTAAAGAGATAAATTTAATAAATAAAGCAAGTCAGAATTTTCTAGTACGAAAGTACAAGAGATCAGAGTTGTCTCTAACAAGGTCCAAGATTTCAGTCTCCCTTTAACAAGCTGAGTTACCATATAAGTTGCCTAGTATTTTGATCCACAACAGCGTGATAGGCTTCTATTATGTCCAATTATTTTATTAGATTTATGATAGTAAATACAAATTATGGACTTCTATGTTCTCGGTTGTGTGTGCACGCGCAAGCGTTTATTACTCGAATGTATGAGTCGAACCGCAACATGTGGTTAACTTGGCGACTTCACCATAAGAGGGGAAATGTTTGCTGATCACATTTGTAAGATATATGAATAGAAATATTAAGGTGGTCCCTAAAAGCCAGCGAGGCAGGAATTTGGAGAAGATGATCATGTACTTCAGAATTTGAGACATCAAACTGAAATCTAGGCGTAGTATGGTGTTGAAAAAAATCAGTTCAGCATGCCAACATAATTGAGTGTCACACAAGTTTCAAATTAGTCCAATCAAGATGTCCTGGACATTTTATGAATTTCATGGGGTTCCATCTTCCATCGGAACTCGAATTCAGCAATTGCCAATTAGAAAGGTTGATGTCATAGAAGAACTGTTAGATGTTAACAAAGTTTGCTTTAGATGAGACAACGTCTTTAGATGATTCATGGTAAACTGACTTGGTAAAATAGCAAATAAAAGCACATGGATTTCCAAAGATGAGCTGAAAGGAGCTAATCCAGCAATGTTGAACATATATGGAAAGGCCTCCTTTTGGAGCTAATTTCTTTTCTGAAATAAGGAGAATAATGCATGGGCATCCAAAATAAATTACCAAAAAAAAATATTATTGCACTTATTATTATTATTATTATTATTATTATTTGTATGTATTTATGCTTTTTTCTATTTAGCAAACTATTTTACTTAATTAGTTAAAAGTTATTTCAATTTATTTCTTTATATGGGATTCCTATTTAGTAAAATATTTTACTTAATTAATCAAAATAGTTTTTGGTTTAGAATTAGGATTGTCACAACTAGTATACAGAGGACACCAATTGCTGATTAACGTAATATTTGTCTTCCGATCAAGCATCTTAATTCTAAGGTTTTCTATAAATGTAATTATTTTCAATCACTACATCCACAGTCACCCAATTCTTGCTCTAATTATTGAAATCTAATTGTCTTAAACTCTTGCCACTTCAATCATAAGAGAAGTTCCTTGCAATTTAGAAGTAGAGATTTGTCCACTCTAAAAATAAGTGGTAACAAATAATAGGGAAATATAAAATTAAAAGAAAGAAAAAAAGACAGTTGAAAAAGCCAACATATTTAAGAAAAAACTTATGATGTTTAAATCAATCATTTGATCAGCTTCATGAAGCTATAAATAAAGAGCTTTCTCCTGAATTATAAGAATTCAAAACGAGGTAATGGTTGCAACAAATGAATGGCAGGGAAAGGTTTTTCCAGCAATTTGTGAGTAGTGTTAGAAAGCATCATCATGATAGAAAGAGAATGAACTGTTTTCCAAAAGCAACTAGTTATCTTATTGTTTATTTTTTATAGTGGATATATTATGCGGAGAAAACAAAAGTTGAACCAAATTTTCTCTCCCATTACCTTTTCAAGATATTAAGTTGTATTTTGGAGAACAGATTTTTATACAATAATAGAAACATCAAAGCGAAAGAGCCATGTCCAGAATTTCTTTAGTCTTAATGGACTAGCATAACAAACAATCACTTGAACATCCAAGACTCCAATTTTTTATTTTTGCTGTGGTAATTTAAGGAAAATAAATGTTTTGAGATAAAATATCAACCACATAACTACTGCATTTGACTATATAATGCCACTTGCTTGTTGGGGAAAATAGAACTTTGACAAACGAACAGCAACTTTAGAAAATCCTAAAGCTGATCTACAAATTGCAAGATTTAAGAGCTAAAAAGTAACCTTTATGCTATACCTTCAGTGTTTTCCCTAAGCTTGACAAAGTGCAATTTGTGAAATTATATGTCACCTCAGCTCCTAGAATAGTTAAGTTTACATTAGAAAAACATGCCTGTGTTAATACCATATGTATTCTTTCTTAAACAAGCAAACAAATGAACCACTTAGTAAGATCATTAGGACCTCAAGACAATTCAAGTTTAAACTCTTAAAAAAATAGAGTCACAATCTAGAGGGCTTATCTAGATTATTATTTGGTAGTTTCTAGTATCAGTATAGCCTTTCTCATGTGTCTAATATTATAATTAGCGACTGGTTCAGTAAACTTCTTTAAAATTTAAAGAGATTTATGTAAACCTAATCTTCGATGGAACAGGTTTTCTGGAATTTCTTTCAGAACCTTTTATTAGTCATTATTTTTGTTTTGACTCCTTATTGGTCCATAAATAAATTTGTCCTTCCAAGAAGAGTTAAAAACTGATGTTTTAACATTTAGGGCTACATTTTATTGATATCCACAGCTGTAATCCTCATTATTATGATATCAAATAATATAAGGGCTGCTACTTACTGAGCCTGAAATTCTAACCCTGAGTCCCATCCCTACAGAACCCTTTTGTGTGAATTCGAGACCATAAGTTTACTGCTTACTAATAATGTTCAAATCGCAATCCCCAGAATGGAAAGAGCTCAAAGTTTTCTCTTCTACCAAGCTATTTTGATTTTTAATGATACTTATAAACAAAATCCAATTTTTACAAGATTGAAACCCAAACACCTAAATAGCAAAACCTAAAAGCTGTGCTGAATCATCAAAACCTCTATTTTCACTTGCCCCCTACAACTGAGCATTCAAATTTCTGATTAAACCAAAAAATTTAACAGAACTAACCTACTGGATCAGTTGCTTTTCTAATAACTGTAGTGTCATAAATATAAATATTTATGATATAAAAACCCTAGCAGAAGGAACACAGCTAAGGAAGCCAGCTCAATCAACAACAAAATAACCCAAATATCCATAAGCTAACTGGTGAAATAAAGTCATATTTTTTTAGCAGCAGTAGAGTCGGTTAAACTTTCTTTTACTTGAAATACTTTTTACCGCCATTTTCAAGTAGTTAGCATCCAGCAAGGAGAAATCAACAAGACACGGAAGCTAAAACCTTTCTTTCTTATTACTCAGAAACCAAACCAAAAACAATCTAGAAAGAAAAGACTAATAATAATTCAACTTCAAAACATTTTGATTTCTTCACCTCAAAAGACAAAAATCTCCAAAGTTCTAATAATTTCTCAGCAGACAACAAATCAAGAAAACAACAACAGCAAAATTCAATAACTACTTCATCTGAATAACTGATCCAATTAAAATCTGACCTGAAATCGGCAAAACCTTGTTCCAACACAAACAACTTCTTTTCCCCAGAAGATTACACCTTTCTTCCCAGAAAATCAAAGCTTCTTTAGCCAAAATCCGCAGTAACACCGAGGCAACGTTGCCCTAATCAGCGATTTCTGGTAGCTTCTAGAGGCGTAATGCGCTCTCTCTCTCTCTCTTTCTAATTTTTTTTTTCTTTTTTTTTAAACGGTTATTTTATTAATTTGTGAGTTTTCAGAGGGTAGCGTAGGAAATGACACGTGGCGAGTAGATCACAACAAGCAAGCGTAGATATCAGAATTCGTGGACGAGAGAGGAGGGTGAGATCCGATCACTTTCAGCTTTGTGATTGGTCCACGTATACAACAGGCTCTATATATTTGACACGTGCCTCGAGGGTCCACTTGTTTATAAACGTGAACGTGGCGTACTGTCGTGGCGTCCATGGTTATTAAAACCGGACCGGGAGGTCGAACCGGTTTAACCGCGAACCGTTGGCTGGTCCGGTTGGTTCAATGGATGAAAACCGGATTGGATAAAAACCGAGAAATACTGTTTCAAACCGCCAAAAAACCGGTTGAACCGGGAAAAAACCGAGTTAAATGATAAAAACCGATTTGATTTTAGAAAAACCAACTTTTTGTCTAAAATATTTATACAATATTATTTTTTCTGGAAAAAGATAAAATAAAATTATAAATACAAAATAATTAAAATTCAAACAATTTAATAAATTTTTTATAAATAAAATAAAATTTTATAATTTATATTTGAAGAATTTCTTTAAAAATTTACATTTTTTTACTATATTTATCTTAATTTTTTATTATAAATATTAATGACTTGAAAATATAGTCCTATTATTAATGTTTGATGATAAATATATTTTTCTAAACTATTTTTAATTTTTTTATATAGTGATATTTTCATAATATTTATATAAAATTTAAAAAATAATATATTTTTTAAAAAATGAAAAAAATCCAGTTGAATTCCAAAAAATCGATCGAATCACGAACCCTTAAGCTCTTCGGTTCGTTATTCAATTCGGTTTTAATAACATTGGTGGCGTCACTTTCTCTAATGGCCACTTGGAGATGGAAATTAATAAAATAAATTAAATATCTTTAATTATATTGCGTTTGCTTGTGGGGTTTTTTTTTTTTTGCCGGCCGTTTATTTAGAATTAATTAATTATTATAGTACTGAATATTTGTTGTGGTTGTGGTGAAATTTGAGGTATCCGTGGCATTTCCTTGGCCCTAATTTTTTCTTTTTCTTTTAGGTCCTTTTCTGCCCTTTAAAGGGACTGAAAATTTTGTTTCCCATTTTAATAGAGATAACACTTCCTTTCAAATTAATATATTATCCTTAAATTAATTTAATGATAAATTATCTTATGTATTTATTAAAAATTTAAATAATACTTCGTATACTATTAAAAATATTAAATTATTTTTTTTAATTTATTAAAAATATAATGTTATTTTTTAATCACAATTCACATACAACAATTGCACTATTTTCAAAATACATTTAATTTGTTAAAAATATAATATTATGATCAATTGAAGAAATTATCCTACTGAAATAACCGAAATTGTTTCAATTGGTTTAGTTGGATTTTCATATTTATGCTAATGGACTATTTGTTTTGAGCTTTTAATTTATATATTATAAAATAATTTACATGTTTAACAATAAAAACTCATAATTTTAACTATATCAAATAATAAATTCAATACTATTAATAACTAAAACTTCATTATATTTAAAAAAAATCCAATTTATAACAAATAAAAAATACTAAATAACTTTAAAATAGTTTATATTAATAAAAAAATCTTAAATATTCAATATTTATAATGAAGTGAACTATACATTATAACCATAATAAAAAAAGCTAATTAAATAACTATACACAAATGAATAATTTTATAAATATATTATTAAAATTACATGTAAATATATACATTTTGGTTAGTTTAGTTTATTCGGTTTTCAGCATCAAAAATCAAATTGACTCAATGAATTATATTTGAAAAATAACCAAAATGACTCAATTAATCAAACTACTTACGGTTCATTTAATTTTACACACCCATACTTAAAATGATCCTCCAACTTGAACTTGAATGCATAGATTTATCTATTTGGAATTATTTTATCTCTAACTGGGAATATATATATATATATATATATATGAAAAATGAAATAAAGAGTTTGAAAAGTTTAAGAACCGATGTACTGTTTACAGTATAACGAAAGACATTTAAATGGTAAAAGGTTTCAAAGACATTATCATTTGACTCCGTTATCAAGCTTGGAATCTCAATTGGAATGAAGTGTAAACTGGTTAACCGATTAATTAATAATTTATTAATTTTGATTAATTATTATATCAGTTTTAATTTTTAATTAATTTTTTTCGAATCGATTTACTTAGGGATGAGCAAAAAAAATCGAAAATATGGTTACTCATAAATTCAGTTCGAAATTAAACTAATTTTTACGGTTAACAGATCCGATAGATTCGGTTACGATTTTTAATTTTTATATTTTTTTATTAATAATTACGGTTTATGTTTTTAAATACCGATTAACCACTGGTCAACGGTTAACCGGTTCACACACACACACACACACACACATATATATATATTATTTTTATATCTTTAATTTTTCTCTAAAATTTACATAAAATAATATTTTAAAATATATTTAAATTATATTTTTATTTTTATACCTTAATTTTTTATATTTACCTATAAAATTTATTCAAACTAAATTTATAATATATCATTCTTTTTAATTATATAGCAATATTTATATATAGTATACAATTAATTTATATATATATATTATCATATATTGGTGTTCATATTTTACTTAATAGAACTTAATTACATTATTATCTAAATTTTTATTTAACTTAAAATCAAATATAATAATTTTCAATAAATATCAAATCTATTTTATAATATTAGCTATTAATTTATAAAAAATAAATTTTGGCTAGTAAATTATCTAATTTTTTTATATATAATTTCATGTTATAAATTTTAATGGTTAACCAAACCGAAAAACCAAAATCAATGGACCGGTTAATGTTTAGTAATTTTAAAAAATCGATATTAATTGACTGATTAATTTTTTTGCTCATAGATCGGTTCATCCCTAGATTTACTAGTTAACTATTAAAAAATTTTAACATATAAATTTAATAAATTATACAATATGTAATATTATTTCTAATAATTAAAAATGTTTCAAAAACTGAAAATATAAGTCAAATCTAATATCCATTAAAAGAATCAAAACAAAAATAAAATTTTTATAATTAATTATAATAATTGAATATATTTAATATAAATCTAATATTATAGTGCTAATTATGCACATGCAATAAATAAATAATTATAATAAAAAGATAATTTTAATGTTTATTTACTAAAAGTATATATTATTATATTATTTTAGAAAGTCATCTATCATAAATATTTATAAATTATAAAATATTAAACATATAAGTATAAAAATCATAATTATAATATATAGAATGTATATAAGTTGGGTAACTATTCGGTTTTTAAAAGTAAAAATCATAACATTAAGGTGCGCTAGGTAAAATTATAAATTTTTTAAAATTCAAAAACTATTTTCAGCTTTTTATTACTTATTTAAAAAAATAGTTTTATATATTTAAAAATTAAATCATACTTTCTTAATTATTCATTTATATTATGATAATGATTTTGGCAGGACGACAGCAATGGCGGTATAGTGGTGGCAACGACGGCAGCGGTAACGATTGCTGTAGCAGCGGCAGTTGTGGTGGTAGTAGTAGCTGCAGTAGTAGCGATAGTGATGGCAACGGTAGTAGTGATGGCGGTGTGGTGATGGTAGTGATAGTGATAACGAGGATAAAATAATTAAATTATTGATAAAAATAAAATCTTAAAAGTCATATTTTGAAAATTAACTATAATTTCGAATTTTTTCAATGTTATTAAAATCGGATTGGACCTTTTGGTTGAACCAATTTAATCGTGAATTGGTTTGACAGTTTATTGGTTTAACTGCTTAAAATCATATTGGTAAAAAACTGAATTGAACAGAAAAAAATCGGGTTGAATCAGAGAATCGGATAAAACCGAATTTTTAGCTAAAAAGTGTAAAAAAGTCATAATTTTTTTTGTATATTTTCATCCCCCGCACAAATGTGTATATAACTTTTCATTATTTATTTATTTGAAAAAATTAATATTTTAAATTCTAAATATGTCACTTAATAATTTAATATACTTATTATATATTTGGTTTATTGTAATCAAATGTGTGTGTGTATATATATATATATATTTAAATTTTTATTATTTATTTATTTAAAAAAATTAGTATTTTAAATTCTAAAGATGTCACTGAATACTTTAATATACTTATTATCTATTCGGTTCATTGTAATCAAAATAAATTAAAATAAAAATTACAAACAAACATAATATACCTCAAAGTGTATATTCAACTAATTTATAGCAAATATTATAAAATAGATTTGATATTTGTTAAAAATTAGCATACTTAATTTTAAGTCAAAAAACTGTATGATATTAAATACTATTAAATAAAATATGGACATCAATATATATGATAAAAAAATAACGTATATAGAAGTTAATCGGTTATTTCATATAAATATAATTTTATATAATTAAAAAAGCATATTTTAATATAATTTAAAGTACTATATAAATTTTATAGAAAAATACAAAAAAGTAAAATACAAAAATAAATATAATTTAAATGTATTTTAAAATTTAAAGTATTACCCTATGTAATTTTTAAATAAAAAATTTTAAGGCATATATCAACTTGTTAGTCCACGTTATCGATTAATCGGTATTCAAAAATTGAAATAAAAAATAAAGAATTAATTAGAAATTAAAGCTCAGACTGTAGGGTTCCTTACAATATTAAATCTCATATGCAAAACCTTACAATATCAATCCCTAATTTCAACTTTCCTTTGAATTCGAGAAATTTCATTGCTATTCGGCAATAAAATAACAACGTAATAGTGAAGTAACCTCTCAATTGAAACATGAGTCGAAATTGAGAATTAACATTGTAAAATTTTAAATATGAGATCTAACATTTTAAGATACGTTATAGTCTTTTTTTGTAATTAACATAAAAAATAAAAATTGAAACCAAGTCAATTGGATTGATTGACCAAAAAAATCTATTTGGTTGAGAACCAGTTTTATAGTTAACCAAAATTTCATTTTTTTTCCTTTTTTTCTCACCCCTAAATAATAATCTAATAGCCATTTACTACAAAGTAGAATAGAATATTTACTCACCACAATGGGTTGATGTTCATAGTCTAATGGATATAATTACACAACAAAAGACGATCCATCGAGCACTCAAATGAGAAGATCCGTAGGTGAAAGAATGCCTTTGAATTTAAGTTCCTTTTGGATAGGGGTGAGCATAACCGAATTGGAATCGATAATCGAATCAAACTGAATGAACTTTAGTCTGTTTGGTTCGTTTACTTCAATTTTCGATTTGTTTGATTTTGGACCGAAATAAAAGATCGAGTCGGTTCAATTTTTGAAATTAAAAAATTGAATGAACCGAACAGATCAAAGTTTTTATATATATATATATATATATATATATATATATATATATATATATATATATATATATATATATATATATATATATATATATATATATAGTATTAAGATTTTAGAGAATACACCCTAGATGGATGGTGTGAAAACATGATAAAAATCTTGAGGTTCCAAGTTCAAATCAGAGAGGGCATATTTGCAGTTTTCTTATTTTTTTACTTTAATTTTTTTGTTTTCTCTTTTTTTTTTTTTACTTTAAAAGGTTTGTTTTATTTTTTTTACTCTACAAAAATATAATTCACTAATTTTTTTTACTTTAATCTTTCTTTATTTTCTCAATTTTTTTATTTTTATTTTTTTTACTTTAAAAGTTTTATTTTAATATTTTTTTTGCTTTAAAAAAATCTAGAAGATAAAATATTGTTGTGCTGTTACATATAATTTCAATAAACTTTAGCCTGTCATAACAAAACATGCAATAATTAACTTTAACAAATGCCAATCTCACCACTTTTTTTCTTTAAATCACATTTCATCATAGCTCAAAATTGAAGAAAGCATAAATAATTTTTGTTTCCTAGCTGAATTTTATTTTATTTTTATTTTTACTGTATTGCTGTGTAGAAAAGTGTTTTTTTTAACTGCTTAGCAATGACAATAACAATAAATGCAAAAAGATCCAGCAAAAAATATGAAATTAAATTTAATCAGTGAAATACTCATTTTTTTAGTATATATAAAATTTCAAATACCAAAGGAATTAATGAAACATCATAGTAATTAAATTTAATTTATAATTAAGTCCATATCTTTTCAATTAATAACAATTACTATGTTATCCTAGATATTGATATTTTAAATTTTTTAAAATTTTAAATGTACTAATTAAAAATTTTTCATTTATGATAGGGGACAAGTTTAACAAAATTAGTTATTACCGATTCATTTTGATTTTATATACTTATATTAATTAATATGGAAAATTTTTGTTATTGTTATAGAATGTAAGTATAGTATGTAGCATAATCTTACGCCTAAGATGCAACTTTCCTTATTTGGATAGGTTTTCTTAGATAGATATTTCTATACTTATATATATATATGTACTATTGATGAAAGAAATAAAGAAAATCATTCTCCGATCTTGTGGGTATTTTATTTCATAGTATCAGAGCCTTCTAGGCTTGATTTGGACTTTTTTTGGATTTTGTTGGTGTGTTCCAACCATTGTTAGATTACTGTTTGGATCGGGTAACCATTTTCCGGTGACCATCTTGTCTCACTGCCGGCATCAGAAGAAGTGCGAGGCGAATTTCGGCCGTTCCACAAAATCAGATGTTCTTTTGATCGGCGAGTGGTCATCAAGCACAGCCACAAGCTCCCGTTCCTTCTCATGCGTCGATGCGTAGAGGCGCATGCCTTGACCTCCGGCCTTCAGATTTTGTCTCCGGGATTGCCTGGGGATTTTTTATCAGATTCTGGTATTATTTTGGCTTGATTCCCTCTTTTGTGGGCCCTCTTTTGTGGGTACTTTTATCTCCCATAAGGTGCTATCTCCTCTATGTTCTATGTTCTTTAGTCTGTTAAAATCTTTGTTGGTCGTTTGAGCTTTTATTTTGGCTGGGTATTATGAGTTTATATTTGCTGCTTTGAATTACTTTTATTATGTGTGGATATTATGGCCGATAATAAAGGAGGTGTGAGAAAAATTGTTAATTAAATTATTCCTTTATCTAAGATTACAGAAGAAAAATTAAATGGATCTAATTATCTTGATTGAAGTAAAACGATTATGATCTATTTTCGTAGTATGGATAAAAATGATAATTTAATTGATGATCCTCCTACCTATAAAATTGAAAAGCAGATTTGGATGAGACCATTTGCACACCCCTGCCTTTGGAGAAGATATCAGAACATTCAAATACAAAGTGAGACTTTTATTTGAGCAAAATCACTAAAAAGCAGTATTGCTGAAGTGCTGAAGTTCTCGCAGCGAGAACTGTTTGTTGAACCTAACGGCTCAAATCAACTATAAACAGGCCTCACCCTTTGAATTATAAGCTCTGTACCAATCAACACAATAAGATACTTTCTTTGTATTGGGTTGGCTTTTAAATCAATGCGATACCATCCTTGCTGCGAGGACATTAGGCGAACTCAAACCTAGACAAGGGTTTCCTTGTAGGAAATTTCACCTTTTTTGAGGATAGAGAAAGCATACTCAGCAGTGGCAATCAGATCATTGATATTGTGAATTGATGCTTCTTGCGATCCAAGCATGAACATGGTATGAACTTCAGCCTTCTTAGACAGTCTTGTTGCTAAATTCAGAGGCAAACTTGGTGAATTCAGGCTCCTCAATATTTGCCTATACAGTGAAAGAACGTGTCCTCTATTCCTTGCCAAATCTTCTGCACTTGCCCAAATTAGGCCTCTCCCCATTATAATAATTGTTTTCAAACCAGTAAAACAAGAAATTTAAGCAATAGGATTACTCGCAAAAAGTAATACTTGTTAAGCACCCAAATAACGAAATCTGCTCAATTTTCAATTATAGGCAAATCTAGACAAGAATGAAAAATATTCCCGAAAGTAAAAATTTTTCAAGAATTTATTGAGCTTGTTAAGAACCCACATAATAAAATCTATTCAATTTTCAATTATTTTGTGCAAAGATAAGGATATTCAAACAAGAAAGTCAAAATTACCTGAAAGTAGGATATTCAAGGATTTAAAAAAATTATGACAAACTGAAGAATTATGTATGCTAGTTGAGCTACTGTGAGCTGGAAGTAGTTGAACTGGTAGAGTAAAACAGAGTAGCAGCTTGTATCAAGTGGGAATTTTGGATTCAAGAAGTGAGTTAGTTGCAAGGACGAGGCTACTGTTAGTAGGTTTTATATAGGTTTTTATGGTTCATTTTCTAGTGAATTTTAGGGTAGAGCAGTAGTTTAGTAGTTAATTTTTATTATTTTTTAGTAACATTTTTCTATTCTCATCTTTTGATTGCTAAGTTGGCTTAATTGTGTTAATCTTGGTGGTTTTAGGTTTAATCTTATTAATCTTCAATGATTAATGGGTTAGAAATTCATTTGGAGATAAAGTTTGCATTGGAAGCTTCAGAGGTAAAAAAGAGTGTAAAATGGTGAAAGATGACAACTAGAGGGTTTCACCACCCAAGGCTGTGATGTTTAGATGGACAGACGATTTCACCACCTCAGGTGGTGACACTGGGCATAAATCACCATCTGAGGGTGTGGTGATGGGATAAAAAGGGGAATGCAATGTTTTATTTATTTTCCTACTCCAACTCTGTTTTATTTCTTCCAAAATAAGTCCTAGAGCTTTTTTATTCGAATTGGGACACTTCTTTCATATAAAAAGCTCATTCCATCTCTAATGAGAGTACGGAAAAAACAAGAAGAGGGATTGAAGAAACTCAAGAGTTGGGGATCGAAGATTTTTGTGGAATCAAAGCTTCAAGCACCAAGATTTTCATTCCTACTCAATTTCAAGTTTGATTTAACTATGTTATTAAATTTGTTTTGTTATTTTGGATTCTTGAACATGATTAGCATGAGCTAAATCACTTTTAAGGTTATCTTTGATGTAGCTTGAATTTTTAATTTTTTGGGTTTATCTAATTATTTTTTTTTGCTTATGCAATTGTTTATGATCATGCTTAATGCTTTCAATTAACTGGCCATTGATTGACTGATTTATTTTCTTAAAATTAGTACGGAAGGAAAGTTTTGAGATTGAATTGGATTGTGAGCAACACAAGAACATAGTTTGAATGGAAATAAT
The DNA here is from genome assembly GCA_037975025.1 of Excoecaria agallocha. NCBI lineage: Eukaryota > Viridiplantae > Streptophyta > Magnoliopsida > Malpighiales > Euphorbiaceae > Excoecaria > Excoecaria agallocha. The sequence continues at coordinate 42,983,563 of CM075817.1, read as the reverse complement.
ATAACTTGACTTGTGGGAATTATTGAGAATAACCATAGTTCTGTTTTCACTCATTAATAGCTGTTATGAAAGGTTAATGGTAATTGATGATTAAGTTTGACATCGCTTGGGAGAGCATGTTAAATATATTAGGATTATTCTTCCTTTGCTTAAGTAATTAAATTTGATTGCTAATAGATATAAACAAAAAAATAGATTCAAGTGAATTAAAAAATACCCTAACTTTTCATTTATTGATTTTATTCAATCCTTCAGTTGTTTGTGCGTTTTACTTACGTAATTTTCATTTAATTAATTATTTTAGCCTTGCATGTCTAAATAATAAGAAATTATCACAATTTTGGTACTTGATCATCAGTCCTTGTGGGAACGACAACTCATTCACTCTTTATTACTAGAATCGATTTCGTATACTTGCGAAAATTGACAACAGCTACACTAACATGTAATAACATAGGTTGTAGTATTTATTTTAGTGTAAATACCGTGTAAAGATTGTATTAATAGTAGGAACGGTAATATAGTTAGATGGCAGTTATTCTAGTTGAAGTAGTATAAATCAATGCAAAGTTTCATGAGTTTCGCTCTTTCTCTCTTGCTCTTAAGCTTGAGGATTAATGGGGTTGGTGATCTTCATCTCCATTCAGTAGTTTTTTCATGGTATCTGAGCACACTAGAAAGATTCTATTGATCTGAGGGCTTTTTTTCTTTACTTGATTGATTATAGTGTCAGTAAAGTTTAAAAACTTGTTGTTTAGAGGACCGTTACTGAAACTCTTGACTGAATCTGCGATAATGACAGCTAATCAAAAGAAGAAAGATTCCATTGCCTTGCAAGGATCTGACAATCCTGGAATTGCAATCCTGGAATTGCAATAGGTTTTGGCTTTCTGCTCCTACAGAAATTAAATATTTCACATGGAATCAGTTGATGAAGATAGCCTTAGGGGCTGAAGACTAAGTTAGGGTTCATAAAATGGCAAGATTAAACAACCTGCTGAAAATCCTGAAGAATTTGAGGAGTGGTGTAGTGCAAATGCCAGTTTATTTTATGGATACTGAGTGCTTTATCTAAAGAACTTAATGAATCTTTTGTTTGTGCTACTACTGCAAAAGAGCTGTGGCATAAGCTTGAGCACAGATTTGGAAAGGTTAATGGACCTCTTCAATATCAAATTAAGAGAGAGCTAGATGCAATCTCTCAAGGTAATAACACCGTTTCCATATATTTTACAAAGTTAAGTAAGCTTTGGGATGAATTGAACTGTGTTGTTCCTATGCCTACTTGTGGATGTAAGTGGGTGCTATGGATGAAATTGCCAACATAAGTGAGAAGATACGGTGCTACAATTTTTAATGGGACTAAATGAGTCCTATCGACATGTGCACAATAAGATCTTGATCCTGGACCCCTTGTTTAAAATGGTTTAAGCATATTCCACAGTGCCAAATGTTGAAAAACAAAGGCAAATGGACACATCTGTGTCTAACAATCTTGATAGCAGTACATTTTTGGCTAAGTTCAATGATCAGTCAAAGAATTACAAATTTACAATAGCAAAGGTGCTACTAAGAAGAAAGATACTTCCAAGACCGCAATGCACATCTGGACACACTGTTGGTACATGCCTTAAAAAGCATGGATATACATAGTGGTAGAAAGAACTGAAAAAGCAGAAAGAAAAGAAAGGCCACAAGAGCTATGGAAATATGGCTGAAACACCATTAAAGGAAGGAGAACAAGATGAGAAAATGCCAGAGTTGTCAGCTACAATTGCAGAGATGATTCAGAAAGGACTTATGAAGTTTATGAAAGGGAAGAATGTTGTTGCAGAATGTGTCAGTAATACAGCAGTTTACTTGAAGATTTTGCAGGTATCAATATACACTATGCTTCTAGATTGATTGATAGCTTACAATCTGAGTCATGGATAATAGATACAGGTGCCTCTAGTCACATGTGTACAAATGATAAAGGCCTAACTCAAAAGTACAAAACCAGTGCTTCTGCTGTGGTTCATTTGCCTAGAGTGAAACTGCAAAATGCACTTCATATCCCTACATTCAAGTATAATTTGTTGTCAGTCAACAAATTATCAACTGCAGCAAATATCACATTCCTATCACCACACTGTATGGTTTGCAGGAACAGAATTGGACAAGTACATAGAAGCCTCTACGCACTGAATAAATATTCTTTTGCATCAAGACTAATTCAGTTCTATTGTAACAGCTCTAATACCAGATTCGTCAGTCGTATGCCTGGTATTATATTTTTCTCAAAAACTTTGCTGCAGCAGTTCTGTTAAGAATACAGATTTTACTATTTGGCAGATGACAGTAGTATAAATCAGTGTAAAGTTTCATGATGAAATATAAAGAAAATTTCGTTTTCTTTCTCGTTCTTATATAAAGAAAATTTCGTTTTCTTTCTCGTTCTTATATAAAGAAAATTTCATTTTCTCTCTCGTTCTTGAGCTTGAGTTTTAATGGAGTTTGTGATCTTCATCACCATTCAGTAGCTTTTTCAAGAACCCACATAAAAAAATCTGCAAAAGTTTCAATTACTATTGTAAAGATAGGAAATTCAAATAAGAACGCAGAAAAATTACCTGAAAGTACTAAACTTTACAAGGATTTTGAAAAACTTGTAAAGATTTCAATTATTTCATCTGAAGATAAGGAAATCCAAACAAGAATTTCGAAAGTTACCTGTAAGAAGGGCTCCCGGTGATTGGTGGTGGAGCTGGGGACGCGGAAGCGGAGCTGCGGAGGCGACGGGAGCTGTAGAGAGGGGCACAGTGTTGTGCTTTTTGGGTCAAGCAAGCATGCGGGCAGACAAGGGCATATTAGTATTTTTCATTTTCTTCCTTTTTGCCTTTTCACATTTAAGTCCCGATATTGTCTTCTATTTTTCGCTTTGCGCCATCTCTCACTCTCTCTCTCTCTCTCTATATACATCTCTCTCTCCCCAGCGATCTTCATTTACTGCCTCGATGGAGTCAGCTACTTGAATCCCCACTTTCTCTTCACCGAAATTGAAGAGAATTCATTAGGAGGTAGGAATTAAGTATTCGAATTTGCAGTAATTTAAACTCATTTGCTTGATTTACTTCGTCTTAGTTTGTATTCTTCATATTCAATGTCTGGCATTTAAATTATTAAATTTTGATTTTGTAAGGATTCTCGTCCATGCTTTTGTTGAAAGAAACTAGGAATTTGGCTTTGTAAAGTGAAATTTTACTATTTCTGTTTCAATTTTTTTTTTCTTGTTTTGTCTTTCATTTAGTCGTGGTTCTAATTTCTGGAGTTTTGATGGGTTTAGAGAGCAGTGAATGTTATTCTTCTAAAACACTAAGCAGTAGCACTGTAGCAATTAGAATCTGAATTAGTTTTCAACATGGCGGAGAAAAGCATAACAAAAATGGAGGAGAAAGAGCAAAATAAAGGAAGCAGTGAGGAAAGATGGAATGGAGCCATAGGCAATCTGACGGAGATGGCTTCCAACTTGGAGTCTCTCCAGAAATTGCTTCTTAAGAAAGCTGTCTTTGTGGATGAAGAGACCTTTGCTAAAGCTTCTCTTAGCTCTGAACAAGCCCGTACCATCAAGGTACACGATCTCTTGCACTCTCCTTTTCATTTTGGTCATGTATTATTATTATTCTTGTTGTTGTTGTTGTTGTTGTGAAGGGTATGTTACCTTCTGGTCTTATTTGATCCTGATTGTTAAATAATGTGCATTATTTTATTGATGAAGTTATGAAATGACAATTTACTTATTTTTTTGTAAATGTTTAACAATTTCATTAGGCCATTATGGGCATATTTTCCTCTTGTTTAAGGGTATCAAATAATCCAATGAGGTGATATCTTTGGAACTTGTTGTTTTACCAATTGCAGGTACAGCATCTTAATTTGTACGTTACTCGGTCAGTTTGTTGGGATTTTATGGCTACATAAACAAATTGGTTGTGCAAACTGCAAAGAGAAATTTGTTGTCAATAATGCATCAAAGTTCTTAGAGTGTGTTGTTTCAGATAGGTTATGTCAGTATAAACTAACTATAAAGTAATACTTGATTGAGATTTCAAGAAAATGATGGCTAGACATTTTGCATTAGATATGTCCCATATATGTACATCATGTATATATTAATTTGCATTGCAAGTAGATGCATTTGCAAATCATGTTGAGTACCACACTTTCTGTGTGTGGGACTGAATGTTCCTATTTGGTTGCATCAAGATTTGTAAGTAATGCAGGTTAATTTTTTTTTTTTATAGGTTCTTGAACAGAGGGTAGAGACTTTGGAAAGAGAACTTGATGCTGCCATTTCTGCTGCTGCTCATGCTCGTGCAGAAAAGCGACAGGCTGAGGCAGCACAAAAAGCTGCTGAACTACGTGCACAAGAAATTACAAAAGAACTTGAAAATACCTCAAGTATGTCTAATAATTCTTTACATATTAGCCATACATCTGTAAAGAAAAAATTTGCAGCTACGCCTTAAATAGTGTAAATCTGAGCAGTATTTCTCATTTTGTAATCGCAGTTTCTAATAACCTCTTGCATACCTTGGATGATTGAAGCAGTGTAGGAATGTCATCTTAGTTCGTAATTATTGATTTTTTTTTGGCTCTAATTGGTAATCTTACTCTTTATCTGAAGTGAATTAGTCTGATCCTATGCCTGTCGTTAATCACAATAGTTAGATAGCTTTTTATAGTCACAAATAATTTCTAGCTTTAGTCATTGTGCAATTTCATTAATGTTGGCCGTGATATATTTCTCTCTCCCTCAAATTGGGGAGCCTGGCTGGGTGATTATCTAATTATCTTTCATTTCCGTTCTTGTGCTGGCACCTATGTTTCACAACGCTCTATCTATTTCAAAATTTTTAGGAACACATTATACGTGTAATGCGGCAACTATGTTACCATCTTGCATTTTAAATGTTCTTGTTGCTTCTGCTAGGTTGTTGCTTATAGAAAGCAAACCTGAAAATGGTAATCTATAAAAATGTTGTATCTTGGCTGCAGAGGTATTTGAGTTACACATGGAAGAGCTGCGTGCAAAGCAAGATGAAATATCTAAACGCGATAATGAAATTAAACTATTGGAAGCTATAACTCAAACACTTGGTGGGAAAGAATCGCATTCTGCTAGTGGGTAATCCTCTCCCTCTCTTTTCTGTTTTCTTTACTAATTTCCTTTGTTTTGACAAGATAAAGTGGGTTGTAAAATGAATGTTGCTTCTTCTTGTTACTGGAAACATGAGATGTATACGCTTGAACATTTGCAGTAATCAATACACTGATAAATTCCTTTGTTAAGAAATGATCTCTGACAGTTAAGGTGGTTGGGAGTTAAGAGGAATTTATCTATTTCTTTGTTAAATTTTTATAGTTGAATGATATTTTGCCATTACTTCTTAAATATTACTTCCTCTGTTTTAAAATAGATGACGTTTGCGAAGAATATACAATAATTAAGAAATGCAATTAATTCACTATTAAAAGACTTTGTTACCCTTACTATATTAATTACATTCACTAATAAAATTTTATCTTTTTCCAAAATCAATTAAGGGTATATTTGAAAAAAATTAATTAATGTGTCTTGATTATATCAAAACGTCATGTATTATGAAATAATTTTTTTTTCTTTAAACGTTATCTATTTTGAAATAGAGGGAGTAATACTTAACCTCTATACATCATAGCTAATGATAGTCTCAAGTGCCATCATGTTGGGAACTTCAATCTATTCCGTGAGGCGATATATATTCTATGTGATAATCGAAGATAATTGCCAAATACCTTCTGGTTTCACCTTTTCTTTTACATTCTTCACTCTTTTCATAATATATATCGAAGTACATTAAAATACTTTCATCACATGTTACAAAAATATTTAAATTTGATATGCATGTTGAGAAAAGAGAGAAGTAAAAAAGGATGATATAGAGAAGATTTTTAGCCCTATACGGTGTGGAATTTGTATTTTGAAGTTCGCACAAGTTGCCAAAGTGTTAATTTCACACATTCATATAAACCAAGCGATCCATATCTTTTTCATACATTCATATAATCCAAGCATTCTCCATTTTCTAAAATACCAAGGAATTAACAAATAAAAATGAATCTTAATTCAGTGCAACGGTGTGCTATAAGATGTGTACTAGAAAAATAAAAATTTTTATTCGATTAGATGATGCATAGTTTGGACGCTGCAAGGTAAAAATTTTTATTCGATCTGATGATGCACAGTTTGGAGTAAGATGGTTCTTATTTAGCTCTTATTATTGATGATTGTAAGCATTTATTTTCAGATTTAATTTCTATCCATGTTGAGTTTGTTAACAAATCAGCGAACTTGCTCATTTTATTAGTTAGGATGGCCAATTCTTTGTCTGGTCTGTCTGTGTGGGATAATCAACCCCTCGAAACGCATTTATTTTATAAACTTTTGATGTAAGGGTGGGTATCAGTGTTCCCCGTTAGCATCTACCTGCCGAATTTTCTCCATAAGAAATTAGGTGGAGAGTTAAAACTAGATCACCTAAAAAGCATTTAAATGGCTGAACCATTTGGGCACATAGTGACCATTAACACAGCTATAATTTTCTTCTAATTTCAGTTATCAACATTTACTTTTTTTATATTTATTATTATTATACTTTTTGCTTAAAAAAATTATATATTTATATATTTATGCATGCACCTGTAAGTATAACTATTTGCAATTCGGCAAGTACGAACCGATTTAGGTTCAATTCAATTCCATACCAAAAAATGCATATTAAACAAGTTTCTAGCTTCATATTGTGCTCAAGAACTTAAATAAATCAAGAAGAGAGGAGATGGAAGAAATATGGTACTCTAGTTAGACTGAAAAGAATATGTAGGATATGTAAAAGATATGACACTTGGTCATATAGACTGAGATAGCGAAAAGAATTTCGTCAGGATCTATCCAAATTTATACCACTATTCATAGTAACATGTTTGCTCACAAATAATCCATGAAAATGTAACAATGTCACATATGAGAAAGGTTGTCAATATTTATTTGAAAATCAGGTAAATTTCATCGACATTTACCGAATTTATCGCTTATAATTTATCACCTAAAAATAACTGATTTTTTTAGCAACTTAAAAGTCACTAAACTTTTAATATTTTTACTTAAAAGTCATGTTAACCGGATTCCGACGAGGATCTTGCTGGATTGATGACATTGCATGCCATGTCACGTGTCACGTCACACGTAAGATCCATAGTAGAGACACATCACGAGCTGATATGTCATTTTTGACACATCAGTAGCCACGTCAGAAAAAAATCCATGTCAACTTTGCCACATCAGCGACCAATCAAAAGCTGACATGTAGCTCAAAAATTTAAATATTGTCAAATAAAAATTTTTCTATTCTTAACCTTCTTCAATATCATTTGACATGTGTATTATCCAATTATAAAATGTAAATTCTTTTGATTTGGCTAATTATGAACCTGTTAAGACAAAGGGGAAAAATGCACATTTTTTGACAAAACAATCCACCAGCAACACAATGTCTGTAATTTTATATAGGGTAATTAATCTGTTAAAATATGCACAAAGAGACTAATGTACCAAATAATTACAGTACCCAAAAAGGCACCAAAAGGCACATATAATAAACCATGTTCAAACTCTGCATTAATAAGCAGCATTGACAACATCCAAAAAAAGGGTATTTAACCCTTAAAATACTACAATGACTTATAGCATCCAAAAAATAAACTAATACACCAAAAGGCACATACTATCAAATATGTTCAAACTACTACATTAAAGGCCATAAGCAGCATTTACAACATCCAAAAAAGGGCATTTAACCCCTAAAATACTGCAATGATAGGTAACCAAAATTAAATAGAGAATTAACACTCAAGCTAGCATTTACATAATGCAAGAAGATTTCATTTAGTAGTAATCCTTCCTCTTGTTGCCTTCTTCAAAGCTCTTACTAAATAATCCTCCAAATATCTTGACTTGACTTGTCTCCCCCTCCTAGTAACTTTGGGGACTGCACAATCTTCATCTACTTGATCTGCTCTCATCTTCCTTTGAGTAGCTTGGTTATCAGTTTCGGTAACTTGGGATTGCATTTAAGATTTATTGATGACAACACTTTTCTGGGTTTGTTGGTTATCCTGTAACATAGAAAATATAACAAACAATAGAAAAAAAAGTCTGAAGATAAATATTTATGAAATTAAGTGGCAAGTAAACAACTGCTAATAAAATAAAAATAACATAAAAAATTGCAGCATAACATGTCCAGCAGCTGTTGTGACAGAATCTCCAAATATTTCATTATATACTTCATTGATTTTCTATATATTATAATTCATATAAGAGATTTCATAAACAAACCAAACAATAATTTATAAATGAAATAAAATTTCTTAAATTGGTTTTACTTACTTGCTCATCTTGATTTAGTATTTCCTGATTGTTTGTATGTCATTGTTCACATTATGCTGCTTTACAATCCGCTTCGAATGTCCTCTTGAATTATATCCACATGTACCGCTTATTGAACAAGTTATAATTATATTCCCCTTCCTTGAAACCTTTTGCCTACCAGATTCCTTTATCTTATTCCTTGTTTTCCTCCTTTTTCTTTTGACAGTAGGAGGAGCAATGATTTCACCACCATCCTCAACTATTGGCTAAAGTTCCATTGGATTGGTTGGATTGATGAAAAAATCATAAACCTTCATGAAGGTTTCCATGTGGTAGTATTGGTGAATATAGTCCTCAAGATTTTTATTGTTGTGAACAATGATAGATACTGCATGCACATAGGACAGGCCTGTTAAATCCCACCTCCTACACGTGCACTGCCATGCTTCCATATCCACTATGTACTTACCTATTGGACCGTACACTTTCACCTTTGGACCACCTGAGAAATCTGGCTCCAAATATATAGCTTTCATATCCACTATGTACTTGCCTATTTGGACCATGCACTTTCACCTTAGGTTGCTGAAAGATCATTTTCTCTCTCTCTCTCTCTCTCTACTATCTATAGCTTTTCCCCACTTGGAGCATTATCTTTGTAGGCTTGAGGAGAAGAGAAGAAGTAAGGGAAAGCTAAGCAAAACTTTCTTTTGTTTTTAGGCCAAGTATGGTCGGCCAACTCAAAGAAAAACTAGATTTTCTTTTCTCTTTCTAACATTCTACTTGTTCAATTCCCATTAGTTGCTCATAAAAATCTTAAAAAAATTTCACTTTGGTCCCTCTCTACACTTCTAATCACAACATCACTTGCATCCTCATTTCTTTTATCAATTAAATTCCTTACTTATGTCATATCTAGTCATATGTCATTTACTATTCACGTATACATTATGGTTTATATATACTATTACTATGTGTATACACAAAAATTTCTACCCTTCAGATAAGACCATAATTTCATAATAAATTTTCAATTTTTGTTCAATCAATATTATACACACACACAATTTCTACTAGGATAGATTTGGGTCCTTACATTTCTCTTCTCCCTTAAGGAATTTCATCCTCGAAATTCTTCCTGTGTCACCTGTCAAATCTCATCACTTGTAGTGGCATCCATTACATGTACATTCGGATTATAAAGACACCATTAATTGTTTAAAACTCTTGTTAGGACACAATTAGGGGAATTACAACTCTCTCTCCCCCTTAAAGAATTGTCATTCTCAGAATTTATAACTGTATCCTTTACTCATATATATCACTATTATTTCTATACTTTTATCTGTACTTATGTATCTATCTCAATCAATCTGCATTTTATATTGCCTCTACTGGCTCTATTTGCTCCTTGCATTACCCCATCTATATTTCTATACTATATCACACTTGAATTCAATCTATCTTTATCTCTTGATAACTATAACACTCCCTTGATTCTTTCTTTAACTGGGTTCACTTTTCTTATAACTCTATCTCCAGTAAGGGTGGCCTAATCATATGATCATATAATTACTATGCTTAACATATATCCTGTCAGTTTTTTTTAGTTAGGGCCAAATACATGTCATATGATGTTGTACTATGAGTGAATGATGCTTTCATGTATCCAATGAAATGCAAATGTATACTCTCATGTAATGCATACATTTTGCCTTATGCCCACTAAAAAATGTTTTGTCAAGTGCCCATACCTGTTAAGGAATCACTGGGAGGTTTACAGAGCGTAGCAATCAACCTTAATTCCTGACAGCAACTCTACATATGAAACACTATTACATCCTATTTTAATAATCCATTTTATATACATAAACACGATTAAAATCAGGTGTTAATCTTTTATATCTATTATCAAGAAATTTAACCAACCAACATACTGATCATAATTCTCTTATCACTCTTAAAATCATACATGAATTCTATATATATACAGAAACTATCAAATATAGAATTTCTTGATATACATATACTTAAACTTTATATCTTTTCTCATAAGCCATAGTAAAACGATCTCTATACCTCCAATTAACATACCCATACCATAGTACAAAAACTAATCATATATATATATATATATATATATATTTCATATCCTTTATTTTTCAATCCAAATCTAAGATCTCATTACTATACCATCATATATATATGTACATCTCCATTATCAAAAACTATCAATACATATACATAATAATCAAGGAGGAGAAAATACATATCAGAACTAATTGGAGAACATCTTACTTTTTTGGAACCTCAATCCTACCAGTCTACACCGTTATTACTAAATCTATAAATTTGTCTCTTTCTCACTATAATTTATCTCTTCTTCTGAGGTACCTAAGAAACCTTTAAGAATTTTTTCATTCTTATAAATCTCAATGATGTTTTCCCTAAGTTCAGCAACGGGTATCACACCCCAGGTAGATACTATAATTCAGGGTCAGAAGGATTTGATCACCCGGATAAATTACTTCCCAGAGACTCATCTCATATATAATTCACAACTTTTCTACACAACTATCTATCTAAAGAACGACAGGGACATCAACCATAAGCCAACACCAACAAAAACTCTATAGATATCTACTCTTAAAATACTATAGGCCAGAACCGCCTAAACCAAAGTGCTCTGATACCAAAAATATAACGACCACACTAGTCTATCCGAATTGATGTTACTTATTTAAATGTTTTTAATAAGCAATACATATAATGTTAGTAACATACTCGCCTGTTATATACTTTACTATGTTTTAACCATTTAATTCAAGCATTAGAATAAATTATATAAGTTTGTACTGCATTACATTTTAGCTATATTTTGAATTACTATTTACAAAATATGTTCATTACATTGCTTTCATAAGAATTACATTACATAACTAGCAAGGTAACAACCATACAATTCATACATTAAACTTTTTTCTTCCTAATTGGTGTTGGTTTTGCTCCGAAGTGAAGATCTACCCTGTACCTACACGGATAAACATCCGTGCTAAGGTATAAAGCTTAGTGGGGAACAATAAGTATATGAACAACCATTCACATTGATTATTTTCAAGCATACGATAAACAACGCTAATATCAAGATATTATAATCAACATGCAATAGTTACAATATAAATCTACATATCATATTTAATCTTATAATACTACTGTATAATGATAAATCATAAGGGACTAATCAAGTCTTTACCATCATTACACATATACTGTTCATTTTATATCATGAAATGCCTGTTAAAGTTCTGTAGATATGGATAACGGGTGTTGTGGATACCCGTAGGTATGAAATATATAAATACCCGAAGGTATTATTCCTCTAGATACCCGAAGGTATCAAATATGTAGATCCAACCGGGATCAAGCCTGTGGTCCCAAATGGGGATAAATATAGATTCAAATGGGGTCAACTATAGTAGCTGCAACTATAATGCTATAGGCATGCCTATCTATCCACTACCAAGTTTTATGTGTAGGCATAAATTATTTCTTATATGGAATTAGTTCATATTAATACAGTCCGCTATAACATAGATTAATCTGAAATAATATAATATAATCTAGTTTCCAACTACATAACATAAACAACAATTATCTGTAAATAGTCATTATATTACGTTCATGCATTTATATTAATGTAACATATTCATGCATTAAGTACTATAACCTTGACTTTCTATTCCTTATACAATTTACACGATTAAAGTGGTTTATTATCATATATTTTAAGTTTAAGATGCTTTACAGGGTTTAGGAAAAGCTTAGGCCTCTTATGGAGTCTTAAAACTTCAGGTTTAAAATTCAAAAAAGGGTTACAGTTACTACCAAAATCATGGTAACCATGATCTCAGTTGTGAAATAGGGGTTACGGTTACTACCAAAATCATGATAACCGTGACATAGGTTGCAGTAAGGCTCCGGACTAAAGGCCAACTATCTCACGGTTACTAATCCTAAGATGTTAACCATGAGCTAAAGTTGCGAGAAGGGATCACGATTACTACTAATAGCCTAGCAACTATGAGATAGGATGGATTTCGATTCTGGACTGAAAATTGGACTACCTCACGGTTACTATCTAAAACCTAGTAACCATAAGGTCCAAATCGACCAAAGATAGAATTTCATCTCAACTTCTATGCCATTTTTGACCTATAAAATGTCATTTTTAGGAAAAATATCCTCTAAAAAGTTATAGCGCAATGTTTCTAGTTTCCAAAAATCAAAAATCAACTCAATCCAACCTGTAAATCTCCAGATATTCATTAAAAACTAAGGTTGCTCCCAATGACAAGGCAACAGTCATAACCTGAAGTCAAGCCTATTTTTCTCTATCATGCAAATCGATTTAGGCTTTGTATTCTTCATATGAAATGAAGATAAATAAGTTTAGTTTCACCTACAATTAGAATTTATAAATTTCAATTATTGTAGATCAAGATATCAATAATATCGTCTAGATTGGTCATATGAACTCTAAGATAGTTTTCACCATCTTCAAAAGAACTTTCTATTTTTGGTTTTCAATCATATCTAACCTCAATTTTTCATGATAATAACATGTTATAGCATCAATTATCCTATTACAACATCTCGTGATAGCAAACATACCCAATAAACATAAAGAGTTCCTATACCTTGTTTAGCTACTTCATTTTCCTTCCTTCATATCTTTCCTTTGTCTCTCTTGCTCTTCATCTCTTTTTGGTCTTAATCTTGAGATTTCTCCAATTAATCTCATAAAATAGCATCTCATGATCATTTATCCACCATTACTTCATCTAAATGGGTATTTAAAGGAAGTAAAATGAGTAACTTTACTTTTACTCACCTTAGGTTGCTGAAAGATCCTTTTCTCTCTCTCTCTTTACCATCTATAGCTTTTCCCCACTTGGAACATCATCTTTATAGGCTTGAGGAGAAGAGAAGAAGCATGGAAAACTAAGCAAAACTTTCTTTTGTTTTGAGGCCAGGTATGGTCGACCAACTCAAAGAAAAACCAGATTTTCTTTTCTCTTTCTAACATTCTACTTGTTCAATTTCCATTGGTTGCTCATAAAAATCTTAACAAAATTTCACTTTGGTCCCTCTCTAAACTTCTAATCACAAAATCACTTGCATCCTCATTTCTATTATCAATTAAATCCCTAACTTATGTCATATTTAGTCATATGTCATTTATTGTTCATGTATACATTACTGTTCATATATACTATTACTATACACATAACCGAAAATTTCTACCCTTCAGATAAGACCACAATTTCATCATAAATTTTCAATTTTTGTTCAATCAATATTTTATATATATATATACACACACACACAATTTCTACTAGGATAGATTTGGGTCCTTACATCATCTTTCAATTTCAGCAATCTTTTCCAAACCTTATGACATTTCTTGCCATTGTATTTCTTCATCGCTCCGTTATTCTAGTACATTTCCTTCATCAACTTTGATTTTATCATTTCAAGCATGGTTATAATAGGTTTGTCCCTTGCATCCTTTATGTACCTATATATAATACAAATAAAGAAAACAAGTTAGTTAGTTAGTTAAATAATTGTCTAAACCTTTTAAAATATAATATGATAGTTGGATGTACCTATTAAAATATTTGCACATATTGTTTAATAGGTGTCATACTTGGGGTACGTGCTGAATAAGCTACGAGTTCAACTATGATAGGGTCTGTCCGGGTGTGCTAACCATGCCCTTGTAGCAACATCTTTATTTTCAATAGCTGATAGAGCTATTTTGAACTTCGCATCATATGATGCCCTTGCTTTATTCCACAATAGATCTTTTAAAGTTTTTCCTTTAACTTTTTCTCTAAAATTCTGGTACATATGTCTAACACAGTGCTGGTGTTATGCTTCTGGGAACAGGTCTCTAACGGCTGCAATCAATCCATATATAAAAGAAACAAGTTAATTTATTTCAATTATATTAAAGTTAACTGAAACAAAATATTATAATATTTAAATTAAGTAACCTTTTGTCTGTCAGATATCCAGACAATATGTTGTGTGTTTCTTATCTCTAAATCCTAGCCCAAACAATGCAAGAACCAGCTCCAAGTCTCGGTGGATTCATTATCCATAACAATAGCATATGCAATAGGAAAAATGCATTTATTGGGATCAATGCCTATTGTTGTGAACAAGAACCCACCAAAATTCCTTATCAACCATGTTCCATCTATCGCAACTATTGGCCTACAGCCAGCCTTGAATGGCCTAAAATATTCATAATCCCCCTAATCGAACCGATCCTACCAACCTGATTAACTCCACCCGAATACATCAGTTCCGATCGAATTAATCGGGTTGGTCGGGTCAATTCGATTTTTGCACACCCCTATATATTATCCCATCTGCATTTCCAACTTTACTTCTTCAACTCTCCATCATTCACAAGCTTCTTCAACTCTCTCATTATTCACAAACTTCTTCAACTCTCCCACCATCTTTATCATTGTTGTGTATTTACATTTCATCAACTAATAAAGTTAAAGATATGTAAAAAAATAATATATATGAATTATTAAAATAATTTATTTATTTGACAAGTTTTATATTTGAGTTACAGTAAGATTTTAAAAATAATAATTGTATATAATATTTGAATACATTATTGTAAAATTGTAGGTTTATTTTGTTCGGTCATTTGATAACTCGAAGAAAATAAGATGAAATTTTAATTACAATTTTCATATAGACATGTAATATTTATTTTGAATATAATATATATTTTTATAGTGAAATAACATGAAATATTAAAATGATATATAAAATTAAATTATTTGAGATAAAAAATAAAAGAATATTAGATTTATGCTAACTATTTTCCCCTTCCCTTTCCCTTTCTGTTTTTCTTTTCTCTATTCTACCTCTGCCATGCATTTACCACCTCTCACCACCACACTTCGCCTTTGGCCGCTGTCATCGGTCTCTTGCCACCGTCCTTATTCTGCTTTTTTTGGTGACTATTACATCTTCTTCACTCGACATAGTCAATTTTGAACTAGCAAATTGGCTCTGTCTCTTGCCATTGTCATCTTATTACAGCCTAGATTTTTATTTATAGAAAAAAATGATTGAAATCAGCTACATTTTTGGTATAAGAGGCATCAACTTAAGAATTTAAAATGTTTGAATTAGGTAACTACCATATTTACATAAATTTTTAAATTTTGTATTTAATATTTATATTTTTATTGTCTAATTATTTGAAATCTATATTATTTTTTTAGATAATGCTCAAATAAATGTCAATATAATGCAGAAAAAGATCGTCGAATGTTAATTTTTAAATTTTTTAGTTTGACTTAAATTTTAATTGTAAATTTTCAGATATTGTAATTGTAATGGCCTCAACACCGGGTCAGCAGTAAATAGTACCTTCCGGTAGTGAATAGTGTTTTTTGGGCCCGAAAGAACACCCGGAAAGTCGAAAATATTTTATTTGACTATTTGAAAGAAATAGTTATGGTGAGTCTATGGTTGAAATTTGAAGTGCATTTGAGGTCAAATAGATTTCCAAAAGTCAAAAATACGAAAAAGGTAGCGAATCAATTTTTCCGGGAGGGAAGGGGACTTGATTTTGCATAAATCTTTAAAAATAGTAAATGGACTCTAAAAATTGCCAGATTTTGCAGTTCTTAATGAAATTTTATGAAGAATATTTTGGTGTAAAAAAATAAATTTTTCGGCAATGTCGACAGTTGTCGAATCGGACCGATAAGTTTGAATCGGACCGATAACGGACTCCGATTGAGCCAAAAATTTATATCCTATCTATATTTGATGTGATAAAAATTATGAAATCAAAATTTAAGTGATTTGGAGTGAAGAAGTGGGAGAATTTTAGTTGGGCCTTTGAAAATTGGTTATTTGGCCTTAAATAAATATATTAGGCCCATTAAGTTTTGGCCCAACCTAAGGCCCAATTGGAGGAGTATATGTGATTTTCCAGCAGCTTCCAGCCACTTTCAGCTCCTTCATCCAGCCGACTCCACCATTCTCTCATTTTCTCAAATTTCTTCATCTTTTGCTTCATTCTTTCACCTAAATCAAGCATCTAAATAGTAGTTCTGCCTTTCTTGATGAGTTTTGCAGCCTCCACCATCTGATTACAGCAAAAGAAGCAAATGATTTTCAAGACTCAAGTTTTGGTATTAAAAGGGTAAGTTGCTTTCTTAAAGAAATAAATTGATTCCTTAGTGTTTTTCCATAGGTTTTAAGGTGTAGAAGCTAATTATGAACTTGGATTTCTCATTTGAGGACAAAAAATTGAGGTTAAAAAGCTTAAAGATTTCGGCCAAGGAGAAATTTGTGGATGGATGGAGTTTTTCTTGATGCCAAGTGAAGAAATGTGAGGCTTAAGGAAGGTTAAGCTTGGAAAAAGGTAAGTGACTACCAAATCCTTTGATTTCCCTATTAATATGAATTTTTCTTAATTATGTAATTAAGGTAAAAATATGAAAAAATGTTAATTAATGCAATTATGTTAGGATAAATGAAATTCACCATGAGAGGAAATGAGATGAAGGCATTAATGGAAGAAAGAAAATTTTTAAGGTAGAAAATGGTTGATGGCCGAATTACTAGGGTGAATAAAATGATGAGAAAAATGCATGAAATTGATGTATGTTAGCTTAAAATAATAATAGACTTGATAATTGATGTCTATTAATTTTTAGAGAATATTTAGAATTAATTTGGGAATTTTAAAATTATACATATTGTATGTATTAAATGAAAATTGTGATTTATTGTGAATTAAATGATTATTTTGATGAAAAATGACATTGACCAATAAATAATGCAAAAATAAATTTTATTAGAATTTATTAAAGTTATTGAAATTTTATTGAAATTTTTATGTGTATATGTATAATGGAAATAATTGAAATAGCAATGCATAATTGTATAAACATGACTAAAGTGATGACTCAATATGAAAAATAAATTAATGTCAATGACTAGAAATAAAAAGTCAACCGACGAATTTTTCGAAATAATTATTGGGTCAGGAAAATAATAAGAATCATGAATTATTGGTAAATAATTCATAAGTAATCGGAAATGATGAAAATAAATTAATACGTAAATAAAAGAAAGATAAAATGAGTTTTGAATAGAAAAAGGACTTAAATGAAAGCAAATAAAAGTTTTGGGGGCAAAATGGTAATTTTGCCAAAGTAAGAAATTAACGCGTAAAAATAAGTACGAAATACTTAACAAGGGTAAAATGGTAATTTCGGAGGCCTAACGGTTTCGAAAGATGGAATTTTCGTGGTTTAAGGACCAAAATGTAATTTTACTTGAATATGATAAAATAAAGGATAAAGGATGAATAACGGAACAAATTATAAAATAAAAATGAAAATAAATGATCATAATGGCAAAATTGTAATTATGTATTTGAAATGAATAAATTGATAGATAAAGTCAAATTATGTTTAGGTGAGGCATAAGATAATAATTGATATTAATTAAGTTCCTAATTGCCTAAAAGTAGAGAAAATAAAGACGTGACTAATTTATCAAAATAAATTAGTCAATAAAAAGTATTAAAGGAGTAAATGACTATAGAAATAATTCGCTGACGAAATAAACGTTGGCATACCGAATGATTAAAAAGTTTGAGCAGTAAAAGAAAAAGAAGTCAATCATTGAATTATTAGAGAATAATTCGCAAAGAATAATATAAAAAAATACAAACAAAATTGTGAATTATAATGCCATAATTCATAATTTATAATATGTACAAAAGCTGGAAAAGTTTAAGTATCTGAGTGAATTATCGAAGAATAATTTACAAAAGTGACTGGAAAAGAGAAAGTGAATAAAATGATAAAAAGCTATTGAACAGTCAAAGGCACAAAAGATTGCATTTGATTCGAATAAAATATAGTAACAAATAAAAGGAAGAAATTAAAGAGTTTTAAATGTTCAAAAACGTTTACAAATATGACTGATTATGTTTGCCCTTAGCGATAGACAGGTAGTATGATTCTTGTTTTGGATATAATTGGCTAGCCATAGGGACACCTCTGTACCGCGGTGCAAGTCATGGCGACTTGCTTAGCTATGGTTGGGATCTTTGATCTCTATAGCTTCTGTGAAAGTGTATCTGTATCTGTATCTGTTATGGGAGATTTGATCTTTCGAGATCATTTCTCTATCTGCTACGTGGGACCTTTGGGTCCAGTCCCGTGTATCATTTATGGAAAACCTGTTATATTGCATTAGGGGCACATTGAAATGAATAAATAAGTATTGCTTAATTGAATTGAATATATGAAAAGTTATAACGAAAACGATTCGTTTGAAGGAAAATGCAAAATTAAGATAAATCTGTAAAGTGTAATTAGTAAGAAAAGAAAAGAAAGGTTTTATAAGAATTCAGAATGTATTGTGTTTTTCGTGAAAAGGATAAATTTGATTAATTGGTATTTTCGTACCAATTACTATTGTGAAAAGTGATAAATTTGAACAACAATATTAATTTCATGGTTAAAGTTAAAAGTAATGATTGTGACATGAAGTGAATTTAATGCTTATGAAATGTCTTTCTGAAAGAAAGGTTATTTAAAAAGTAAAACAATAGAAAGACATATGATTGATCGATGAGAAAGAAGTAAAAGACTTATGTCTTAATTAATATTTGAACGAAAGTAATATGTATAAGAATGAAGGAAAGAAAATACTGCAAAGTGTCCCGAAATACTTATATCACTTTGCACACTACAAGAAAATCTGGAAATAGCAACGGAAAAATAGCAACGGAAAACCAATTCCGTTGCTATTTAGCAACGGAAAATAATTTCCGTTGCTAAAATTGGTTAAATTTTGTAGATTTAGCAACGGAAAAATTTTTGGTTATTTCCGTTGCTAAAAGTGGAGGGAATATTTGGCGCCAAGATTTAGCAACGAAAATTAGCAACGGAATCACTATTCCGTTGCTAATTAAGGCGCCAATAGATGGCGGACAAAATTGGAACGAAAAATAGCAACGGAATATGAATTCCCAGGAATTTATAGGAAAAAGGCGCAATAAAGCTCAAAAGCTATTAATTAGTAATGTATTTATTGGTTAAGAGTCGAAACAAAAATAAAAGAATAAATAGCAAGAAGTACAATGAGAGTTCAAACTGAATAATTGAACATTAAAACAGGAATTTAAATAATTTATTTTGGTACTAGTAAAGACACGAGTACCAATACATATCGCTAAATGAAATGATAATTTAATTGCTACGGCTAAAGGATAAAATGAAAGTATTGATAAAAAGTAAAAGTTATAGTAAAGAGTAACGTAAAGCTAAATGATAAATCTGATATTGATCTACCTAAAAAGATATTGTAAGTACAGTAAAAAGTTTTGAAACAAAAGAACAATGGATATCAAAATACGAATTAAAAACATGAATACTGATAACTGAAATAAAATGAAATGTTTAATGAAGTAAAGATAATAGAAGCTTAAATTACGAAATTATGCTTATTCTTGGGAAATTCTTGGATTAGTAGTCACCACTGGGCATATTTAATGCTCAGCACGTAGTGTTTACTGCGTGCAAGTTCTGATGTGTTCGGGAGCACAGTACATTGAAGGTCCAGATCGGAAGAGAAGAATTTTAGTGTCAAATTGTTTAAGCTTATGGCATGTATATACTTAGACTATTAAGGTAAAATACTGAACTGTATTTTGAGTGTATTTCATGATTGTTATCGAATGAATGATTGGTTTATATTATTGGATTAAAGTTATCTTATATATGTCTTAAAATGTTTTTAAAGCTATCATTCGATTGGAAAGTTTTTGAAAAAAAAAATTACGATTTCGGTTTAGTCCGCATCAGAAAAGACTGTTACGAGTAGGGTGTGACAGTAATTGTAATTGTATTTATTATCATGCTAATTTATTTTGCAAATTTTAAAAATATTGAATTATCTAAAATACCGGATTGTATTGTATTATATTGTTTAGTACCGAAATAAGTAAAGTAGCGAGCAGAGCTGTACCAAATTTTTATAAGAACTGTACTGAATTTTTATAAGAACTGTACTGAATTATTCCTAATTTTCAGATCAATAACAATACTTATTTTTTTTAAATACTTAAAATTTCAAAATAATTAAAAAATTTATAAATTTTCTAAATTATAACATAGCGTGTACATCCTACCAAGAACAAGTCCTTGGTGGAAAGATTTTGGGTTAAGGACTTTAATTGTCAACCAAACCAAGGTCAAACTTTCAAAGTTTTCAAATTTTCTTTTAGACCACCACCAAAACCCCTCATGAATTTTAGTTCAATGAAAGCTGTACCCCAAGAGGTATAGATTCCCAGAAATTGTTTGTGGGTTCTTTCCTTCTAAGTCTCCATTTCCAAATTTGTTCCGGCAAGGAAGCCATAATTGCAAACCAAGATCAAACGTTTCAAGATAGTGACCTTTTAATCTCCAAAGGAGGTAAATTTGCTTTAGGATTTTTCAGCCCTGGCAGTTCCAGGTTTAGATATCTTGGAACTTGGTATTAATAATACTTATTTTTTAAAATATTTGAAATTCCAAAACAATTAAAAATTTTTTAAATTTTTTAAATCATAGCGTACCGTGTACATCCTACCAATAACAAGTCCATGGCTGAAGGATTTTGGGTTAAGGTCAACTTTTCTTTTAGACCATCAAAACCCCTCATGAATTTTAGTTTAATGAAGACTGTATCCCAAGGGCTATGGACTCCCAGAAATTGTTTGTGGGTTCTTTTCTTCTAATTCTCCATTGCCAAATTTGTTCCGGCAAGGACACCATAATTGCAAACCAAGATCAAACCTTTCAAGATGGTGATCTTTTAATCTCCAAAGGAGGTAAATTTGCTTTAGGATTTTTCAGCCCTGGCAGTTCCAGCTTTAGATATCTTGGAATTTGGTATTATAAAGTTCCAGGTCCAACAGTGGTGTGGGTAGCAAATAGGAATAATCCTATCAATGGCTTCTCAAGTGTTTTATCGATCAGTAAATATGGAAATCTCATTCTCTATAGCGATCCAAACCAGCAAGTTGTAGTATGGTCAACAAATATCTCTGTGGAAGTGACAGAGGCCTTTGAAGGTCAGCTTCTGGACTCTGGCAACTTGGTTTTGGTTGGAAATACAAGTAAAAGTATTATGTGGCAAAGTTTTGATTATCCTACAGATACTCTGCTTCAAGGAATGAAATTTGGCTTCAATAAGAAGACAGGTACTCGCCAGTTCCTTACATCATGGAGATCAGCAGATGATCCAGGAACTGGAGAATATTCATCTGAAATCAAGCCAACAGGATCCCCACAGATCTTTCTCTACAAGGGCAGAAATTATATTTGGCGAAGCCTGCCTTGGCCATGGAGAAGTTATGCTGATATGGTGGCATTCAATTTTACCAACAATCAAGATGAGACATACGTTTGCTTTGTTGCTGACGCTTCTCTTACCGTAAGAATAGTGTTGGATTTTTCAGGAACTCGAAAGCACCAAATATGGCATCAAAGCGATGGGAAATGGAATGAATTCTGGACTTCACCTAGTCATGGGTGTGAGGCATATGGACATTGTGGCACGAATAGCAAGTGCGATCCAGACCACATTAATATTAGGTTCGAATGCGATTGCTTACCTGGGTTTGAACCCAAATCAGCAAGAGACTGGAATATAAGAGATGGATCAGGGGGGTGTGTCAGAAAAAATTCATATCCTTTAACAATTTGTGGGCGTGGAGAGGGATTTGTGAAAGTGGCAAATGTTAAGCTTCCTGATACGTCAGTAGCAGTGTGGTTGGGCAAGAACATGAAACATAAGGTGTGTGAAAAAGAATGCAAGAGGAACTGTTCATGCACTGCATATTCAAGCATTGACATTCCTGGGGAAGGCACTGGTTGTTTAGTTTGGTATGGAGAACTAAATGACACGGTACACTCAGAGCAGGGCTATGATCTTTATGTTCGTGTTGATGCTGTTGAATTAGGTAATTAATTTATTCTCATTACTGCACAGACAGTGTCTAAATTTTATCTTCATTAGTATCCCTTCATTCTTATGCAGCTAGAGATAATTCAAAACCAAAGAGTATCACTGAAGTAAACAAGACCATTTTAGCATTGTCTGTTGTTTTGGCTTGGATTATTGTCATCTTTTTTGCTTATGTGTGGCACAAAAAGAAACGAAAAAGTGGTAAGAAACAAACTTTCATTATTTTAGTTTCCATGTGCATATATGTTTGCTTTCTATTATTGCGAAAAGCGATGATTGAGGCAAATATTTGCACTTAATAATAAGTTTACCTTACTGGTCTAGACAAAAGTCAAGACAAAACTATGATTAGAAATAGGGAAGCTCACTCAGTTAATGCATATTTTTATATAATGCATATTCTTTGTCTTTTTTCTGCTCTCTCTCTCTCTCTGTTTCTTCTTTTTTTTTCCTTTTTTGGAGACAGCGAATAACAGATGGAACAAAAGATTGCTTGATGCTATAAGTGATCCACATCACCAAATAGATCCTCTGGCGGGAAATGAAGTCAGAGGTGGTAGGAGCCATCCAGATATAGCATTTTTCAGCCTTAGGACCTTAACTGCTGCTACTAACAATTTTTCTCCATCCATGAAACTTGGACAAGGTGGTTTTGGCTCAGTTTATAAGGTAGAATTGAGTACATGTGCTAGATCTTCTGTCTCTCCCTCTCTCTGTCTTTGTCCTCATCTTGTGCAGGAGAATTCTAGCTTGAAGTTAAGTATTCAGAGTAACTTTACTCTTCTAAATATTGTTTCAGGGTCGCTTAACAAATGGACTGGAGATCGCAATAAAAAGACTATCTAAAGGTTCAGAGCAAGGACTAGAAGAATTTAAGAATGAAGTTACTTTAATTGCAAAGCTTCAACATGTCAATCTTGTCAAACTTTTAGGATGCTGCGTCCAAGGAGAAGAAGCAATGCTGATTTACGAATATTTGCCAAATAAAAGCCTGGATTCATTGCTTTTTGGTAAGTTTTTCTGTGTAAATGCTCTCTTGTTTTCTTTCTTATGACAGTTTTCCTATTGAAGTATGTTTTTTTCTAACCAAAAAATAAGGGATATGGCTGCATATTTGACAGTAATGTAAAATGTCAAAAACTTTGTTGCAGATGAAACTGGAAGATCGATCCTAAATTGGAGAAAACGTTTTCATATTATTGTTGGGATCGCTCGCGGGCTTTTATATCTTCATGAACACTCAAGACTCAAAATCATCCATAGAGATATAAAAACTAGCAACATTCTCCTGGATGGAGATATGAATCCAAAAATTGCAGATTTTGGCATTGCTAGAATATCCCAAAGAGGTCAAATGCAAGAAAGGACGAGAAGAGTTTCAGGCACATAGTAAGTAAATCTGCATGCCAAACAAAGGATGATAAATATACTACTAACATGATCTGAATTATTAATAGAAATGACTATTTCACGATATCTTTTTTTAGTGGCTACATGGCTCCAGAATACGTGGTGTTTGGAAAATTTTCAATAAAATCAGATGTCTTTGGTTATGGAGTTATATTGTTGGAGATTATTAGCGGCAAGAAGAACAATGGGTTTTGTCTCGGAGATTCTTCAGTAAGCATAATAGAACATGTGAGATACAGCAAATTTTAATATGGAGATAATTTAACTCGCCTGCTTCCAAACTCTGCGAAATTCATTTTTGTCTTTACACTTTTGTTAATTACATAGGCATGGGAGCTGTGGAAAGAAGATAAAGCATTGGAGATCGTTGATTCATTGCTGAAGGAGTCATCTGTAGCTCAGCAAATCTTGAGGTGCATACAAATTGGACTATTATGTGTACAGGAAGAGGCAATTGACAGACCAACGATGTCTGAAGTGGTTCTGATGTTGAATACTGAAACCGCTCTTCCTTCCCCAAATCAACCTGCATTCGTTCTTCGAAAATCTTGTGAAGGTTTTAATGAAGCAATTGCAAGAGGATCATGTTCTGTAAATGACGTTACAGTTACTGCTATTTCCAGTCGTTAAATATGTGATCTTGTTAGTTTATTCTTATTTTCTGTCAACACAAGTTTATTGTTATTTTCTGTAAATGAGCTTCTTTGCACATTGGGAAACTGGTTCAAGTGATACAAGTACAAATCCAGTTCCTTAAAATCTCTCCACACTCTCATTGGCAATTTGCATAAACGCCCTTTTCTCTCAACAGTTGAAAAAAGAAGCTTTTTTGCTGCAAAATCAATGGCGGAGACCAGCAAATAGCAACAACTAAAACAATAGATACAGCCAAGTTAGAACGATCAAGAAAGAATTAGGTACCCGCCATTTTAGCTGCTAGAGGTGATCGCATGTTATTCGCAAAATTAGAAGAGAACTACACCAGAGTAGAGAGAAGAAAAACAAGAATCAAAATGTAGTCAGTCAGGAAGCAAGCGATACAGTCAAACGGCCAATATGGATAGTTAATACTGCCGGAATCGGTTGGAAGTCAGCACTCGCCGGCGACTGACACACTCAACCAGTTTTCCCTTGTATGGTGTTAAATACTTTTAACAAATAAAGAGAAATGTGCCGGTTTTTCATTTTTACCGGATGACCTGCGATAGGAAGTTGCGAAAATTTAATGGGAAAATAAAATATTGATTTGAACCCATTTAAACCACAGAAATATGAGACCAACCAATCCTTAGAACACGAGAGGGGAAGGAGACTTCATATGATTAAGGAAAAAAGACAAAAAGAACCGATCATCCATGTCAATGATGTCATGATGCATTCGATGCTCTCCCATTTATTTAACAGTAGGCAATTTCACACCCAACTAGAGAAGGGTCAACGAGTAAAGCTTCCGCCTTTGCCTCACCCTTCATCATACCCAACATCTCTTCACTTCGATGCTGCAACTACAACAAGCTCTTCTCGATCAGGGTTCGTTTCTTCTTCTTCTTCTTCTTCTTACTACCATAATTGAGCTCAAACTTAAATTAACTGTCTTTTATTCTTTTGAGCTATGATGGGGACTGTTGGGCTTATGAATTGTTTGTGAGATGGAGTTTTCTAGTTTTGTGCATCCTATCTTACTATCTGTGATTGATTTTGCCTCTTAAATCTTTTGGGACCGACGTAGGAATGATCAATGGGGAACCTATCATACTCTTAACCTTTTCAAAGATTACAATTGTTAATTGAGATGGGGTGAATTTGTTGTAGTACCCTTTTACTATAGTTCTGCATATAAATGGGTCTCCAGTTTAAGATGGGTCCGTTTATTTGCTTAAGCTATTTTTGTTTCAGTTGATCGTTGGAAGTGTATAATTAACACTGAAAATGACGACGAATTAAGTTGTTTAGAGCTATGAGTAGATGAATCTTGTTACACTATAAATTAAGTTGTTTAAGTGTAGTCTCCTCCATTCCACTTCAAATTTCACTTTTAAACTTGAAGGGGGTATTAATTATATATTTTTCTATTTTATTCTTATATTAACACTGAAAATGATACAAGTAAAAAGTAGTAATTTAAGGAATTGTTAGAATGATGTTTTAGTAAATTGTAACGAGTATTTTAAAAAGTTGATGGTGATTAATCATTTTTTAAATCTACCTGAAAAAGCTGTGGACACTTGGAAGTGGAACAAAGGAATTTCTTCACATATGTGCTAGTCTATAGTCTAGTTTGCAATGTTCGAAATATTAGAGTTTGTTATGATAAATTGTATCTTATGTGATTTCTCCCTCACTAATATAATTACTGCGAATGTAAACACTATCGACCCATGACAAATAGTAGTTTCAAGACTCTATAAAACTCTTCCCAACGTTGACAGTCCTAGGCCCGCAGTAAACACACCAAACAAACCTTTGTGGATTAATTCTGTAAAGATTGCATTTGCATAAGAAAGATGAATTGTATGGATTTTAATTATGGGTTTAGAAATTGAACTTTGCTCATTTGCTTAAGATAATGATCCATGATAAATTGTCAGGGGAAAGAATGGACGAGGAATCAGCAAAATCTTCTATTTCATTATGGGAAAAAATGTCCAAATGGAAGACTCAAGCTCTAGAAGCATACAAAAGAAAACCGATCTCCCACTGGATTCTTCTACTTCTGAGCACTGCAGCAATGCTTGTGGCGTTTCCTGCTTCGAGTCTTCTATCTCGTGTTTATCATGCAAATGGAGGTACGAGCAAATGGATTATTTCATGGGTGGCAGTTGCTGGATGGCCTCTTAACGGCTTTAATGTTACTTCCTACATACCTCTATTGTGAAACTTTTCCATCTCCTCTTACCTTAAAACTCGTCCTTTCTTACATTGTATTGGGTTTCTTAAGTGCTGCTGACAACTTGATGTCAGGCCTCTCCCCATTATAACTGTTTTCAAACCAGCAAAACAAGAAATTTAAGCAATAGGTTTACTAGCAAAAAGTAATACTTGTTAAGTACCCAAATAATGAAATCTACTCAATTTTCAATTATAGGCAATTCTAGACAAGAATGTGAAAAATTACCCGAAAGTAAAATTTTTTTCAAGAATTTATTGAGCTTGTTAAGAACCCACATAATAAAATCTATTCAATTTTCAATTATTTTGTGCAAAGATAAGGATATTCAAACAAGAATGTCAAAATTACCTGAAAGTAGGATATTCAAGGATTCTATGTTACTCGGACTCGGGTACGGGTGTCGGATACGGATACACATCCATGTGTCGGACTCGTAAATTTTCTAAATAGAAGATATGTGGATACGGATCCAAATTTAAGATACGGATACGTAAATACGGATTCGATTTTAGACACGGGTGCGTGGATACGTTATATAAAAAAAATTAAATTAAAGCTATAAATGATATAAATTATGTAATATTGTAATAATAAATCTAGATAAGTAAACATTATTGTTAGAATTTAGAAGAATTTAGATTATGCAATATTGTAATAATAAATCTAGATTTTTTTTATCGCGTCTCTGTATTGTTAGAATTTAGAAAAAGCAGAATGTAAGTAAACGTTAAAACAACCTTTCGTTTCCCTTGGCCATTAAGAATTCTCAATTTCAACGTTAAATTTTCAATTTCAATGTCCTAACATTAATGAATTGCAAGTTGGACCTATTTAACTTTTCATATTCCAACTTTGACTTGGGCCCATGACCTGTTTCTTCTTTAAAGTTCTGTAATTCTATTTTGTGGATGGCATTTGTTCATTTTCCGACTCTCTATCTTCATTTTCTTTCATTTTCTGATCTTCTCTCTTCAAAGATGTCCCGTTTGCTGCCGTTCGCCTTTTTCCTGCCGCAGTTTGATTTTTCGTTCGCCGCCATTCGTCAATCTCCTGCCGTGGTTCGCCGTCCTCTTGTTGGGATTCGCTTGCATCGTCAGTTGTTCTTACTGTGAGTAATTTTCTTTTTTGGATTTCTCTGCTTCTCTCTAATCTTTCGAAGCTATGGGAGCTGTTGTGTCCAACTTCTTAGGTTTGTGTCGGACACATATCTTGTGTCGTGTCATGTCGTGTCGACACTGGTACGGCAGGGCAAAATAACGAGTCCGAGTAATAAAACAAGGACTATGTTACTCGGATTCGGGTACGGGTGTTGGATACGGATACATATCCATGTGTCAGACTCGTAAATTTTCTAAATAGAAGATATGTAGATACGAATCCAAATTTAAGACACGGATACGTAGTTACGGATCTGATTTTAAACACGGGTGCGCGAATACGTTGTATAAAAAAAATTAAATTAAAGTTATAAATGATATAAATTATGTAATATTATAATAATAAATCTACATAAGTAAACATTATTGTTAGAATTTAGAAGAATTTAGATTATGTAATATTGTAATAATAAATCTAGATTTTTTTTATCGTGTCTCTGTATTGTTAGAATTTAGAAGAAGCAGAACGTAAGTAAACGTTAAAACAACCTTTTGTTTCCCTTGGCCATTAAGAATTCTCAATTTCAACGTTAAATTTTCAATTTCAATGTTCTGACGTTAATGAATTGCAAGTTGGGCCTATTTAACTTTTCATATTCCAACTTTGACTTGGGCCCATGACCTGTTTCTTCTTTAAAGTTCTGTAATTCTATTTTGTGGATGACATTTGTTCATTTCCCAACTCTCCATCTTGATTTTCTTTTATTTTCTGATCTTCTCTCTACAAAGATGTCCCATTTGTTGCCGTTCGCCTTTTTCTTGCCGCAGTTCGATTTTCCGTTCGCCACCGTTCGTCAATCTCCTGCTGTGGTTCGTCGTCCTCTTGCTGGGATTCGCTTGCATCATCAGTTGTTCTTACGGTGAGTAATTTTTTTTTCTGGATTTCTCCGCTTCTCTCTAATCTTTCGAAGCTATGGGAGCTGCCTTGTCCAACTTCTTAGGTTTGTGTCGGACACAGATCTTGTGTCGTGTCGACACTGGTATGGCAGGGCAAAATGACAAGTCCGAGTAACAGAACAAGGATTTAAAAAAAATTATGACGAACTGAAGAATTATGTATGCTAGTTGAGCTATGGTGAGCTGGAAGCAGTTGAGCTACTGTGAGCTGGAAGTAGTTGAGCTGGTAGAGTAAAACAGAGCAGCAGCTTGTATCAAGTGGGAATTTTGGATTCAAGAAGTGAGTTAGCTATAAGGACGAGGCTACACTAACATGTGGTAACATAGGTTGTAGTATTTATTTTAGTGGAAATACCATGTAAAGATTGTATTAATAGCAGGAATGGTAATATAGTTAGATGGCAGTTATTCTAGCTGAAGTAGTATAAATCAATGCAAAGTTTCATGATACAAGAAGTCCAGCTCTTTCTCTCTCGCTCTTAAGCTTGAGGATTAATGGGGTTGGTGATCTTCATCTCCATTCAGTAGTTTTTTCATGGTATCTGAGCACACTAGAAAGATTCTAGTGATCTGAGGGCTTGTTTTCTTTACTTGATTGATTATAGTGTCAGTAAAGTTTAAAAACTTGTTGTTTAGAGGACTGTTACTGAAACTCTTGACTGAATTTGTGATAATGGCAGCTAATCAAAAGAAGAAAGATTCCATTGCCTTGCAAGGATCTGACAATCCTGGAATTGCAATAGATTTTGGCTTTCTGCTCCTACAGAAATTAAATATTTCACTTGGAATCAGTTGATGAAGATAGCCTTAGGGGCTGAAGACTAAGTTAGGGTTCACAAAATGGCAAGATTAAACAACCTGCTGAAAATCCTGAAGAATTTGAGGAGTGTTGTAGTGCAAATGCCAGTTTATCTTATGGATACTGAGTTCTTTATCTAAAGAACTTAATGAATCTTTTGTTTGTGCTACTACTGCAAAAGAGCTGTGGCATAAGCTTGAGGCAGATTTGGAAAGTTTAATGGACCTCGTCAATATCAAATTAAGAGAGAGCTAGCTTCAATCTCTCAAGGTAATAACACTGTTTCCATATATTTTACAAAGTTAAGTAAGCTTTGGGATGAATTGAATTGTGTTGTTCCTATGCCTACTTGTGGATGTAAGTGGGTGCTATGGATGCAATTGCTAACATAAGTGAGAAGATACGGTGTTACAGTTTTTAATGGGACTAAATGAGTCCTATCGACATGTGCAGAATAAGATCTTGATCCTGGACCCCTTGTTTAAAATGGTTTAAGCATATTCCATAGTGCCAAATGTTGAAAAACAAAGGCAAATGGACACATCTGTGTATAACAATCTTGATAGCAGTACATTTTTGGCTAAGTTCAATTATCAGTCAAAGAATTACAAATTTACAATAGCAAAGGTGCTACTAAGAAGAAAGATACTTCCAAGTATAGTGGCATACTTTGTACTAACTGCAATGCATCTGGACACACTGTTGGTACATGCCTTAAAAAGCATGGATATACATAGTGATAGAAAGAACTGAAAAAGCATAAAGAAAAGAAGGTCACAAGGGCTATGGAAATATGGCTGAAACACCATTAAAGGAAGGAGAACAAGATGAGAAAATGCCAGAGTTGTCAGCTACAATTGCAGAGATGATTCGGAAAGGACTTGTGAAGTTTATGAAAGGGAAGAATGTTGTTGCAGAATGTGTCAGTAGTACAGCAGTTTACTTGAAGATTTTGCAGGTATCAATATGCACTATGCTTCTAGCATGATTGACAGCATACAATCTGAGTCATGGTAATAGATACTGGTGCCTCTAGTCACATGTGTACAAATGATAAAGGCCAAACTCGAAAGTACAAAAACAGTGCCTCTGCTGTGGTTCATTTGCCTAGAGTGAAACTGCAAAATGCACTTCATATCCCTACATTCAAGTATAATTTGTTGTCAGTCAACAAATTATCAACTGCAGCAAATATCACATTCCTATCACCACACTGTGGTTTGCAGGAACAGAATTGGACAAGTACATAGAAGCCTCTACGCACTAAATAAATATTCTTTTCCATCAAGACTAATTCAGTTCTATTGTAACAACTCTAATACCAGATTCGTCAGTAGTATGGCTGGTATTCTATTTTTCTCAAAAACTTTGCTGCAGTAGTTCTGTTAAGAATACAGATTTTACTATTTGGCAGATGACAGTAGTATAAATCAGTGTAAAGTTTCATGATGAAATATAAAGAAAATTTCGTTTTCTTTCTCGTTCTTATATAAAGAAAATTTCATGTTCTCTCTCGTTCTTAAGCTTGAGTTTTAATGGAGTTTGTGATCTTCATCAACATTCAGTAGTTTTTTCCAGAACCCACATAAAACAATCTATACAAGTTTCAATTATCATTGTAAAGATAGGAAATTCAAATAAGAACGCAGAAAAATTACCTGAAAGTACTAAACTTTACAAGGATTTTGAAAAACTTGTAAAGAAGCCACATAATGAAATCAACTTAATTTCAATTATTTCATGTGAAGATAAGGAAATCCAAACAAGAATGTCGAAAGTTACCTGTAAGTAGAGAACTTTCCAAGAGCTCCCGGTGATTGGTGGTGGAGCTGGGGACGCGGAAGCGGAGCTGCGGAGGCGACGGGAGCTGTAGAGAGGGGCACAGTGTTGTGCTCGTGCAGAAAAGCGACAGGCTGAGGCAGCACAAAAAGCTGCTGAACTACGTGCACAAGAAATTACAAAAGAACTTGAAAATACCTCAAGTACGTCTAATAATTCTTTACATATTAGCCATACATCTGTAAAGAATAAATTTGCAGCTACGCCTTAAATAGTGTAAATCTGAGCAGTATTTCTCGTTTTGTAATCGCAATTTCTAATAACCTCTTGCATACCTTGGATGATTGAAGCAGTGTAGGAATGTCATCTTAGTTCGTCATTATTGATTTTTATTTTTTTTGGCTCTAATTGGTAATCTTACTCTTTATCTGAAGTGAATTCGTCTGATCCTATGCCTGTCATTAATTGCAATAGTTAGATAGCTTTTTATAGTCCCTAATAATTTCTAGCTTTAGTCATTGTGCAATTTCATTAATGTTGGCCGTGATATCGAAGATAATTGCTGGGTCTTGGCCTGTCTTTCCTTTACAAAGTGATAATCCATTAACTTGACCCAAATTAATTATCAACTAAAGGATTCCTGAAATACTTATGTAGTAGTACATGCTTTTGGAACAAATTCTTAGTAAATACTAATACTTATATATTAGTAGATAATTAACTTGATCCAAATTAATTATCAATTAAAGGATCCCAAATCAAGTTGCAAATGAACATTTCAGAAGGGTCAACAGTTGTACCAATTCTGTTGAAGAAATGCAACTTAAAATATAAATTATTAAATCAATGTATGGAAAAAAACTAATTTTGAAGCCTCAAAATTCATCAAAATTTTTACATTGGATTCCTAAACTAAAGTATGCTCATATTGAATTTCTGATTAGTACACTTTGTGTCATAAAATGAATAAAATTAACGGAAATATTGTCTGCTCTTGATTAGATTGGCATTTGGTCAAATGTAAAAGATTTGTGGAACCAACATACACAGGACTAAAATGACCAAGTTTAAATGGCAATTTTAAATTTGAGTGAGGTAAATTCCATCACAATTTTACAATGACAGACAATAAATCTGTCGCTAAAAGTAGTATGGCAATCATATTTCCTTGCTATTGAAAATCCATTCCTAAACCTTTTAGGAATGTGGGGTTAGTGACGGATTTTGAGGCTTTAGCAATAAAAATGATCCATTGCTAAAAATAAATATTTTAGTCTATGCGGATTAGACTTGGATTTGAATTCTAAAAAATCGATGCAATTGAATGAATTTAAAAAATAAGTCATAAATTTCTTAATTAAAATCGATACAAATATATAGATAAAATAATCTACCATTATGGACATTTACAAAAATTAAAAAATCAAATATTACAATTTAAAAAACTACCAATTCTAGACAAGAATGTGAAAAACATGGGAAGTACATTAAAATACTTTCATCGCATGTTACAAAAAAATTTTCTTCTAATTTCGGTTATCAACGTTTACTTTTTTTATATTTATTATCCAGCAATTTTCAAGATAAGAAATTTTATTCTGCATAACTAATGTCTATGTGTGTGTGTATATATATATATAGTTTTGCCTCTAACTTTGCCACAGTATCATATAATAATAATAATAATAATAATAATAATAATAATAATAATAATAATAATAATAATAATAATAATAATAATAATAATAATAATATTATTATTATTATTATTATTATTATTATTATTATACTTTTTGTTTAAAAAAATATTTATTTATAAATTTATGCATGCACCTGTAAGTGTGACTATTTGCAATTCGGCAAGTACGAACCAATTTAGGTTCAATTCAATTCCATACCAAAAAATGCATATTAAACAAGTTTCTAGACTGAGATAGCGAAAAGAATTTCGTCAGGGTCAATCCAAATTTATAGCACTATTCATAGTAACATGTTTGCTCACAAATAATCCATGAAAATGTAACAATGTCATAGATGACAAAGGTTGTCAATATTCATTTGAAAATCCAAAGAAGGATACAACCCAAATAATGCTTAAAAGGACACATTTTGAACCTCGGTAATTGACAAGCATCACCCTTGTTCAAGAAAGGCCAAAGATAAGAGGACAGCAAAGATTTAAGTCTATTTTCGAGACAAAACTAGGAGTGATAATAGCAATTTCAAAATTCTCTGAGTAGTTAAAAAGGATGAGTACAAATGCAATTGCACTTGAAAAAAGCGAACAGAAAACACCAAAACTAATTTCTTGTGTGTTAGTTCTCACATATAAATTTCTGCAAAAAAGCATTTGCAACCAACATGAACGAAGAATGAAAATGCAAGCAAAATAATAGTTGATCAAAGATATAAGGAGTATGGCATTAAGCCAAATAAGAATTTACACCCAGACTTCTCCCTGAAATTAAAAGAACAAAAAGTTCCCCAGGAGCGATATAACAAATTTTAGTACTATAACTTTTTAGGCCACAATAGCAAGAGTTCCAATTTGGGTTGTAGTAAAACTTCCACAGGCAATGACATTAAAGTTCCTATCCAAGAAGTTAAATTTAAATAACAGCAACTAAGAAGTGTACCGTATGGTGCTTTGCTTCCTTATATTATTAAACTGCTGAGACAAAATGGCTCGAAAGCCCATATACTTGAGAGAAAAAATAAAGTGAAATAAATCATGGAAAGTGCCTTCATAAATATAGGGCTTTTCATCAAGATCATGCAGGTATTTCATGTAAACAATCCGTAGAAGCAACTAGCTAGGGCACAGAAATGCCCTTAAGAATCCTTCATTCTTGTACCAGAACCTAATAGTCCTTAGTCCACAAAATAGTCAAGTATTCACCAAAAATATTTTATACCTAATAATCATCTAAACCAAAAAAAAAAAAATGAAGAAATTGCTCATAATTCTCTAAATCATAACTTTTTCTCATTTTATCATTCAAAGTGATTAAAGGGGAAGACTAAACACTTGTGTTGTCTCTTTCCTATAAGCATTCTATTCTATAGCAATTTGTTGGTCGCTTATGTTCATATCCTTGAATTAACAATGAATGAATTGGGAAACTAAGAGGTTTTTTCGAGAACATTGCTGAAGCAACCTTCAATCAGTACTAGTTTGTAGGTAATCTAATGTATTTCTTCTTAATCCTCTCATGATAATATCTTCTCCTAACTCTTAATAACAATCCTAAACTTAAGGGCCAGTTTTACTCTAAAATTAAGTCTATACGTCTCCTAGAATAGGTTTTTTTCTTTGCTTTATAATAACATACCTTTGTAAGCCATCCCATTTTATTTAAGTAGAAGAATTCAATCCTATCAACAACGAATTTGCACAGTAACCTTCAGCTCAAAGCAATTACATTATAGAACAATATAATGCTCAAGAACTAGCATATTCTAACAAAATATTATCTACAATGATGAAATTTCTGGAATTTCTTCTTAGTGTTGTATGCCAAATTATTCAACATGATATGGTCCATAAGTAGGTCATATGTATCATTGCAGTAGGGCCTGTATATATGGACGGACCATTGCACCTCCAGGTGGTGAATGATTTTTAATCTTATTCCTAAAGAATATAAATTTTGGTTGATGATATTGTAACAGGAACGTTCTTCAAGAAATTAAAGAGAGCTGTTCAGCCCATTTGAGTGAAATGAAGATAAAAAAGGTAGCACTTTCATATGGATTAAGAAAAAGCCCGTTTCTTTTTCAGTTGTAGGGCCTAGGCTGGCTAAATTCGACATATATGACATCTTATGTTTGAAAAACACAAAATTTGTAAGCTAGCTTAGATGTATAAAAGTAGTTGGCATCTTAGGGATGAACACTTTTTTAGTGAAGTTGGAATGCCATTCATACCCTTTTTTTTTTTTTGATAAGCCAATAAATCCAACTAAGAACAAGAGAAAGTACAAAGTAGGCAAATGATGCCCAGCAAAACGAATTGCCCCTGAGAGATACAGGGCCAACACAGCCAAAAAAAAGGCAATGCCCAACCTAAGCATCCACTACAAAAAAGAACACACCCAGCGGAACTAAAGCTAACGCTAAAAACAACCAAAAGACAAGAGATGACACTGGTGCCATCATAGAAAAATGCAGCAACCCGGACAGTCTTTGGGGACAAAACAAAGCCGAGCTTCATGGATAGGCAAATCCCAGAACTCTGCTCTATTGACAGCAGCAAAATCCTCAACTCCAAAGAAACACCATCGTATCCTATACATCCTTCGAATACTCCTATCAGAGCCAAGTGCAGATGCAAGAAGGTTGAACCACTGACCCTGTCCCACACTGGCAGCACCAAGGTTAGACCTCCAAATAGAGCTATTGGTCGCACTACATATAGAGCACCACAACAGCAACATCTAGATTACAATAACTGATTGATTATATAAGCCATGCCAAGAGATTTGATTTTTTTGAAGCACCCTGCTTGGCAAGGCTATCTGCTACAGCATTACATTCCCTTAGTTTATGAAGAAAGATCACATTGACCAAGGAGGATAGAAAGTTGTCAATTCTGTTGAAGATAGCAGCAAGTTTCCAAGGTCGTAGCATCACATCAGAGGTCAACCATTTATAAACTACCAAGGAATCCATTTCAAAAATAATACCTGAAAAAGATAATTTCCCCTTTAATTGTTCAGCTGAAATTTTAAGAGCCATTTCTACAGCCAATAATTCGGCCATGCTAGGATCTTCAGCTCCCACAAAATAAGAGAATAAACACAAGAACTCTCCCTTGTGATTTCTTAGAACACCACCTATTCCAGCTGGACCCGAACTTTCCATAAAGGAGCCATCAGTATTCCATTTGAGGAGAGACTCCTCCGGTGGACACCAGGAAGCAATGGGCCTGATTTTGTGGCGACTGCAACTGATTCTAATGGCATCTGCAGCAAGGCTAAAATCTTGTCCTCTTAAAAAGGCTAGATCATGAACATTGTTAATCCAAAAGGAACATCTGGCCAAGATTATGTGAAACAGTGAATCGCCATTCATACCCTTTTAACTTAAAAAAATAAATATGGTTTGGCTTAATAGATAGAATAGAAGTAATTAGTTAGAATCTAATACAGAGAGAGATCCTATCCTAATCCTAATCCTACCCTATGTATCTAATTTCTACAAGTATAGCATAGTTTATTTTAAAATTATTATTTTATTACTTGCAATTTGGAGCAAGAGAAGTTCAAAATTGGCAGCTAGGGGAGGTAGGACAAGTGAATTAATTAATTGATTGATTATAATCGTTGGATGACTTTGACAAAAAAGATATGGTCGTCGATTCACTTGAGATTGTGACTCAAACCGACTATATATATAGATAATCTACGTATTCAAAATTGTTAATTAGGGCTTGGATGGCCGTGGCTTCATCTAAACCTCACCAAGGCTTTGATCTAATTAAACTTGAGAGTTCATAGTGTTAGACCGATGAATTATTTATGAATTATGATGGTCAAATTCACAGGAACATGGTTTGTTGAATTTGGACGGACTTATTGGACCGTTAATAGATATAAATAAAATATACATATAAAATTGTATCGATGTTAATAGATTATATAATGATCACCATCTATAGTTTAAATATAATGATAATCATTTCTAAAGATATATTATTAAAAAAATTATATATTATATTTTACTATGCCCAACAAGCACCATTTTTTTAATAGCAAATTCAGGGGCACTAAAGCTATGTTTTTTTTCGCCTGATTACATACAAAGCTAATAGGTTGTATTGTTGGATTTATTAGATAAAGGAAGGGGATACAGAACATATTTATTGAATAATTTTTGGAAATTTATTTTTAGTACGGAATAGTGACGGAAAACTCCATCACGAATTTTTTTACCACATGGCAAATTTACCGACGGAAATATTTGTACCATCGGTAAATTTACCTATGGAACAATCATTCCATTGGAAATTTGCCTTGTTATTTCCATAGGAAAATTTAGTGACGGAACATATAATTTCGTCGGTAATTTTAATGACGGAATTTGACTCCGTTGACAATAGTTTTTGGTTTGCACATCCCAATGTAATTATAGATAGACTATGATTTTTGTTAGTAAAAGTGACTATAACCGATTCTCCAACGTCTTTTTCCGTCGCTAAATTCCATTGGCAATTTGGTTTTCCTACGAAAATTTACTCAATTCCATCGGCAAAATGGATTTTTCTTGTAGTGATGCAATAATACAAAATAATGTATTGGTATTCTTTAACATCTCCCAAACTACAACTCAACAAAAGGAAACATCGGCATGTAATAGCTTATATATATGTGTATGTGTGTAAGTGTATGTTGTTTCAGAAAAGGGTGAACACAAGAATTTCATCCAAATCAAATATTTCATATCTAAGATCAAAAAGTTCTCACAGTAAGATGACATATTGTTTCTTATATGGCTTTTAAATTTGAATATTTCATAGTAAAGAACATCATTTGAGCTTGAAGGGACCATTATATTCCCTCACAATAGACATAAAAAATGGAAACATGGATGAAACAACCCAGTCACTTAATCAATTTAGTCAATGGCTGACAAGATGGAGTCTTAAGTCAAATTAGGCAAGAAGCCAACATCATAGTAGATTATTTGCTAAGGCTTCAAGATTTCAAAAAGGAGCCATAGAAAAACCAAAATTAAATGAAGTCCTACCTTATACATGTAGAAGTTTGACATTCCTCAAAGTCTTTATCCACCACTGAAGATGCAAACAATTTTCTAAATCATGGCTCTTTTGGAAAGCCTGCCACCAACAATGCTTTCTGGTTTAGGAAATAAGCACAAAAATATATCATTTTATCATTTGCTTGGGATGTTTATTTAATTCTATTATCTTGCATTGTGTGAGAGACGAGAGCGAATTAAAATTTAAAAATCAATTACAAAATAACACCTAACCAAGATGCCTAGTAAGAGTGACGTCTATAACACCAGTCTCTGTTTGCACATTAAAAGGTCGATAATCATTTTCTAACATTCTATTGGGATGGTGACTCCATGACACTTACCTATTTTGGATCCATTAGTAGACGCCTTCATGAGTTGATTATCAACAATAATTTGCGCTTAACCATTTTTATTTCAATGTAGCCAATTTATGATTAAAAGTGAGCCTCTCTTGGTCTCAGACCATAAAAGTGGATCTCCGAGAACTCAACCAAAAATAAGGATGGCTCCAAGCGCATCACACTAGTGTTAAAGCTGAGCTTAAAGAGACTCTAACATAATATTTGGGGGTTAAAATGGTTGATCACCATGAGCTTTATATGGGTCTTCCAACTATGGTGGAGCACTTTAAAAGGATTATCTTTAATAGAGTTAAAGATAAATTTTGTAGCATTTAAAAGGATGGAAAGAATATTTGTTATCTTGGTCGGGAAAGGAATTACTTATTAATACAGTGGCACAAACTGTACCAACATACATAATGTAATGTTTTCTTCTTACATTTGGTTTATGTCATGATCTTTAAGCTTTGATTTGTAGATTCTAGTGGGGAAAAAATGAAAGTGGTTTAAAAATTCACCTATGTAGTTTGCAACAGATGTATAAATCGAAAATAGAGGGAGGCTTGGGGTTTTGAGACTTTGAGTGCTTTAATAGAGCCTTACCAGTGAAACAAGGTATTTACTAGGTTGTTAAAGGCTCGATATTTTCCAGATTCCTTTTTCTTTGATGCTTCTATTGGCCTAAATTCAAGCTATACATGGAGGAGCATCTTAGCAGGTCAAGCTTTTTTAGATTTAGGTTGTTACTGGCAGGTGGGTAATGGTTTTAGTTTGAATATATTGCAAGATAAGTGGATTCCACAACCCTCATCTTTCAAAGTTATAACACCTTGCATTCTAGCCTATAGCAATGCGACAATGGCTTCCTTCATTGATCATCAAAGTGGTTCTTGGAGATGGGATACTATAAATAATTTGTTGTTTCCTAATGATGTGGATCGAATTAAAATGATTCATATAGGTTTAGCAAGCAAAACGTTTTATCTATAATACCCTATGAATCACCAATCGCATAAATAGTGCTTCTCAAGATGAATAGTGCCACCCGAGGTGTATCGGGCTCATAAAATTTTCTTTCACCATTGGAAAATACTATTTATGAAGAGTTCGATGGTA
This sequence comes from Excoecaria agallocha, assembly GCA_037975025.1. Classification (NCBI taxonomy): domain Eukaryota; kingdom Viridiplantae; phylum Streptophyta; class Magnoliopsida; order Malpighiales; family Euphorbiaceae; genus Excoecaria; species Excoecaria agallocha. Next base: position 42,943,875 of record CM075817.1, on the reverse strand, counting down.
TAATTTGGGATGAAATTGAAGTCAAATAAACCTCAAAAAATGGAAAATAAGATAAATAATGGAATCGATAGAGTTGACCGAAAATTTTAACTTGCTTAAAAATATTCCACGAACTTTATAAAATTATTTTGATTTCACTGAGTAACTAGAAATTATGAATATGAATTTTTGGAAGGGTAAAATAAAATTTTCAAACACTTTGAAAATTTAGCTTTTGGACTGGTAAAAAATATATTCGGATCAAGTTTTATATTGAAACGATTTTGGAGTGATCTAAAATTTTAAACATGATCTAATTAACATTTTTAGGAATTTTTGGTCTAATTTTTATCAAAAATTGATAATTAAAAGTATTTTGACCAATTAAAAAGTGACAAATGGCATTGAAGCCACTTAGAACTTAATTAATTTTTGTTCTAAAGTTGGTAAGCCATATTAAATGGGAAAATCTGATATTTTGTTCTTCATTTGGCCGACTCTTTGCTTCTCCTTACTTTCCATATGCTTCTTCTTCTTCTTCTTCTTCTTCTTCTTCTTCTTCTTCTTCTTCTTCTTTGTTAACTTTCCAAGCTTAAGTCTTTAAGATTTTTACCTTTAATTTCATCTAAGTTACCAAAAATTGCTTCTCCTCCATCCTTGGTCGCCTATAGTAGTGAAAGAAGCAACAAATAAGCTAGTTCATCAAGTTGATATTTTGGTAAGTTTAGAGAAAATTGATTTTTTTTATGATTTAGTTATTTAAGTGTTGATTTTAAGTTGGTATGAATTATTTGGACTAAATTTGACTTAATTCATAGTGAATTTTGGACATGATAATTTTTCCAAATAGAGAATCAAGATGAGGGAAGCTAACCAATCAAAGATAAGATTATTAAGTGATTTGACAAGATTATTGAGTGATTTAGATTGAGATTATGAAAGGGAATAAATCTAAACCCTTTAATTTCATATATGTTGTAGATATATAATTAGGGAAAGCTTAGGTTAATTATGGGTTAAATGTGAAATTGAACTTAGAATTAAAAAAGTGGAAGTCAAATTAATGGAATTGTGGCATTTAATTAAAATTTAGACATGCCTAATCTAATAAGATAATTTGGCCACCATTAAAAAATTAAGGACTAATATGTAACTTTATGGACTAATTTGAAATAATTAAAAAAAATGCAGTAATATGATTACTGCGAATAAATTGAGTCGAAATTACAATTTAAAAAGGGAAATTATAATAATGTAATGTAATGGGGACTTTGGAGGAATTTGTATATATGTAGGAGATCAATCGGAATAAGTGCATAATGGGATATAATTAAATCATTTGCCATGCGAGGAGCATGTAATGGAGAATAAAATAATAAAATAAAATCAATAAGCAAAATAATTATGTGTGGACCGAATGATCTTAAATGATGGAATTGGTATTTTTGGGATGATGAGATTGTTTCCGATAATGTAATCAATTATTACTGTAATATCATGAATTGATAATGATACATCGATATAAACCTTATTATATTGTAATGATGGTTTGCCCTTAGTATTAGATATGAAGTTAGAAATTAGGATATACATGGCTAGCCATAGGAATATTTTTGTAACCACAGTAGCAAGTCATGGCGACTTGCATTGTGGTAACCTCGATATGGTTTCACATTTGTATTATTGTGTTTGAAAAAAAAGAAAAAGAAAAAAAAAGAAAAAAATATGTGTACTTGATAATACAAGAGTACTAGAACTCATGTGATCCATCGTTCCTCTCATCCTATTCAGTGATATATTTCTATGGTATACTAGGGGTTAAAATGTAAAAACACTGAAATTTAAGAAAAATATAAAAAAACTAAAAAAATTAGGGAAAAAGTACATCTTTGAAAATTTAGGGACAAAAGTAAAAATTTACCCCTATAGTGTGGAACAAAAATGAAAAGTGATAAAAATTTGAGAATAAAACTTGAAAAGTTATAATTGAGATTGAATTTTTCAAGTTAAGGCAAAATAATCATTTTATTAATAAGGTGAAATTTGGGATTTAAATCGAGAAATTAGTGTAAAAAGTAATTATAGTGGAATTAAATGACGAAAAAGGAATAACAAAATATAATTATGAATAATACATGAAATGAACCGCTATGAAATTCTGGGTTTTAAGGTTTTATGTTCACCACTAAATACTTTAGTACTTAGTGTGTGGTTTTATACTACGCACAGAATACAGAGATTGAGCTTGTGCTGGAGAGAAATCAAGAGAAGAGAAATCCAACATTTTATATTTTCTTTATTTGGCATGTAAATATGAAAGATGCTGAGTAGGACGGCATGACTAGTTTTAAGGTTGTATATTTTTTGGACTTGTAATATATATCTTATATTGTAAATAAATTTGATGTGATAAAGCAAAGAGATTGTATTATATTGTATGTATGTATGTATGTATGTATGTATGTATGTATGTATGTATGTATGTATGTATGTATGTATGAAGCTATGGAGATGATTGTTCTTCTGTATTGGTTGATTATGCAGAGTTTATATATATTGTCGGAGGTTGGATTGGATTGTGATTGTTTGGAAGTATTTTTTTATAGAATTTATAAGAAGGTAAAATTTGGATTTCAGCTGTTATGCTGCCTAAATTTCTATAAATTTAATAATAATATATTCAAAATATGGGTCCCACGAATTAATGGTTAAAAATTTAGATATTATAAAGATGGATAATTTAATAATAATTTATGGATCACCGTAGTGTATTATGATATTGGTACTCCGACTAATGTTCGATTATTAAGCATTATATTTAGTGGTATCAGAGTTAGGAGTCGGGCTGTATGCCCCCTTATGAAGTCTTATTGGTGTGACTCACGGGGATGCTGTGGCCTTAAAGGGGGGTGAATTTTAATATCCCACATCGATTAGAAAGGAGGACGAAGCATACCTTATAAGGCTATAGACACCTCTCCTTTGCAGATGTGTTTTAAAACCATACAGGGGACACGTAGCCTAAAGTACACTTGACCCAAAATGAATAATATTTGCATATGACAGACCTGGGCTATCACCTCTAGGGCCACAACATAGAGAGGTAGACATAAATGGGTAGCTTCAAGGTCGGTTGCTGGTAGAGGAGCTGGACAGGATCAAAGTGGAGCAAAGAGTCGATCTGCAGTCTTTAATTATGTTGTGAGGCCCAAGGAGGATTAGGATGCATCAGATGTCATTGTTGGTAAATTTTCTCTCCTTGGTACTTTTGTTTATGCATTGGTAGACACTGGATCAACACACTCTTATATTAGCACATAGATTGCACAGGGAAAAGGTTTAGTTGTTGCATCACTTGAGTATGATATTCATATTAGGGCACAGTGTAGTAGTTGATACCCTATACCGGGACTGCCCTATCAGTATTCAGTAGTGTATCTTTTCTGGTAATTTGATAGCTCTTCCTTTTCTAGAATTTGACATCATTCCGGGTATAGATTGGCTTCACCTCACCAGACTATAGTAGACTATCAGTTAAAGCGAATCGCTTTGATAACCTAGGATGAGATAGAAATAACAGTAGTTGGGGAATGATTAGATTTTCTGACAAATATGATTTTAGCTACTGCAGTACGTCTGTTGATGAGAAAAGGGTGTATGACATATTTATCTTATGTGATTGAAACTGAAAATGAGAGACCATGTATTGGTGACATTTCTATAGTTTGTGACTTTTCATATATTGTTTTGGATGAATTGCCTAGTTTGCCATCGAAAGAGAGGTGAAATTTTCTATTGAGGTGATGCCTAGTACGACACCTATCTCAATAGCTCTATACAAAATGGCATCCATTGAGTTAGAAGAACTCAAGATTTAATTACAGAAGCTATTAGAGAAAGGATTATTAAGCCTAGTGTTTCACCTTGGGTGTACTAGTACTATTTGTAAAGAAACACTACAAGAAAATATGGAAATAGCAACGGAATTAAATCCGTTGCTAATTTAGCAACGGATTTTGTTTTTCAAAAATAATTTTGTTGCTAAATTTGGTTGAATTTTTTATGTTTAGCAACGGAATAAAAAATAATGGTATTCCGTTGCAAAAAAAGGGAAAATTTAGTGTCAAAATATAGCTACGAAATTTAGCAACGGAAAATTAATTTCGTTGCTATTTAGCAACAGAATTGGAATTTCGTTGCTAAATAGCAACGAAAATTAAAATCCGTTGCTAAAATAGCAACGGAAGAAAATTTTCGTTGGTATTTTGATCCCAAAGAGGTGAAAAAATTTGGGACCTAAAAAGGTAAAAATAGCAACGAAATTTTGTTTCAGTTGCTAAAATAGCAACTAAATTAGTATTCCGTTGCTAAATTTGCAACGGAAAACTATTCGATTGAAAATTTGAAACAGAATTGTTTTTCAATTGCTAAAATAACAACCGAATTAATATTTCGTTGCTAAATTTGCAACAGAAAACAATTCGGTTGCAAATTTGCAACATAATTATTTTTCCGTTGCTATTTTTACTTAGCCCTAGGTATAAATGTTGTCGTTTTGTTTTTTTTTCTTTTTGTGCTGCTCACCTGCCCCCTCTCTCTCTCGCTCTCTGCCCTATTTTCTCCCCCCTCTCTCTCTCTCAGATTTTGAAGATTTTCAATAGAAATATGGTGCAGATCTAAGGTGGATTTGATTAGTTGATTTTGGTTTGCTGAAGAAACAAAAGACAAAAGGAGATGCAAATTTTGTGAAGGTATGAAAATTCGTTATTCTCTTGCAAAGCATTTGAACAATCGATCTTCTAGATGAGTTAATTAATACGATAATTAACGGCAAATATATCCTAGTACCTCTTCACAGAAGAAAACATAACAAAGAAGGAAGGAAAGGAGACCAAAAGATCATGATACTTGCGGTATTGTTTGCAAATGTTAAAGGCAACATCTTGAGTGAACGGTACCTTTAAATTTGCAATCACATGCCTCTTTTTTTATTTTTTGCTTCGTCTTGGATTTTATTATCGTTTTGGGTTAGGTGTGTTAGATTTTTTGTCATGGTTTATGTTTGGGTTTTGAGATTTTGGTTTGACTGGGTTGTATCTCATAGATCTGACTTCTTCTTTCGTCCCTTGGCAGCGTCTCCAGCTTTAGTCTATGTATGACAAAAAAAATCAACAGGTTAAATGTTATGGCTAAGAAAATCCCAATCGCCCGTTTCTTCTTTTTTACCTTTTAAATCCCAATAGCTGATCACTTTTTCTCCTTCACACCGTGGGTTTTTATCTCCTTGTGTTTTCTATCGATCCACTATGGAATCAGTGGTCCATGTGTTTCAAGATTGTAATTTTTCCTCTAATTTCTGAAAGCTTGCATGCTTTGGTGAATTGGTTCTTAGTTCTTGTGCATTATACCTAGCAGATTGGTTAGTTGAGGTGGGTTGAAAACTAACCAGCTTTCAGTTTCGTGAGTTGGATGTTCTTATCTGCTCTATTTAGTACAATAGGAACTTGATAGCTTATGGAAAAGATGGGTTACCATCCTCTGATCTATTTGGTCTAATCTCTCCTCATTTGGTGCAGTGAAGATTGGATTCTTGGGGCCAATGGCTATACTGGTGCAGAGGCTTTTGCCTTTTTTTTCCTTTACATTTATTCCCTTTGGTTCTCATTTAATTGAGTAGACAGTTCTATTCTTAGTGACAGAGAAGAGAGAGGTTTTGGATTGCTCTTAGCTGTCCAATTTTTTATTGTTTCCAAAACAAGATTGAAGTTGGGATGGTCACTGCTAAATATCCATCGAAGAATTTCAGTGAAAGGCCTGAGTGTAAAGGCAAGCACTCGACTGCTTAAGAGGTTGGTTAATTTGAATCCTATTCTTTAAAAATTGGGAATTTTTTATCTGATTGTCGTTTAGTTGTTTATAGAATATCAATTTTACTTTATCTTTTTCTGTGTTGGAAGACCACATTGATTGTATTATTTATTTGCAGAGTAAACTTGTTTGTGGGTAGGGATGATCGCAAGGCGGGGCAGGGGCGGGGAGTGCCTCCCTACCTACTTTCCCGCGCAAGGGCGGGGCGAGGACCGATAGGATTTCGGGGGAAAAATTCCCCCCGTCTTCGTCCCTGCGGGGATCCCCGTTCCCGTATAAAAAAATATTTTATTTTTTTTAAAAAAATTAATTATAACTAAAATATCATATTTAATAATTAATTATAATTAAAATATAATATTTAATAACAAATCAAACTAATATAAATTTTAACAATTGATAAAATTAAAATTAAATATAATTTAAAACTAAATTATATAAATATAATTAAATTTAGTAATTAAATTTTGGGGGCAGAAAAATTTCGAGGTGAGGATCACAATCCCTATCCCCACCCTAAATTCTAAGTCGGAAAATACTTTTCCCTGTCTCCGTCTCTATGGGGGAATTTTTCGGGGATTTTCCGCCCCGTGATCATCCCTATTTGTGGGTTAGTTACAAAATAGAAAAAAAGAAATGTGCTTCGCTTTTAGCATATAAAATTGAAGCTTTTTGGTACTATATCAAATATAAAGTGTATGGTAAACGAAAATGATGAATCTTTTTAACCATGCTTTTTGAAATATCTTCTCTTTTTGCTTTGGTGGAAATATAATAGTCTTTTTGTTCCTTTTTTTCTTTTGGTCTAAGATTTTATTGCTTGCAATTTAATGTTTTCTTAAGCTTTGAGCTAAATGGGTGGTATAATAAGCAGGTGGCTTATAGTTTGAATATCAGTTATCTAAAATTGGGTGGATTGTTATTAATTAATTTGCCTATTTAAGCTTTTTATGTAATGTCCCCGGATCCTTCGCTAGTGAATATTGTCCGCTTTGGGGATTATGTCTCACACGTCTGCTTTCGAGATCGTGCCGAGCAACCACTTCCCCTCACGGTTTTAAAACGCGTCCACTAGGGAGAGGTATCCATAGGCTTATAAGGCCCACTTCGTTCACCTCTCCAACCGATGTGGGATCTCACAATCCACCCCCCTTAAGGCCTAGCGTCCCCGCTGGCTAACATCCGCGGATCCGCCGCTAGTGAATATTGTCCGCTTTGGGGATCATGTCTCACACATCTGCTTTCGAGATCGTGCCGAGCAACCACTTCCCCCCTCACGGTTTTAAAACGCGTCCACTAGGGAGAGGTATCCATAGGCTTATAAGGCCCACTTCGTTCACCTCTCCAACCGATGTGGGATCTCACAATCCACCCCCCTTAGGGCCCAGCATCCCCGCTGGCACACCGATCCGGCACCGGCTCTGATACCAAATGTAACGTCCCCGGATCCGCAGCTAGTGAATATTGTCCGCTTTAGGGATCATGTCTCACATGTCTGCTTTCGAGATCGTGCCGAGCAACCACTTCCCCTCACGGTTTTAAAACGCGTCCACTAGGGAGAGGTATCCATAGGCTTATAAGGCCCACTTCGTTCACCTCTCCAACCGATGTGGGATCTCACAATCCACCCCCCTTAGGGCCCAGCGTCCCCGCTGGTACACCGATCCGGCACCGACTCTGATACCAAATGTAACGTCCCCGGATCCACCGTTAGTGAATATTGTCCGCTTTAGGGATCATGTCTCACACGTCTGCTTTCGAGATCGTGCCGAGCAACCACTTCCCCTCACGGTCTTAAAACGCGTCCACTAGGGAGAGGTATCCATAGGCTTATAAGGCCCACTTCGTTCACCTCTCCAACCGATGTGGGATCTCACAATCCACCCCCCTTAGGGCCCAGCGTCCCCGCTAGCTAACGTCCCCGGATCCGCCGCTAGTGAATATTGTCCACTTTGGGGATCATGTCTCACACATCTGCTTTCGAGATCGTGCCGAGCAACCACTTCCCCCCTCACGGTTTTAAAATGCGTCCACTAGGGAGAGGTATCCATAGGCTTATAAGGCCCACTTCGTTCACCTCTCCAACCGATGTGGGATCTCACAATCCACCCACCTTAGGGCCCAGCATCCCCGCTGGCACACCGATCCGGCACCGACTCTAATACCAAATGTAACGTCCCCGGATCCGCCGCTAGTAAATATTGTCCGCTTTGGGGATCATGTCTCACATGTCTGCTTTCGAGATCGTGCCGAGCAACCACTTCCCCTCACGGTTTTAAAATGCGTCCACTAGGGAGAGGTATCCATAGGCTTATAAGGCCCACTTCGTTCACCTCTCCAACCGATGTGGGATCTCACAATCCACCCCCCTTAGGGCCCAGCGTCCCCGCTGGTACACCGATCCGGCACCGGCTCTGATACCAAATGTAACGTCCCCGGATCCACCGCTAGTGAATATTATCCGCTTTGGGGATCATGTCTCACACGTCTGCTTTCGAGATCGTACCGAGCAACCACTTCCCCTCACGGTTTTAAAACGCGTCCACTAGGGAGGGGTATCCATAGGCTTATAAGGCCCACTTCGTTCACCTCTTCAACCGATGTGGGATCTCACAATCCATCCCCCTTAGGGCCCAGCGTCCCCGCTGGCTAAAGTCCCCGGATCCGCCGCTAGTGAATATTGTCCGCTTTGGGGATCATGTCCCACACATCTACTTTCGAGATCGTGCCGAGCAACCACTTCCCCCCTCACGGTTTTAAAACGCGTCCACTAAGGAGAGGTATCCATAGGCTTATAAGGCCCACTTCGTTCACCTCTCCAACCGATGTGGGATCTCACAATCCACCCCCCTTAGGGCCCAGCATCCCCGCTGGCACACCGATCCGGCACCGGCTCTGATACCAAATGTAACGTCCCTGGATCCGCCGCTAGTGAATATTGTCCGCTTTGGGGATCATGTCTCACATGTCTGCTTTCGAGATCGTGCCGAGCAACCACTTCCCCTCACGGTTTTAAAACGCATCCACTAGGGAGAGGTATCCATAAGCTTATAAGGCCCACTTCGTTCACCTCTCCAACCGATGTGGGATCTCACAATCCACCCCCTTAGGGCCCAGCATCTCCGCTGGTACACCGATCCGGCACCGGCTCTGATACCAAATGTAACGTCCCCAGATCCACCGCTAGTGAATATTGTCCGCTTTGGGGATCATGTCTCACACGTCTGCTTTCGAGATCGTGCCGAGCAACCACTTCCCCTCACGGTTTTAAAATGCGTCCACTAGGGTGAGGTATCCATAGGCTTATAAGGCCCACTTCGTTCACCTCTCCAACCGATGTGGGATCTCACATTTTACCTCTGCCAATGCTTTGGGAAAACAAGCTTTATCTTGGGTCAAAGCAGTTGTAATTCATGAAACGATATGATCAAAAGTACGTCTTGGAGTGCCAGACAAAGCATCACATAGGATACTAATTGTTAAGTGGAAAGCTGACCTTTATAAAATTAGACTTTGTTTAGTTGGTGACTCTGAATATTCACCATAAGCAATTCTTAGTCTTTTGATACAAAATTAATTGCCTGGATGGTTCAATTCTTAACTATTTTGATACTTTGGAAATAGGATTTATATTCCATTACTTTAGTTGCTTAGGAAGGGTTTTCTTTTGTTACAACGAACTGTATGTTTAAGATGAGTACTTTATTTTGGAGTTCATTTTTTCAGGTCTGAAAATTTTGAGATTTTGGCTTTCCTTTTCTTTTGCAGGTTCTTTCTTTATGCAAATTGTTGTGTGGATTCATATAATTCTAACCTAAACTAGAAGTTATTTGCAGACCAATTCGAAAAGTGATAAGCGGGTGCTCCTCTTCATGTGCTTGATAGTTCTGCATCTTTGCTAGGGTATATATATATATATATATATATATATATATATATATATATATATATATATATGTATGTATGTATATATTAATTTCATTGCAATTGAAAAAATTAATTAATAATTAATAATGGTTATGTTAATGGGTATGCAGGGATGCTGCAATTCCATCCATGACCCTCATAGTGGGAGAAAACCTTCTAAAAGGTTATTTTTTTTCGGAATATGGTCTAATTTTATTTAGCAAGTACTGAATTAATAAAAGTAAAAAGAAAATAAAAAATAATAATAAGTTGCAGGATTAAAAGAATCGGGAGTAAGCATATGGTTGATAATTGGAGTAATAGCCATACGTTATGTATTGATGCCAGTTATGGGAATTGGCATAGTTAAAGGAGCATATTCTTTAGGAATGGTGGGATCAGATTCATTATATCAATTTGTTTTACTGCTTCAGTATGCTTTTCCTCCTACAATGACTGTTGGTAAGATTAATTAATTAATCCCAAAAGAATTTCATTTTTTTTAATTAGTGTGTAATTAATTTGATGAAAATAAATAAATGGGTGCAGGCGTAATTGCCCAACTGTTTGAGAGAAGGGATAGTGAGTGCTCGGTGATAATGCTGTGGACATATGTTGTAGTTGCTGGATTTTCTCTCACGCTTTGGTCCACCTTTTACATGTGGCTTCTTTAGTAATTTTCATTTTGTTTCCAAATTTGATTCCATTTTCTTAAATTTACAATCACTTTATTCAGCATTCAACAATATGAACAGTTAAAGAAGATGTTGATAGAAGCTCCTGTTTTAATTCAGCTAATACCAGGAAAAGATTTTATGATTTACAGCGATGCCTTTATAAATAGGCTAGGTTATGTTCTTATGTAGGAAGGTAAAGTGGTTATTTATACTTCCAAACAGTTGAAGACACATGAGAAAAATTATCCCACTCATGATTTGGAGCTCGCAATGATTGTATTTGTATTGAAAATTTGGAGGTATTATCTATATGGTGAAAAGTTTTTTATCTTCACCGACCACAAAAGTTTAAAATATCTACCGATATAAAAAAAACTTAATTTAAGGTAGAGGCACTGGCTGGAATTGATTAAAGACTACGACTGTTACATTGACTACCACCCAAATAAAACCAATATGGTAGCTGATGCACTCAGTAGAAAGCATATGACAGTTAATGAGTTAATTAAATACTTATATATTTGTCTTTCATATAGTATAAATGGTAACAGAGTAATATGTATGGTAGCTTTAAAAGCCATGAATGTGAGATGGTTCCTGATGGCTGCATGGTGTTTCTATCTCCATATTGAGATCTTTGATTTACTGCTAGATTTTGGGAGAGACTGTAAGAATTATTGGGTACAAGATTACATTTTAGTATGGCTTTTCACCCACAGACGGATGGACAGTCCAAAAGGATTATACAGGTGCTTGAGGATATGTTGAGATGTTGTATTCTAGATTTTGGTGTCAGTTGGAAAAAATATCTCACTTTAGCTAAATTTGCATACAATAATAACTATCAAACCAATATTAAAATGGCACCATATGAAGTATTGTATGGGAGAAGATGTGGAACTCCATTATGTTAGATCGAGCTGAGTAAGAATAAGTTGGTTGGATTAGATCTGATTAAAGAAACTGAACACAAGGTCTTATTGGTTAAAGACAATTTGAAGGCAGCAGTTGATAGACAGAAGTTTTATGTTGACTTGAAAAGGAAGGATGTTGATTATCAAGTGGGTGAGAAATTATTTCTAAAAGTATCCCTCTAGAGGAAAATCATGAGATTTGGTAGGAAAGAAAATTAAGTCCCAGGTTTACAGGCCCTTATAAGATTTTGGAAAGAATAGGACCAGTGGCTTATAGATTAGATCTACCAATGAAACTGCAGAAGATTCATGATGTATTCCATGTGTCTATGCTAAGAAGATATAGATCAGATCGATCGCATGTGATCACAACAAGGGATATTCAATTGAAGAAAAATTTATCATTGTAACACCCTTCAAATTTCCATCTGTCATGTATGGTATAAAGTAAAGCGTAAATAATTATCTTAGGATAAATTTTAAAAGCATCAGAGTTGAATAGGATAAGAAAGTATGCCTAATGTAAACGTTAAATATGATCGGGCCAGGATAATCCGAGGATGGATGACCTGACAGGAATTTTATCCTAATAGTAGTTTATGAAAGTAGATATTAAATGAAGTTTAATAGTACAATTAGAATCCAAAACAAGCTTAGATTGGCCTTTAAATGGGATAAAAAAATTTTACTTGGTACTATAAAAAGGGTTAATAAAAAGTTTGATCGAACTCTGGAGTATTTTACTGACCTTTGAAAATTATTATGACTTCATAATTATGTTAGTAATAACCTATATGGTTTGTTAGAAGTGAAAAATAAGTTTTCTAGCTATTTTGAAATTTTGGGTTTCTGACCGACTATATGGACGACCCAAGCTAAAAGTATACTAAAATGATATCGGAATGAGCTAAAATTTTTATCATATGTTCTTGAGTATATAGTGACACTTGGGGTAAAATTGCAAGGTATTCTGATGTGTGAAATAAAAATTCATATTTCGGGATGTAAAATCGAGACCAGGTTGATTGGAGGAATAAATTTGGGAATTTGGCCATATGGGGACATAGAGGTCAATAAAATGAAATTATGATCAGGTAAAAGAAAGCTCATAATGGTAGGGTGTGTGCAAGTAGGCAATCTAGTGACATGTAGCTTAATTTTAGGCCATTAGATTTAATAGTAAAAGATTGAATCTTGGCCACTCCTTTTAACCACTAAAAGACAAGTATAAAAAGGGTGTAAATTCTATAAATCTCCTTTAAATTCCACCATTTGGTCCCTTTTCTCACTTCAAACCTGATTCTAGCTTTTCTTCACCCTCCTTCATTTTTAATTCATCCAAGCTTTCTCTCTCTAAATCTTAAGCTAAAATTTCAATCTAATACTCAAAATTTCACCATATTTAACTTAGAAAAGAATTTTCATCAAAGAAAAGTCAATAACTTGATGATTTAATGTAATAACAATTTGGTGTAATTTACTAGTTTCATGAGTTCTAGGTGGAATTTAAAGAGAAAATTACATGAGCATGTATTAAAGGGCTAGAAAATAATAGTAGTAGCTTTAATTTGCTCAAAACCATAACCTAACTTCATGATTTTCTCTCTCTTCAATTCGATAAAAAAAGGAAAAAAGGGAGAAAGGAAAAAGAGAAAGAAGAATAGGTGAAAACAAGCTAAATTGTGGTTAGTCATACAATTTACATTCAATTTCATTATGAACTTGAATTAGTAAAGAAAATAATGTAGAAATATTGGAACCCTAAGTGGCCGAATGATGTACCCTAGCCTAATGTAAAGTAAATTAATGTTAGATGAAATATTTAGTTGTAATTAGACAATACAAGGCATGAGGAAGAGATTAGAATTGATTAAAGTGAAAAATAATAAATGTATATGAATATGTATAAGTATACATAATGATGGAAGTTTATGAAACTTAAGAATTTTAGTGTAAATTAAGTGTATTTCACTATAATGATGCTTAAAGCGAATTTAGAAATGTGTATGGCATAACAAGGAAGGATAAAACATTATGTAAGTATGGGCCCATCAAGTGGATGCATGGTGTTTGTATGCATAAGGATGTGTTTTGATCATATTCTTGTAATACTATATGTATACATGTGAAATATACAATTAATAAGCTTGAATTAATGGAAATTAAGTCGTGGCAATGTTAATCTAATGTGATTAGTATTTATAACAAGGTAAAAATAAAGTAAAGTATGAAAATATAATGATTTATCATGCCCTTATTGTTCAGCGGATAACCTAGGACTCTAAGATAGTATGGCTAGCTATAGAAATATTTATCCCATGATGTTCTGTATACTATATTGTTACTGAACTACTATTGTATTGAGAAAATATGGATATATTATTTGCCAACTCATTTTACTGATATACTGTGGAGTGGCATCATACCCTAGTGGTACGATCGCTCCTACATACTGGATTTGCTTATCCGATTATCCAATTTATGATTTTTCTACTGCTAACAACTAGGGACAAAATGGTAATTTTACATAAAAATGGTGTAAAGAGAGTAATTACGAATTTATTAATGTTAAAATTATTAATAAAAATGAATTTAAATAAAAAATGAGATATATATGTTCAACAAGGATAAAAAAATATGATTATACGATTAACTGAGGGTAAAATGGTCAATTGATGGAAAAATATATTTAAAATGATCAAAATAGTCAATTTGGTTAAAAAGGGCAAAATTGTAATTAAAAAAGTTATAGGGACTAAACTGTAATTTTTCACATAAAAAAATTTTTAGGGACTAAAATGTAATTTGTGCAATTGAATTAAAATAAAAGTCAAGAAAAGTCAAAAGGATAAAAATAGAGGTCAAACTAGCTAAATTTGGAAGTAGTAAACTCAAATGTCAAAATTTGTTAAAATGGGATAAAAGTCAAACTTTAGGATATAATTGTAGTTTTCGCTTAAACTGGAAATTTATTAAAATTTAAAAAAGAAAAATAATTTTTGAGATAATTAAAAAGAAAATTTGATGTAAAGATGATAAATTTGTAATTTATTAATTCATGGAGATTTAATTGAATTAATAATAGGTTAGTTAACTGAAATAAATAAAATAGATTAGATGAAATTTTATGTAAATGTATCCACCAGTAAGCGACTATGTTGCTTAGCATGTAGTTTATTGTGACCGCGCGCAGGGATAGGTACAACAAGACCAGCACTAGGAGAATTAGTCATGGCATGTACTTAAAAGAAAGTCTTTTAAATTTTGTTACATAAACATGTATAAATTATGCGACAGTTGCGAGAATTATTGTAAATAGACATGTAATATAAGTATTTTATGGATTTAGTGAATGGTATGAATGAATGATATATGGATTATGCATGAATGTGAATGGCTGTGAAATGTGTAGATTGAGATGTAATTATAAAAATGTTGTGTTGTTGATTGAAATTTTTGAAGTTGGAGAAATTATATTGAGAGTGTAAATTAAATTTTTATAGGTTTGGGTAGTATAAATATTAAGCCATCACGCTGCCCGATTTTCATTAATTAATTAATAAATTAATTTTATTTGAAATATTAATAATATAATATGAATTTAGGAATTGTATAGAGGGTGCTACAATCATATGATGAGGAACCGATGAGGATTCTTGACAGAAAAGTAAAACAGTTGAGGAATAAGAAGATACTGCTAGTTAAAGTACTCTGGACTCGTCTTAACGTCGATAAAGCGACTTGAGAGCCAGAGAAAACTATGCGACAACACTATCCACAGCTGTTACACCTGGTAAATTTCAAGGATGGAATTTTTATTTAGTAAGGAAGAAATGTAACACCCTATGAATCACCAATCGTATGAATAGTTCTTCTTGAGATGAATAGTGCCACCTAGGGCCCATCGGGCTCATAAAATTTTTATTTTATTATTGAAAAATACTATTTATGATGAATTCGGTGGTATATTTTGGGATAAAATTGAGATTAAATAGGCCTTTAATAGTAAAAAATAAGATAAATAATGGGATCAATAAAGTTGACCGAAAACTTTGACTTGCTTAAAAATATTTCATGAACTTCATAAAATTATTTTGATTTTATCGAGTTACTAGAAATTATGAATGTGAATTTTTGGAAGCTAAAATAAAATTTTCAAAAACTTTAAAAATTCAATTTTCGGACTGATAAAATATGCATTCGGGATAAGTTTTATATTTAAATGATCTCGAATTGATCCAAAATTTAAACATGACCTGATTAACATTTTTAGAAATATTTGATCTAATTTTTATCAAAAATTAATAATTAAAAATATTTTGGCCAATTAAAGAGTGACAAATGGCATTGGATCCACTTATGATTTAATTAATTTTTCTCCAAAAGTAGGTAAGCCATATTACATGGAAAATTTTGATTTTTTGTTGTTCATTTGTCTGACTATTTCCTTCTCTTTAATGCCCATAAGCTTCTTATTCTTCCATTTTTGTTAACTTTCCAAGCTTAAATCCTTAAGATTTCTACCCTTAATTTCATCTAAGTTACAAAAAATTGCTTCTTCTCCACAATTGGTTGCCTATCGTGATGAAAGAAGTAAGAAATAAGCTAGTTCATCAAGTGGGTATTTTGGTAATTTTAGGGAAAATTGAATTTTTCTTGATAGTTTAGTTATTTAAGTGTTGATTTTAAGTTGTGTATGAATTATTTGAACTAAATTTGACTTAATTCATAGTAGATTTTGGATATAAAAATTCTGCCAAATAAAGAATCAATGTGAGAAAAGCCAATCAATCAAAGACAATGGCAAAGACAAGATTATTGAGTGATTTGGAGTGAGATTATATAAGTGAATAACTCTAAATCCTTTAATTTCATATATGTTGTATATATAATCAGGGAAAACTTAGGTTAATTATGGGTTAAATATGAAATTAAACTTAGAATTGAAAAATTGAAAGTCAAATTAATGGAATTATGGCATTTAATTAAAATTTAGACATGTCTAATCTAAAAGGGTAATATGTAACTTTATGGATTAATTTAAAATACTTAAAAAATATGCAGTAATATGATCATTTTGAATAAATTGAGTAGAAAATATAATTTAACAGGAAAAAATGTCATAATGTAACGTAATGGGGACTTTGGAAGAATTTGTATGTATGTAGGAGATAAATCAGAATAAGAGCATAATGGGGTATAATTAAGTCATCGGATGTGCGTGGAGCATGTAATGGTGAATAAAATACTAAAATAAAATCAATAAGCAAAATAATTATGTGTGAACCGAATGATCTTAAATGAAAGAATTGGTATTTTTGGAATTATGAGATTGTGTCTGATAATGTATATCAATTATTACTATAATACCATGAATTAGTAATGATGCATCGATATAAACTGTATTATATTGTAATGATGGTTTGCCCTTAGTATTAGATGTAAAGTCAGGAATTAGGATGTATATGGCTAGCCATAGGGATATTTCTGTAACTGCGGTAGCAAGTCATGGTGACTTACATTGAGATAACCTCAATATAGTTTCACGTCTATATTGTTCTGTTTGGAGGAAAAAGAAAAAAAAAAGAAAAGAAAAAGAAAAGAAAAAAATATATGTGTAATTGATAATACTAAAGTACTAGGACCTATGTGATCCATGGTTCCTCTCCTGCTATTCAGTGATATATTTTCATGGTATACTAGGGGCAAAAAGATAAAAATATCGAAATGTAAGAAAAATATAAAAGAACTAAAAAAAAGAAAATTAGGGCGAAAGTGCATCTTTAAAACTTTAGGGACTAAAGTAAAACTTTACCCCTATAATGTGGAACAAAAATGAAAAGTGATAAAAATTTGAGAATAAAACTTGAAAGTCATAATTGAGATTGAATTTTTCGAGTAAAGGCAAAATAGTAATTTTATTGATAAAAGTAAAATTTGGGATTTAAATCGAGAAATTAGCGTAAAAAGTAATTATAATAAAATTAAATGACGAAAAAGGAATAATAAAATATAATTGGGAATAATACATGAAAAGAACTGCAGTGAAATTCTAGAATTTAAAGTTTTATGTTCACTACTAAGTACTTTAGTACTTAGCGTGTGATTTTATACTGCACGTAGGATACATAAATTGAGCTTGTGCTGAAGAGAAATCAAAGGAAGAGAAATCCAACATTTTTTGTTTTCTTTGGTTGGCATGTACATATGGAAGATGCTGACTAGTACGGCATGACTACTTTTGAGGTTGTATATATTTTTGGACTTATAATATATATCTTATATTGTAAATAAGTTTGATGTGATAAAGTAAAGAGATTGTATTATATGGTATGTATGGATATTTATATATGTATACAACTATGAAGATGATAGTTGTTCTGTATTGGCTGATTATACGGAGTTTATATAGATTGTCAGAGGTTGGATTGTATATGCGTGATTGTTGGGAAGTATTTTTTTATAGAATTTGCAGGAAGGTAGAATTTGAGTTTTAACTGTTATGCTGCCCAAATTTCTGCAAATTTAAAAATAATATATTCAAAATGTAGAACCCACGAATTAATGGTTAAGAATTTGTATATTATATAAAGATGGATAATTTAATAATTATTTATGGATCACTGTAGTGTATTGTGACACCGGTACTCAGACTAATGTTTGGTTATCAGGCATTATATTATCACTCTTGGGGAAATTATGTGGTCAAGAGTGGATATCAACGTGCTCTGTCTTTGTAGGGTGATCTTAATGTAAGTTCAATATCGGGGGAATTAGAGTTTGAGGTTCTGGAAAAGCCATTGGAATATAAAAGTGCCTCCAAAGATTGGCAGTTTTTTGTGGCATGCTTCATTGAATTCTTTACCAGTTAAAAAGTTATTCAGTAGCATATTAATGGAATTTCTCCTGACTGTCAGAGATGTGATAGATCGAAATCGGGCCTATATGTTTTCAAATGAGTGTCAATTTGCGAGGCAGATTTGGGAGAATACGGTCTGTGCCAAATCTTGAGTATTCAAGCTTCTAATTTCAAGTGGTGGTTGACAAAGATTTTGGATTGTTTAACTTTGGAAGAAATTATGTTGTTCTCTTTCATTTGTTATAAGATGAGTGACTTGCCAAAAATAAATTTTTTCATGATAATCTAATTCTTGAATGCGCAAAAATATTTTTCTCAGTAAGGAGTTTGATGGATGAGTTTATGGTTGTTCCCTCTCGACCTGATGGATGCAGTAGAACCGTTACTAACATCAGGTGTCTGTGGTTTCTACCTCTATCAAATGTTGTGAAACTGAATGCTGATGCTAGAATTGTAAGGGTTGAGATGGTGGGCCTCGGGTAGTCTTCAAAGATGTTAAAGGTTAAGTGATGGCTTGTGGACAGAGAACAATGTTAGGCTCATGGAATCCCTACATATATGAGGCTATGGCTCATCTTTTTGGTCTTTCTATTGCTTAAGACCTAGGGTTCTCTAATATAGTGGTCGAATTGGATTGCAAATATGCAATTGATTGTTTGGTGGACAAGTTAGACATTCGGAATGGCTTTGGAGGTGTTCTTGCTGACTATCAAAATTTGAGTAAGGATTTTAACTCCTGCTGTTGGTCTTTTACTCCAAGTTAGGTAATGGAGTAGCTCATTATTTGGCTAAGACTTGTCCCACTACTCTTTTTACATTGGTTTGGGTTGAAGATTTTCCCCCTCGTATTTCCCAATTAATTTTTGATTATGTAATATCCATTCAAGCTTAATGAAATCTTGATGTTTTTTCTAAAAAAAAATGGTCTTAGCATTTTTCATATAATCCTAAAATTCTTTTACATTTTTTCACAAAATACTAAAATACCCCAAATTTTTTTATTAGAATACTAAAATACCCTAACTTTATTTTGGAGTAAAAATACACATGACACTGACATATCAATGACGTGATATATTTTGTCATATGTCAATATCCCATTAGTGCCTTAACTTAAAGTTGAAGAAAAATTAATTCAAAAGCATTTTAATACCTTTCTATTAATGTTAAGGGCATTTTTTTTTCCAAAATTAACTATAGGTATATTTTAATACTCTTGAGATAACATCATTTTAATACTATGGAGACAACATCTAGAATATTTTAGCACCCTTTTTCTAATGTAAAATATTATATGCTAATATAATTTACGGTGTACAATACTCTATCCATTTCACCTAATTTAATAATTTTTGAATTTTTTTTGTTTCACCTATCTTGACAATTTTCAAATTTCTATGAATATTATTACGTATTTTTTATTTTATCTTTATATATGCACCAAAAAAAATAAAATATTTTATAGAATGAGAATAAAAAAAGATATTTAATTGGGTGTGAATACTTGATTTATTTAGTAAGAAAGTCTCTCATCATTTCTTCATTTATTTTCGATGATGGCTGCTTGTCAAACTGAAAACAAGTCTATGGTGGAAGGATTTTGGGTTAAGGACTTTAATTAGGGATGAGAAAAAAAAAACGAAATTTTGGTTAACCAAAAAATCGATCCAAAACCAAATCGAATTTTAGGTTAACCGAATCAAAATTTTAGGTTTATAATTTTTACTTTAAAAATCTGTGGTAAATCGATCCAAAATCGAATATATATATTTTATGCATTATATTTTAAATTTTATGCTTATATTTTTCAATATTTATATAATTTACAAATATTATGATATATAATTTTGTAAAATATTATTAAAATATATATTTTTAGTAAATAGACATTAAAATTATGTGCATAATTAGCGCTCTATTGTTAGTTTTTTTTATATTGAATATATTTAATTTTTATAATTAATTATGAAAATTTTATTTTTATTTTGATTATTTTAATGGATATTGTATTTAATTTGTATTTTTTCATATTTAAAGCATTTTTAACTATTAAAAATATTACAAATTGTATAATTTATTAAATTTATATATTAAAATTTTTTAACGGTTAACCAATAAACCGATCTGAAAAATCAAGTTAAAAATCAAAACCGATATAGTTGTTAACCAATATTAATAAATTGATTTAAGAAAATTATTAATGAACCGATTAATCGATCCATGCTCAGCCCCAACTTTAATTGTCACCCAAACCAAGGTCAAACTTTCAAAGTTTTCAAATTTTCTATTAGACCACCAAAATCCCTCATGAATTTTAGTTTAATGAAGACTGTATCCCGAGGGGTATGGACTCCCAGAAATTGTTTGTGGGTTTTTTTCTCCTAATTCTCCATTTCCAAATTTGTTCTGGCAAGGAAACCATAATTGCAAACCAAGATCAAACCTTTCAAGATGGCGACCTTTTAATGTCCAAATGAGGTAAAATTGCTTTAGGATTTTTCAGCCCTGGCAGTTCCAGGTTTAGATATCTTGGAATTTGGTATTATAAAGTTCCAGGGCCAACGGTGGTGTGGGTAGCAAATAGGAATAATCCTATCAATGACTCAAGTGTTTTATCGATCAGTAAATATGGAAATCTCATTCTCTATAGTGATCCAAGCCAGCAACTTGTAGTATGGTCTACAAATATCTCCGTGGAAGTGACGGGGGCTTGTGAAGCTCAGCTCCTGGATTCCGGCAACTTGGTTTTGGTTGGAAACACTAGTAAGAGAATTATGTGGCAAAGTTTTAATTATCCTACAGATACTCTGCTTCAAGGAATGAAACTTGGTTTTAATAGGAAGACAGGTACTCGCCAGTTCCTTACATCATGGAGATCAGCAGATGATCCAGGAACTGGAGAATATTCAATTGAAATCAAGCCAACAGGATAACCACAAGTCTTTCACTACAAGAGCAGAAATTATATTTGGCGAAGCCCCCCTTGGCCATGGAGAAGTTATGCTGATGTCTTAGCATTCAATTTTACCAACAATCAAGATGAGACATACGTTTACTTTTTTGCTGACGCTTCTCTTACCGTAAGAATCGTGTTGGATTTTTTAGGAACTCACAAGCACCTATTATGGGATCAAAGCAATGGGAAATGGAAGGAATTCTGGACTGCACCTAATCATAGGTGTGAGGCATATGGACATTGTGGCACGAATGGTAAGTGCAATCCAGACCACATTAATATTGGGTTCGAATGCAATTGCTTACCTGGGTTTGAACCCAAATCAACAAGAGACTGGAATATAAGAGATGGATCAGGGGGTGTGTCAGAAAGCACCCATATCCTCTACAATTTGTTGGCGTGGAGAG
Organism: Excoecaria agallocha; assembly: GCA_037975025.1. Lineage (NCBI taxonomy): Eukaryota > Viridiplantae > Streptophyta > Magnoliopsida > Malpighiales > Euphorbiaceae > Excoecaria > Excoecaria agallocha. The sequence goes on along the minus strand of CM075817.1, from coordinate 42,922,309 downwards.
GCATTTGTGAAAGTGGCAAATGTTAAGCTTCCTGATACTTCAGCAGCAGCATGGTTGGGTACGAACATGAAACATAAGGAGTGCGAAAAAGAATGAAGAGGAATTGTTCATGCACTCCATATTCAAGCATTGATATTCCTGGGGAAGGTACTGGTTGTTTAGCTTGGTATGGAGAACTAAATGACATGGTACATTACTTACAGCAGGGCTATGATCTTTATGTTCGTGTTGATGCTGTTGAATTAGGTATTCAATTTTTTTCTCATTACTGCACAAACAGTGTCTAAATTTTTTCTTCATTAGTATCCTTTCATTCTTATGCAGCTAGCAATAATTCAAAACCAAATAGTATCACTGAAATAAACAAGACCATTTTAGCATTATTTGTTGCTTCGGCTTGGATTATCGTTATCTTTTTTGCTTATGTGTGGCACAAAAAGAAACGAAAAAGTGGTAATATACAAACTTTCATTATTTTAGTTTCCATGTGCATATATAAGCGCTTTGAGCTTTCTATTATTGGGAAAAGAGATGATTGGAGGCAAATATTTGCACTTAATAATAAGTTTACCTTACTGGTCTAGACTAAAGTCAAGACAAAACTATGATTAGAAATAGGACAAAACTATGATTAGAAATAGGGAAGCTCACTCAGTTAAATCATATTTTTGTATAATGCATATTCTTTCTATCTTTCTTTTATCTTCTTTTCTGCTCTCTCTCTCTCTCTGTTTCTTTTTTTATCCTTTATTGGAAACAACGAATAACAGATGGAACAAAAGATTGCTTGATGCTATAAGTGATCCACATCACCAAATAGATCCTTTGGTGGGAAATGAAGTCAGAGGTGGTAGGAGCCATCTAGATATAGCATTTTTCAGCCTTAGGACCTTAATTGCTGCTACTAACAATTTTTCTCCATCCATGAAACTTGGACAAGGTGGTTTTGGCTCAGTTTATAAGGTAGAATTCTGTCTGATATCACCTAACTGAACACATCAATCCTGTGTGTTTACATGTGCTAGATCTTCTGTCTCTCCCTCTCTCTGTCTTTTTCCTCATCTTGTGCAGGAGAATTCTAGCTTGAAGTTAAGTATTCAGAGTAACTTTACTCTTCTAAATATTGTTTCAGGGTCGCTTAACAAATGGACTGGAGATCGCAATAAAAAGACTATCTAAAGGTTCAGAGCAAGGACTAGAAGAATTTAAGAATGAAGTTACTTTAATTGCAAAGCTTCAACATGTCAATCTTGTCAAACTTTTAGGATGCTGCGTCCAAGGAGAAGAACCAATGTTGATTTACGAATACTTGCCAAATAAAAGCCTGGATTCATTGCTTTTTGGTAAGTTTTTGCGTAAATGCTCTCTTGTTTTCTTTCTTATGACAGTTTTCCTATTGAAGTATGTTTTTTCTAACCAAAAAATTAGGGATATGGGTGCATATTCAACAGTAATGTAAAATATCAAAAACTTTGTTGCAGATGAAACTGGAAGATCGATCCTAAATTGGAGAAAACGATTTCATATTATTGTTGGGATTGCTCGCGGGCTTTTATATCTTCATGAACACTCAAGATTCAAAATCATCCATAGAGATATAAAAACTAGCAACATTCTCCTGGATGGAGATATGAATCCCAAAATTGCAGATTTTGGCATTGCTAGAATATCCGAAAGAGGTCAAATGCAAGAAAAGACGAGAAGAGTTTCAGGCACATAGTAAGTAAATCTGCATGCCAAACAAAGGATGATAAATATACTACTAACATGATCTGAATTATTAACAGAAATGACTATTTCACGGTAACTTTTTTTAGTGGCTACATGGCTCCAGAATACGTGGTGTTTGGAAAATTTTCAATAAAATCAGATGTCTTTGGTTATGGAGTTATATTGTTGGAGATAATTAGTGGCAAGAAGAACAATGGATTTTGTCTCGGAGATTCTTCAGTAAGCATAATAGAACATGTAAGATACAGCAGATTTTAATATGGAGATAATTTAATTCGCCTGCTTCCAAACTCTGCAAAATTCATTTTTATCTATACACGTTTGTTGATTGCATAGGCATGGGAGCTGTGGAAAGAAGATAAAGCATCGGAGATCGTTGATTCATTGCTGAAGGAGTCATCTGTAGCTCAGCAAATCTTGAGGTGCATACAAATTGGACTATTATGTGTACAGGAAGAGGCAATTGACAGACCAACAATGTCTGAAGTGGTTCTGATGTTGAATACTGAAACCACTCTTCGTTCCCCAAATCAACCTGCATTTGTTCTTCGAAAATCTTGTCAAGGTTTTAATGAAGCAATTGCAAGAGGATCATGTTCTGTAAATGACGTTACACTTACTGCTATTTCCAGTCGTTAAATATGGGATCTTGTTAGTTTATTCTTGTTTTCTGTCAACACAAGTCTCCAAATCCAGTTGTTCTTGCAGCATCCTTGCTTGATCAAATTAAATATAAATCTTTCTTATTGTTTTGGGCCATAGGATGTTTAGGAGTTCAGAAAACTCACAGAAAAGTTTTGAACGAATGAAAGTAACAAAAACTACTTTAGCTGTACAAAGAAAAATGGCAGAGAGAAAAATATGTATTGGGAAATAAAATTGAGGGTTGTTCATAGAAGCTAATAAAAGAAAATCACAATCTAAAGCTACATGCACAGATGTATATATCTTGCATGAACATAATTAGTGAGCACAAAGTACATTGATCCACCATGAACAAAATGCTTGGAAATTTACATGAAGAAGTACTAAATATGCAAAGGAGCCCTGTAGTGTCAGATGATGTGAGCTAGCCCAACCAAGTAACTATCTAAATCCTAAATAGATCCTGTTCAATAGTAATCCTCATGTGCAGTATCTGTGCCATCGAGAGAGCAGAATGGTCCTTGGCAATTTGCATAAACGCCCTTTTATCTCAACAATTGAAAAAAGAAAGCTTTTTTGCTGCAAAATCAATGGCGGAGATCAGCAAATAGCAACAACTAAAACAATAGATACAGCCAAGTTAGAACGATGAAAGAATCAGATACCCACCATTTTAGCTGCTAGAGGTGATCGCATGTCATTCGCAAAATCAGAAGAGAACTACATCAGAGTAGAGAGAAGAAAAACAAGAATCAAAATAGTCAGTCAGGAAGCAAGCGATACAGTCAACCGGCGACTAACACACTCAACCAGTTTTCCCTTGGACAGTATTAAATACTTTTAACAAAGAAAGTGCCGGTTTTTCATTTTTACCGGATGACCGGCGATCGGAAGTTGCAAAAATTTAATGGCAAAATAAAATATTGATTTGAACCCATTTAAACCGCAGAAATGTGAGACTAACCAATCCTTAGAACAGGAGTGGGGCAGGAGACTAAATGCGGGTTTCAAAAAGCTCAGTAATAATCCCCATGCGAAATGCATGGCCGACAATTTTCTCCTGAGAGAAGGGTCGACGAGTAAAGCTTTCCGCCTTTGCCTCACTCTTCATCATACCCAACATCTCTTCACTTCGATGCTGCAACTACAACTAGCTCTTCTCGATCAGGGTTCGTTTCTTCTTCTTTTTACTACCATAATTGAGCTCAAACTTAAAATTAACAGTCTTTTATTCTTTTGAGCTATTTCGGGACTGTTGAGCGTATGAACTGTTTGTGAGATGGAGTTTTCTAGTTTTGTGCATCCTATCTTAGTATCTGTGATTGATTTTGCCTCCTTAAATCTTTTGGGACCGGCGTAGGAATGATCAATGGGGGAATTATCATACTCTTAACCTTTTCAAAGATTACAATTGTTAATTGAATGGGGTGAATTTGTTGTAGTACCCTTTTACTATGGTTCTGCGTATAAATGGGTCTTAAGTTTAAGATGGGTCCGTTTATTTGCTTAAGCTATTTTTGTTGCGGTTGATTGTTGGAAGTGTATAATTAACACTGAAAATGACGAAGAACTAAGTTGTTTAGAGCTACGAGTACATGAATCTTGTTACACTATAAATTAAGTTGTTTAAGTGTAGTCTCCTCCATACCACTTCAAATTTCACTTTTAAACTTGAAGGGGGTATTAATTATATATTTTTCTATTTTATTCTTATATTAACACTGAAAATGATACAAGTAAAAAATAGTAATTTAAGGAATTGTTAGAATGATGTTTTAGTAACTTGTAACGAATATTTTAAAAAGTTGATGGTGATTAATCATTTTTTAAATCTACCTTAAAAAGCTGTGGACACTTGGTAGTGGAACAAAGGAATTTCTTCACATGTGTGCTAGTCTATAGTCTAGTTTGCAATGTTCGAAAGATTAGAGTTTGTTTTGATAAATTGTCTCTTATGTGATTTTCCTCACCAATGTAATTACTGCGAATGTAAACATTATCCACCCATAACAAATAGTAGTTTCAAGACTCTTTAAAACTCTTCCCAACATTAATAGTCCTGGGCACGCTGTAAATACACCAAGCAAACCTTTGTGGATTAATTCTGTAAAGATTGCATTTGCATAAGAAAGATGAATTATATGGATTTTAATTATGGGTTTAGAAATCGAACTCTGCTCATTTGCTTAAGATAATGATCCATGATAAATTGTCAGGAGAAAGAATGGACGAGGAATCAGCAAAACCTTCTATTTCAATGGGAAAAAAATGTCCAAATGGAAGACTCAAGCTATAGAAGCATACAAAAGAAAATCAATCTCCCACTGGATTCTTCTACTTCTGAGCACTGCAGCAATGCTTTGTGGTGTTTCCTGCTTCGATTCTTCTATCATGTGTTTATTATGCAGATGGAGGTACGAAGCGAATGGATTATTTCATGGGTAGCTGTTGCTGGATGGCCTCTGTTGGCTTTAATGTTACTTCCTACATACCTCTATTGTGAAACTTTTCCATCTCCTCTTACCTTAAAACTCGTCCTTTCTTACATTATATTGGGTTTCTTAAGTGCTGCTGACAACTTGATGTATGCATATGCGTACGCCTACCTCCCGGCATCAACTGCTGCTCTTCTAGCTTCATCTTCCTTGGTGTTCTCTTGTCTGTGTGGATATTTCATTGTCAACAACAAACTGAATGTTGCAATAATAAATGCTATTGTGATTATCACTGCTGCTATGACCATAATAGCATTAGATTCTGATTCTGATAGATATGACAATATCAGTGATCGTCAATAAATTATGGGATTTGTATGGGATATATTGGCATCTGCTCTTCACAGGCTCATCTTTGCCCTTTCGGAGCTAGTTTTTATTAAGTTATTAGGAAGAAGATCGTTCCATGTTGTGTTGGAGCAGCTGGTAATGGTTTCATTATTTGCTTTTATATTTACAACCATTGGGATGATTGTGAATAGGGATTTTCAAGGGATGACATCTGAGGCCAAAACATTTGCTGGTGGAGAGGCTTCATATATCCAGGTTCTTGTTTGGGGTACAATTACATTTCAGTTGGGGGTATTAGGAGGCACTGCTGTGCTTTTTCTGGCTTCTACAATGATGGTTGGTGTATTGAATGCAGTAAGGGTTCCAATCATGAGCATTGCTGCTATTATTTTGTTGCATGATCCTATGAGCAGTTTCAAGATTCTCTCTTTAATCATAACATTCTGGGGATTCAGTTCTTACATCTATGGTAATTCCAGTTCTAGTGATGTTTTCGCACTATAGCTTGTCTAGTTAATACTTAATAGCATTCATTATACTTGTTGAATGATGTTGATGATATTCTTTATGTATTTAAAGGTAAAAACTTTATAGATCTAGCAATTAATTTCTGTAAACTCAATCCATCTGTTACTCTGCCAGTTATGGTTGTAAATTGTACTCAAGTACAATTCTGCTTTTCTGTTTGGTAAATGAATTGCTATGCTCTAGCAGAGCTGATTTCAAATCAATAATATCTGACAGAAAGATTAAAGTCGTTGTTTTGGTGTAGCTATACACAGACCCACAATTTCTATTTCTTTTCTTTAGTTCTCCTTCTTTCCCTGTGGCTTGCTTTGTTCACATAGAAGGTGAGATCGGACACAATGTCTGTGGCCTACTCTGTGCAAAATCCTTGAAATTCAATACCGTATTGGTTTGGATACTTGGCTAATTCACATTTTGTGCTACCAAAGATGAAGATATGTCAATAACATTTTTCCAACTTATTTTTGAACACCCCCGATTCAAAGTGGTAGTTATGCAAGAGTCGTTATGAGTCAATACATGCTGGAGTATTTGAAATTTGTCTGTGCTTTCTGCTTTATGTTTTAGCTTCTAATTTTTTTCCTGTTGAATTATATTAGTTTGGTTAATAAGCAAAGAGTAGCAATTACTCTATTAAAGTTTGATTAACCAGAACTTACTGTCCTCTTTCCATTTTTATGTTATATATTTATTTTTTCTTGTATTTTGCTTCTTTAATGATCTTGATTTGTTGGTTGACTCATGTTGATTTAAATGATGACTTTTTATTTTACTGGTGGAATTTAAAGAAGCAATTCCTCCTTGATAAATATGATGACTTTAAAGAACTCATGTCCGATCAAAGGTCACTGAGCTAAGGCTTCCTCTACTTCAGTTAAGTAACTGGTTGTCCCAGGAACTCGCCAGCAATGGCAGCTCCGCCAAGATATTGTTACGAGTAAGCATTTCCACATATACTTACCTGTGATGTGTTAGTAGAGGCACTGTCCATTTACTTGCTGATTTGATTTCAAACACATACCTGACAAATTTATGTTCATAAAATCAATTATACTCTGTTTTGTGCAAATCATTAGATGATTTCAGACCTTAATTATCTGTTTGTAGAGGCATATTTATATATTGGTGATAGTTCTTCAACTTTAAAGCTCATGGCTTTACTTGATGGTTGCTGATTGATTTTAAGGGCTTGTGCTTAAATTCATCTTATACTATTTTGAAAATTTCAAAGGCTAATTTTTTATTCTCTATTATGTTTTCATTTTACACCTTTTACCAGAATCTAAGAAGGAGGAAGAAATAGCACTCTGGCTTTGTCTCTCTCTACGCTTAGAGCAGAATTTAGATTGTTGTCTACTTGCACTTTTTATAGGTAAATGAAGTTCAGATACTGATAGTAAGATGCAGTTTCAACATTTGTAGTATTGCGTATGCGAATTGGAAAATTGCAATGGCAGGTCAGTAACTAGAAGCTTATTTATCGGTTGAACTCATGATTGTGTTGCTTTTGCATATTGTTGAAGGATAAAATACAAGGACAATAAAATAAAATTATCAGATCGATGAGCTGTACCGCGGGCAACTACTGCCTTGAAAGTGAATTTTTGACGATACTTAGGTGCAATCTCGAAAACGGTTGGTCTCCAAAGTTAACACAGCTTGCTCCGGACATGTGCACTCTCGGCAGACATTTGTAACAATTAAGTTTGTTCAAATCGATTAAGAGATTCAGTTGTTTTTTGAATTGAAAACTCTTTCTCTCTCTTTGAAAAAGGAAGGCTAAGTATATTTAAAAAAAATTAAAAAATAGATCGTTGAGATAAAAAGCAACCGAACTGAAATCACAAGGATAAAAATATTAAGAGATTGAAAAAGATTAGCAGCAAGTTTTGGAAAATTAGAGTATTTGGAGAAAAGATTAAAACGTTTTTAATCATATTCAAAAGTAAATGAATTTGCCCCAAAAAGAATTATAATCAAGGCTCAGCCTAACTTGGACTAGGCGGCGTATGGGGAAAATTTTCCAAAATTCACTATCAACATAATTCAAATCCATTTAAAAACATATCTCTTTATAAATGCAAAGTCAAGAAAATAAAATTGCAATATAGGATAAAATACTCCCACAAGTAGAGGTGGCAAATGGGTGGATTGGACGGATTTTGAGTTGGGTCATAAATAGATGGGTCACAAATGGATTCAAATAGATGAGTCATAAATGAACCAATATTCAAATGGGTTGGACGAATTTGGGTCAACCTATGGATTTAATGCATATTTTTTTAATAAAAATACAGAAAAATTAAATATTTCATTAAATCAAATTCTCGCTCTACCATTGGTTGCATCCCTAATTTTCTATAATAGTAATGAGCAGTTAAGCAAAGATAACCCTCCAAAATGCATGAGGTCCATACATCACAAGTCAAGCATATCCTACTAGGTACTTCAGCCAAAGTATTCTTAAGCATTTCGGTTTTACATCTTGGTTCAATTATGTATGAATACTTCTATTTGCTTCATGTTCAACAAAAGTAAAAGTATAACCATGCCTAATTATAGCTAAGGCTATCCGTTCTTTGTACACTTCTTAGTTTATCTTATACTTTATTTCATCATTAATTTATGCAAAATAAAGTTTAATATGTATGTACTTGAGAATAAGTATGTGTGCATGCAAAAGTGACCAAAAAATATATTTTGCAAATTCATTTTTAAGTTAGTGAATTTTTAAAATTTTTTATATTAGGTTTTTTTATAAAAAAAAATTTGATGAAATTTTTATATTTTGATAATGTTGCTTATAAATTGAACTATGTCTCAACTACCGGAGCATTATTTTTTTATAAGGATTCAATTTAAAAATTCAATATAAAAAATTTAGAGACTGCCAATATGGCGTGCCATTAATGAAAACTGAAATACATACGCATTAATATCATTAATGAGGAACTACATGTAAAGTATAATGATTTTTTTTATGTAAAAAATTTTGAGAGGTAAAAATATGGTTTTACCAAATATATTTAAATTACATTCTTGCATAGACAAATTGAGTGTTGGACAATGAATTCGTCAAAATAGGCCAGCTGTTTAAAACACCAAATCAAATAAAAAGTTCATAAATCTGAAAATGATGTTATCACGAAAAAGATTTAGGGAAGCCCGTTGGGCATTTTTAGGAGACCCGTTTGGGTCAGTTTTATATGGGCAGTTATTGGATCTGACCCAATTGATATTTTTTGAATTTGAATTGGGTTTGGGTTAATTTTTTTGGGTAGGCTTGGATGGGTTTCTGGGCTTGGGCAAATTTTGCCAAGCCTACCCACAAGCCATTTTATTCATTCATTTCCATTTTCCAAGAAAGCTTATGCTTTTTCTTTTAATCTTTTATTACCATCGGATTAGCTAATAATACGATCTGAATCAGAATTTAATAGCAAAAAAATGAAAAGCAAAATATACATGGATATATGCTAGTGAAGGCCTATTCCCATCGGCCCATATCCATTGTTCATCTTCCATTTCCTCAAAATAAACACCTGTATTTTTCTCCCAACTTCAATTAGTTGCTACTATTAATAAGACAAGGTTCCTCCAGTTGATGTAAAAGCTAAAACCTTGATTCGTTTGGGGCTGTCAAGTTAATCAATTATCCTATAAATATTATTATATGTGGGGAGAATGAGAGGCCTTTTTTTTTATCAATGTTTTGGAAAAAATTTATAGGAATGGGGTAATTAAGATCAATCCCGTCGCAGAAACTACAGATTCTAGATGGATGCACGTCTACTTAGATACATAGGCCTAGGGGCACATCTTCCAAGAGGAGTTACAAAGTGTTAGGATCAGCGTTTGATCTCATAGTCAAAACTTGCGAAATCAAACTCTGATCCTGTAGGTGGCAGTTGCTCGTTCAGACGGTCTCCGCTGTCTCTGCAAGCCTTGAATGCTGCTTTCTCACTCGTGTACAATAATTCTCTGATATATATTATCCCATCTGCATTTCCAGCTTTCCTTCTTCAACTCTCCATCATTCACAAGCTTCTTCAACTCTTCCATTATTCACAAACTTCTTCAACTCTCCCACCATCTTTATCATTGTTGTGTATTTACATTTCATCAACTAGTAAAGTTAAAGGTATGTAAAAAAAATAATATATATGAATTAATAAATTTATTTATTTACTTGACAAGTTTTATATTTGAGTTATAGTAAGATTTTAAAAATAATAATTGGATATAATATTTGAATATATTATTGTAAAATTGTAGATTTATTTTGTTTGGTCATTTGATAACTCGAAGGAAATAAGATAAGTTTTTAATTACAATGTTCATATAGACATATAATATTTATTTTGAATATAATATATATTTTATAGTGAAGTAACATGAAATATTAAAATGATAAATTTAATTAATAAAAAAATTATAGCTTATATTCATATGCATATAGGTGTAATGTGATATATTGATGGTTAAAGAAAAAAAAGTTTGCATAATTGATTAATAGTTAGAATATAAGATACTAAAATTCCATGTGTAGATTATATGCTAACATTCCATATGTAGATGATAGTAGGTTAATTGTCTATTATGAACTGGATTCAATACTAAAAATGTCTACAGTTCTCTCCATAAATGTAGAATTAATTAGATAGCATGTAAATTTTATCTAATTTTTTTTGCATATTATTGGAAGTTATATATAAAAAAAATGCATTAAATTTGGCATTAATTATATTTTAGGAAATAAAATAGAAATAAATTTTTTTGTTCATTTATTCCATGTATAAAAATAAAAAAATTCATTTATTTATAAACAAATTTTATATGTAATTTATTTGTAAATGAATTTCACAATTTCAATTATTTTGTTCCGAATACAATTAGAATTAAAATCTAACATGTAAGGGAAGAAAATTATATGTCTAATTACTAATCATTTTTTAAAAAGGCATACAAGCACAGAGATGGCAGTATGGATATTTATAAATAAGTTTAGAACAATTTCAGATATTAAAATAAAATTCATCCAGATTTGAATTGGATATAAATTTATTACCTCAAGTACCTACTATACGAATATGTTTATGTATTTAATTATGGGTAATAAAAATCAATTCCATTTATATCCATATATCTAAAAAATAATATAAAATTGTAGGTGAATTTTAACAATTGCCTTAATTAATTAAAATGTGATCTTTTGATAAATGCTAATGCTATCCTGAACTTTACGGTTATTGGGAAGAATTGAAAGGTCATAATTTTCTAATATTCATATACTATTTTTAGTTTATAAATTATGTTATGTAGATTTTTACTTAAATATTGATTTAAAAATTTATTCGATTATAATTTTTAATTTTTAATTATTTTATAAATTAGCAAAATTTTACTGATTTATGATTTTTTTAAGAGTGGTGAATAAATTACATAATTGTAATATTTGTTGAATTTATATATATATATATATATTACATTAATTATTGAAAAAGTTAGCACAATATGTTTTATTTTTTTAATAATTCCTTTTTTAGCTAAATAAATAAATACAATTTTTTCCGAAACAAGAAAAAAATTATATTGAAACCGACGACCCGAGCCAATTGCAGAGTAGAGTCGGCAATAGGCGAGCCTTCGATTCTTCTAGCAGCGAAAACTGAAAGCTGAAAAGAAACTCTCCCCCTCTCTCTGAGCTGTGTTGCTAGAAGAAAAAGGATCCGAAGTTTCTTTCTTTCTTTCTTTTTCAATTGCAATGGAAGGTAAAATCCCTTCTCGTTCTCATCGGAAGCGCCCTTTCCTTGAAGACTTGGAAGATGAAGAACCCACCAAACTTCCAAAGTAATTTCACATCTCTCTCTCTAATTTCTTCGCTTTTGTGATTTTTGAACCCTAAAATGCCTAATAATCGAATTTTCAGGCAGAGGAAAGTTAGATTCCCTAAAGGAAAGAAAGTTAAACCAGGTGACGAAGTATCTTTGGATAGAGCCAATGTAGAAGATGATTCTTTTGACGCAAAAAATGCTCGTTTGGCTGCGCTGGAGCGTGCAAAGCGCCGCAATTTAGTTACAGCTGAACTCTTTAGCGAAGAAATCAATGATGCTTCTGCAGCTGAAGTCACTTATGAGGTTGGTTTTTGTTTATGTTTTTTGTGTTGCTTGTTGGGAACTTTGTAATTTCTTAATCTGATGTTTTGTTGAAGGATTAGCAAGGTGTTATCACCAGTGTTTATATGGCTATAGAATATATTTTAACTATCTGCAAGAGGCATTTTAAAGAGAAAAGGAGCTTGGGGCTCCTAGATTTGAAAGGATTTAACTGAAGCTCCGTTGGGGGGCTCGTAAGGAAGAGGAAAAGAGATGGTTGTGGGGGGGTTATTTTCTTGTTTGATAGGTATGGCGAAAATGGGTTTAAAATATGGAAAATTTTCACAAGATTTTAGAGGTTACGACCATGTGCAAGTGCATTTTTTGTGCGATACTATTAAAATCAATTTAAGGGTCTGTGTAAATTGAATAGAAATGTAAAATTGTTTTAAAATTATTGAGAAAGCAGAATACCAAAGAAGGAAAGCAACTAAAAGTAACGAAGCAAAAGAATTCAAGCATTAGGAGAACTCTCTCAAGAATAACAAAATTTTTCATATTTTTGTAGAACCCACACACCCAACAAATTCGGTTAAAAAAAAGCCCTCATAAATCACAATAAATTTTGCAAAGAAAAAAAAAATCAACACTGTAATGCTTACCAGTTCATCTAGAAAACTGTATGGTCCTGTTAGGTGGAAAAAATCAAGCGGACCTTTCATAACTATCCCCTTCTAGGTATGGCATTTAGGGAAATAATAACCTTTCTACTATGTTTTCTTAAAAAAAAAAATTGCAGTAATGTTCTTTCATCCTTGGGTACCGGAAATACAGACGAATAGGGAGCTGATTCTGATCTCTGATTTTCACAGCAATGTAGGGTTTGTAGGTACTGAAATGTTTCTTTGCTTCAGATGAATATGGTTGGAGTTTAGCTCTGGAGCTTGTTGCTGTTTCATTAATCTCCACTGCTGTGTAGTTGACTTTATACAATTTTCTTTTTGCTGTAAAAGCAAGCTCTAGGTGTTTTTCATGACTCATAATAGCTATTTTCAATGTATTTAAGACAGAAAATTGAATTTTGTCAGCTTTTATTACTGTTGTTTGTCAAATGTTTGATATCTAGAGCTGTGAATTTTATACAACTGCGATCTTTTCTGGTGTAGTTTATGCATTTCTGAGTGTGCTACTATTAGAAATACTTATTTGTTTCTGAATTGGCAGCATTTTCTTTCAGTCAAGATATATGTCAGATTCATCAATAATTTGGACAAAGGAAAAGATAGCCAATGATGGGAGATTTCTTTTGGCAGGATAATGATAATTTTGTTGAAGACGGGATCCAAATAGAACCATTTAATCTTGACAAAGAAAGAGAAGAAGGCTATTTTGATGCACAGGGGAATTATGTTGAATATGCCGATGTGAATGAAACCAAGGTAAAGTACCTGTATTAAAGTGCATTCTTGTTTAAATTTAGAAATACAAGCTGATGGTGTGGATGCGGATTCTTGTAGGATGCATGGCTTGATAGTGTTGAAGTTGATCCACATCATGCTGGGAAGAATTCTATTGCGACAACAAATGAAGATGATGATGGAACTGATACCATTGAACTCTCTTCTGAGGACATTGGAATGATGAAGAAGCGCATTGCCAGTGTGCTTGAGCCTGGAGAAACGGTATATTTCATTAGGTTTTCAAGTAATGGATGTTTATTTAATATTTTAGTTTCATTCTTTATTATTATTATTATTGTAATATCAGTTCCTGGTACCAAATTTATGCCTAATAAAAATTGAATTAAAACATCTTATTTTTTTTGTTATGATGCTCTTCCTGAATTAAAACTAGGCTCTGTAACTTTAAGTATTAGTTAATTTTTTACTTGTCAGTGCTTCTTGTAGAAAATTAATACCAATAATGTGGATAAGAACCAATTCCACAGAACATTCAAGAAATAGTACACAATCTGATTACTATTTTTTGTCCATAAATAACACCAACATCATTTTCATTAATAGAAGAATACATAAATGACTCTTGAGGTACAGCTTAGCTTTACCTCAAATTTTGGTTTATCTGTTTTCTCTCTTTTGGAATTAGAATCTATATCAGATGGCTATGAGCATTGCATTCTTAAGAATATGCCATTTTTCATTGACACCATCTTTTGTTGTTCCACCAAAGGTGGTAAGGAACTCAGGCATATGGAAATATGAGCATCAGTTTTTTTTATGTAAGTATGCAGTACATGAGCTATTGCCTCATGAGTTATTGCCAATAACTCATGACTTAGGCATGAAAAATGAACAAACATATCAGGATATTGTTTGGAATAGAGAATCTAATAAAAATTGCATTTGATTCTGTCTTTTTGAAAAGAAATCACCTTCTAGTGTGGAAGATAACCAATCATTTAATACTTCAGCATATAGAGGGTAATTTAGTCTGCCTCAGATATTAAGAATCTAATAGAATCACATTTGATGAGTCTTTTGGCTAATTTTTTGAAGTTGGACTCTCTTGATGGGAAGACAGAGTAAACAGATGGGTTTGACCCAAACTTAGTTGCTCATGGAGTGATCCTGAGTGACTTGACCTGTTTTCATTCACTTGTAATCATTTTTGCAGTTCCGAGGTATGCCATTAGACTGAAGATACACCATTGTCAATGGCAGGAATTGAGCGCTTTTTCTTTCTGGTGGCCCAAAATGGCCTTACTGATGTTGTTGCAATGTACCATTGTAGCATTATTGTATTTATAGAAGTGGTTTATGGAGTAGCAACAATTTTTGAGTATCTAGTAAGGATTTTTTGAACTAACCTCTGCAAGAGAATTTGCCTCATTGGAAAAATAAAAAATAAAAAAGCAATGATGAATTTCTTCACTTAGGCTAGCTTTAACTTGCCATTTGAACATTAACATGCTTATAACATGGCTTTCAAGCATTAAAATGGTATAAGTGTTCTAGCTCATACTTTAGTCTAATTTTTGTCATTTTTATTGTGACGGTGCTCACTTTTGTGGGCACATGGCAGCATGTGGTATGAGTCGATTCACTATGTTGACAGGTTTTACAAGCTTTAAGAAGGTTGAAAGGTGGCTCAAATAAGAAGAAAGAGAAGATGTCAACCGAAACACAGTTAATATTTGACCAGTTAACTGAAGATGCAAACAAGTTGCTGGATCATGGTGAATACAGTTAAGTGTCTTAATAATTTTTATTTCACTTTGTGAGTGCATGCTTGAGATTATTGCAATTCATTTCATTCCATTATATTGTCTTTTGAGATCATTCCCTGTTTATTGCTCAATTCCTTTCACAACTATCCATAACTAGTTCTGCCCTGTCTTTCCCCCTTCCTTATGATCTTGTTAAATTACTATTTACTCAATGGTTTAAGTATCCACTGTGCAGATGTTTACCATGATCCACAAGAGGTTTTCAAGCGTGAAGCAGGTTGGTGTGATTTGTTTTAATTTTTGTTGTACCCACATCTCTGTTTGTTGTTTTCAGCAATCATGTTTTCCATTAGAAAATAAGAAGTGTGGCAAAGTATGCAAGAAATTGTCTATTTTTCTGGATATTCTTGGAAGATCTGAATTGATTCTTGCATATGCAATTGGGTATGATATTTGTGAAATGCTTATGGATGTATATTATAATTCCTCAGCCCCTCTATCAGTGTGTTTGTGATATGTGTTCTTTAGGTGCATTTTTATAAACAGAAAGATCGAAACTTTTTGCTGACAGTATAAACTTTGGCTGTATATTTTTTCTGTGAATAATAATCAGAACTAAGTTTATGGTTTTAATGCATGACTTGCTACTCTGGTAGAACGAAATGTTATCAGTGCTTCACAATTCCAAATTTTAGACCTTGAGGATTATTTTCCAAGAAAAGTACATTCCTAAGTTCTGCATTGCAGTAGCACCTGTCGGCCTTCTGCAACTGATTGTTCCTTGGTAGCTTATTATGTGTCTGTTTGTTATCTTCTTCAGAAGGATATGAGAAGTTAGCTCTAGCTAGGAGGAAGGGCGTATCTCTAAGTGCAGGCCAAGAGGGTTCTGATTATGGTGCGGAGATGTTATCCAGTACAACAGACCTTGGGGCATCCTCTTCAATAATGTCCCACTCTGATGTGAGCACTTCAAACATGAATGTGTCTGCTGTAGAAACCTCCAACTATGACGTTCATACATATGACATATTTGCTGCTGATGATGATAATGCCACTGATAAACCATCTTCTAACAGTAGTAATTTGGTTGCTGGCTCTAATTCTTATGGAGTCACCAAGTCATCATCAGATGGTCTGACCTCGGTTCCTGCATGTAAGCTCTTATTATTGATTTTCAGTTTCCAAATTTCATAGATGAAGTAAAAAGAACTTCGTCCAAGATAATAACTGTTCCATAATTGTGTGGGATGAAATGTTGCTTCATTGTCTTGTTTTCCCTCATACCTTTTGATTTCTTGATCTGCAGCTGGAAGTTTGCTGGATGATTACATATATGATGAGACCTCTGGGTACTCTCTCAATCTCGGGGGCTTTCATTATGCAGTTTCTAATAATTGTTGTTTTTTACACTTTTTGACGACTGTCCACATTCATAGTTGGGAAGGACCTCAATTAGTGGTCATGTTTTCTATCCACATTCATAGTTGGGAAAGACCTCAATTAGTGGTCATGTTTTCTATCTTTATAAGCCGTCTGTGGCCCTTTCATTCAACTCTATGTTTTTGCTAGCAACTATTGATGTATACTTGGCTTGTCCATTGGTTCTTTTGAAGTTTATGCTAGTATGTGCTGTTAGTATTAGGTTGACCATTGTTTTATGATCACTACTGAAAATGAGTAAAGATATTTGATGTGGGTGTACTGTTGGTCATACAAATAGTTGAAATAATCTTAAATTGCCAAAAAAAAAATCCCTAACCTTAGACAATAGGTAAGAATTCCTCAGAACATTAGGAGCATCTTCCTGTCATTGAAAGTTGAGATTGAAGCATTGGTAGCTAAAGCGATGATTATACACACACAAGTATATATATGCACGTATGTATATATTAAATTGTTACAGGCAATAGGTAACAACTTGTGATAAATTCTTCCATGTCTCTTTTGTATTTTTCTTTAAGATTGTGATCAACTTTATTTGCTGTTTGTTATGGATTTTGTCAGTTGGAAGGGACATACTCATAAACTGTTCTTCTACTTATCTCTTTTTTTTTTTAATTGTTATCATTCTGCTTGCAAATTCATTTTTTCTTTCTTTTCCCCATTTTATCCTTTCTTGTGGGAGTTTTGGAAAGTCAATCTAGTTGTGATCCAAACTTTTTCCTATTTTTATCAATTTTCTATGAATTTCATTAACTAAGCTATACTCGTTAATATTGGTTTTTTGTATTTCCTTGAGAAGTCATTATGCATTTGTCTTCCTCTATTCCTTCAGGTACTACTACAGCAGCAGTTCAGGTTACTATTACGACCCGTCTACAGGATTGTATTGCTATGCAGCATCAGGCCAATGGTAACAGAACTTGCTGTCTGATTTTGTTGAAGTCTGGGTGATTTTTTTATATATTCTTGATTTCTATGTGGAATTTTATTTCAAACTAAATTTCCAATGAAAAAGGAGAAAAAAGGAGTTTTAACTTCGCATATTATTGAATTTTATCCTAATGTCATAATTTTATCAATTTTAACTAATTTATTGAATCAAAACTGAAACATAAATATAGGGCTGCAAGACAATTATGATAAGCAAAAGTAAATATAATCTCTACACGTTTCCGATATTAATGACATGAATGGGGGGAACTTGGAATGGTACTTTCAGCTATTAAACTTGGCGTGGCATGAAGTTTGTCAATATACGCTGTCATTATGCCATTAATGATGTCTTTCTTTTCTTTTGGAGAAAGTTGGAGCCCTGTTTTAGCTATTAAGTTGTGGATGACTAGCAGCAAGAATTCGCTTAGTGGTGTGCTTAATATACGGACATTAGGAGATTCTAGAGCTGTTTACCTTTTGGCTGATCAGTTATTGCAACTGTGCACAGCATAACGAGCTGCTTTTTCTTTTTCCTTTTTTAGGTACTCCTATAATGAGGAGACTGGCAGCTACGATGAAATTCATGGGGACACGTCCGATACCAACTGAAGTACCTACAATTTTATGTAGCTCGAGTGTTGTACAGGCTATCAAGAAGAAAGT
The DNA here is from genome assembly GCA_037975025.1 of Excoecaria agallocha. Classification (NCBI taxonomy): domain Eukaryota; kingdom Viridiplantae; phylum Streptophyta; class Magnoliopsida; order Malpighiales; family Euphorbiaceae; genus Excoecaria; species Excoecaria agallocha. The sequence goes on along the minus strand of CM075817.1, from coordinate 42,904,298 downwards.
TGTGCTGTTAAATAGAATCAGTGTGCTTTTTATTTCATTCAGTTGAATAACACTACTTCTAACTTGGCTAAACTTTGGACAGAATGAGGGGGTTAGCCTTAGATTGGGTGTCAGACTTACGTTGTACCGTAAACTGACTTGTTAAAGGGATTTTGTAGGCGCTCCGGTGAAAGTGAAAGCGCGAGTAGTTTAATGGTGTTCAAATGTGTGTTGGATGTACTATAACTGATATTTCATCCAATTCATTTAAACTCTTAAATAAATTGAATCCAATTCAAATGTAGTTGGTTTATATTGGGTTATATGAATTATGTTAATTATTTATATTATATTATAAATATATTAATTATAAATTATTTATATTTATATTTTTAAATATAAAGTATTAATTTTATTCTTATAAACATTTTTTAAATACTGTATATATTTTTTGTTTTCAAAAAAAAATTCAAAAATAACAAAAAATAAAAAAATATTAATAATGTCCTAAAATTTAAAATTATATATAAATTCTTAAACTATGAAATTAGTTGATTTAATTATAATACATTAAAAAAGAAAAAATACATTTAAAAAAATACATGTTTCATTCAAGCAATACAATTTTCATTTACCTTCAATATTGAAATCATTTATTGATTAATAAAGATAGTTCCATTATTATTGGAGCTTTTATTCTTACAAAATCTGCAACAATATAATAATTAAAATCATTCAATACTTATTACAAAATAAATCAAAATATTAAAAATATTAAACATTATCTGTCTCAATTTCATCATATTTTTCTGTTTCATCCATTGCATGTCGGAAGTCAATGGACGTCGGTATTGATCTTAAACAATATTGACTACACACCAGCACTTCCACGATCATTGGAGAAAGAGAGCTTCTAAAAAGATCAAGCACTTGACCACCTATGCTGAAAGCAGATTGTAATGGTCTAACAATTCTGATAGCTGTGAATAGTATTTTTCGAGTATGAATAGTACATCGAGGATATAAAATATGCCGAAAATAGAAAAATATTTTATTTAATTATCGAAAAATACTAATCATAACAAGTCCAGGGATAAGATTTGGAATCAAATTGAGATCAAATAAGTATTTAAAAGTCAAAAATACGAAAAGTAACAATTTGATTTAAATAGTAAGAGGGTTGACTTTAGGTTTGATCGGACTCTTAAAAATTGTAGATGAGTTTCAAAAATCACCAAAATTTTCAGTTGAGTTCTAAATACGGTGTAGAACATTTGGTAGAAAAAATTAATTTTACGGTAATACCAAAAATTTTCTAATCGGACCGATTTTGAAGAACCGGATCGAAAATGGATTCCGATTGAGCTAAAAATTCATGTAGGCTAATTTGAATATTCTAAGTATGATGAGACTGTTTTTTTTAGCAATTGAGCTTTTCAAGTTGGAGAAAGAATTTAGGGTAGCCATTGGCACTAATTAGGGAGAATTAGGCTTAATTGGGTTGGATCAACTTGCTTGATTAGAGGCTTATATAAGGCTAAAAAATCAAAGAATGGTAGACAATTCTCCAACCTTTTGCCTTTTTCTCCCTTGTGCTGGCCAAATCCCATTCCCTTTCTTCCTCCATCAAATTTTTTAAAAATGTCTCCATTAATCCTACCAAATCAAAGCTCTTAAATGAAATTCCAACCTCTCTTTCTCATCACAGTAGCCTCTAACCTTTAATTAGAGTAGACAAGTGATAGAATTCAAGACTTAAGGTTGGAAGTGCAAAAATTAGGCAAGTGAAAAATTGAGTTTTTAATTTAATTTAAGGGGTTAATTCAGTTAATTAAGACATGTAGATGTTATTTATGGTGTCATATTAATTTAAAGAAGCAAGTTAATGTAGGTTTAATGAGTGTTTAAATCCGGCCATGTGTAGAGAACAAGGAAGGAAAAGGTGGTTCCAAGGATAAAGGGAAAGGAAATGAAGTTTGACAAGACTATAGCAAAGTTTTAATGTTAGTAAATGCAATATCCATTTTTTTTCATTAAATTGATATGAATTTAGTTTAGGTATAGAAGATTTTAATGTAAGGTATGCATGTATAGTGTAATTAAACCTTATAGGTATGTTTAAAAGGCTTAAAATGGAGATTAAATAATTAAATTGAAAAAAATGGACATGGAATGGTGGACTTAAGTTGTGGCTGAAATTATACCTTAGGTATACTAAGGTTTATTTTGGTTGTAAGGCTAAATTAAATACATATGTATCTATATTGACATGAAATAAAGTTAGATTAGTGATTAAAGGATGAAGAAGTAATTAAATAGGTGGTTCCCTAAGCTTGGCTGAATATATTGTGAAGGAAAAAGAAGTGAATTTTTGGTATTTTAATTAAAATAAAGTTATAGAATAATTATAATAAAGTGTATGCTAATTTATTTAGAATTTTTATGTTGATATGTAATATTTTTCATGTGAGTATGACATTATGTATTGTATGAAAATTATAAGATTTAATGTGTTAGCGAGGAGTTAAGACATGAAATGAGTTATTATGACATAATAAGTAAGATTAATTCATGGAAAGAACACAATTATTGTAAATAAGTCCTATGACAGAATAATTGACATAAAGAAATTAATGTTAGAAATAAAATCATTAAATTTTGCCCTTAGTTGTCTGGTAATAAGATCTAGTGCTAAATATAGTTGGTTAGCCATAGGGACATATTTACTGCGGTCCAAAGTCATGGCAACTCGATTTGGTAGGCTAATAATGGTTTACCCTTTGTCACGTGTTCAAAAGTTATCATATATGTCATGTTCATGTTTAGTAATCATTTTGGGTCACCCACATGTTTGGAACTTCAGGGTCCAAGTCCCATGTATTTGGTACAGAGATTTCTATCAGATTGATACTGGGGGTAAGATTAATAAAATGGAATAAAATAATAAAAATGGTTAATAATAGGTATGATATAATTATTTAGATAAATATTAAATAATAAATAATAATGATAATAATAGTAGCAAAAGTTAAGGTATTTAATTATGTGCTTACATATGTAATTTCTTTTTGAATGAAAAATTATTGGATATGTATTTACCACTGATCGTATAAATACTCAGCACATAGTTTTTTTTGACTGCGTGCAGGTTTTCACTAAGTATTTAGGGAGCAAACATACTGAAGAAACCTTAAAGCTGGCTGTTTTACATTATTAGCTGTTAAATATTTTGTATGTATCATTTTGGTATGCATATGTATAAACAAATATGAAGGTGTACGGATATATATGGATAAAGATAATGGACAGTTTAATATCCCAGTATAGAAATATACATGTTTATGTTATGAGACTACTTGAGATTGTTGGGATGAAATGTGAGTAGATATATGATGGATATGAATTATTGTGCCCCTGAGGGGTTGTGAAAATCTGTTTGTTTGCAAGAGGGTAGGCAGAATTTATAGCCGTTATAATGTCGAAATTTTTATTGGATAAATAGTGAATTGATCAATTATAAGTCAAGTGATAGGAAATTAAATTTTATGGAGTTTGAATTAGCAAAGGCATTAAGAAAAAAATTTTATGTGATTTTAATCGAAAAACCACGCTTATTGATAATGTATCCTTAATAATTTCTCTGACCAATATAGCCAGTAGCGTACATATAGTAAGAAGGAATAAGGATGTTACATAGATTTTGAAACTACAGTGGAAATTGGTATTGCCAAAATATCTCTAGTTATTAGAGAAAGAATCAGAAACTTAGGTGAATTTTTTTTGCACCAACCCAAAATATCAAAAGAATCAACTATAAATTTAAAATCATCTAATAAATATTTCACCACTTGCAACTTATTTTCTATAGTTTCTTCCTCTTCCAAAAGCCTATCTAATAGGCTGTTCAATATCTCTCCACCATCCACCTCTTCATCGTCCATGTTCATATCATCAACATTTTGCCTCCAATCATATAAACCTCATATATTTTTTTCAGTTGAACTATATTCATAATAGTAGTTATATAGTCGAGTCAAAGTTATTTTCACGCTATCTGACATCTCTTTGTCCGTCTATTTTCTATAACTTTTTTCAAGATAAAACTGTACATATTTCATTTTATAACAAGGTCCAAAATGACAACAACATATAGCAAAAGATTCAAATTATCTACATTATCCCAATATTTATCAAATTTCAACTGCATATTTATAGCCATGATATTCATTATGTTATCATTACTTAAACTCAACTTGTGAATCATGATTTGTAATGGCATAATCTCACGAAAAAAGGCATTAGATGTCACTAATAATGACATTGAAAACTTTAGTGTTACATTGTAGAAAAATCTCAAAAACTTGATAAAGCATTCTGCTTTCTTCCAATCTTCTTTTTCAGGTGGCCCGATGATTCCATTCTCTTTCCCTTTCTTTTTCCCATCTCCACTTTTGTCATTTTTATTTTCATTCCTATCAAAATATGAAAAAAACTTAAAATGATAAACTTCTAACTTCTTGAAAGATTTTTCAAATTTATCAGCTACCTCTAACATTTTAGGAGTCAAATTTCATCTAGTTTCAACATCTAACTGCAAAACTTTTTTACTTTCTACTTTCACCACACTTTTTGAAAATCTGTAATATAGATGGAAATGATCTCACATATCCAATTGCATCAAAAATTTTAACAATTGACCCCTCTAAATCATTTAAAACCTTCTTCACAATTAAATTTAAAATGTGTGCACAACACCGAATTCTCGTGACTTAAACCTTTACCCTTTCAATGTTTGGTTTCACTTTTCAAATATCTAATTACATTATCAACCGTGAGATTGAAGATACGAGCAATGCATGCAATAATGTTTATATACATGCTTTTTCTTTAATATACTGCCTTAATATATTTTATCTAAAAAATAATTTAATTTTCATGAAAAAGCAATCATTATATATACAGAACTTGGTAATTAAGGAAACCATTAGGTGGTTAGAAAAAAAAAAGTACAAATAGGGTACAGAAAATACATTATTCTTGTTTAATGGAGGCAAAATGTTTGATTAGAGCAATAGAATTAGGAGAACCAAAGTCATTAATATGAAAGCAGTGTTGTTCATCTTTATTTTCCACAATCTCTACATTTCCCTTCCATCCACTTTTCTTCAACTCTTCATAATACCATTTTCCCACCACTTTTAGATGGTCTCTTTCTCCTATAAAAATCAAAACTTTCTTGCACCCAATTTTAGCCAAATCTCCTGCACTCGGTTTCAGCCTAGGATCATCCGGCCCACCATTCCCTGATTCGCACATATACAGCCACATTTCATCATCTTCTGTACCACCAAAATATGGGTGCACCAACACCATTCCAACTAAATTCAATCCGGCTAGCCCAATTGACCCCACCCGTACAGCCAAATCATGCGATATATTACCTCCAGCACTATCTCCGCCAATATAAACTCGCCCGAAATCAGCATGATCGTTCAGCCAAGACTCCGGTCCATCCCCACTTACATGGGCTGCAACCCATTGGAGCCCAGCCCATGAATCTTCATAACATGCGGGTATGGGTCTATCCGGAAACAACCCGTATTCGACTGATAAAATGACGGAATCAGCAGCGGCAGCCAAGGCGGTGAGGTATTTCTGGTGCGAAGGAGAGAAAGCGGATTCGAAGCAGAATCCGCCGCCGTGGATGTGGAACAGGAGAGGGAGTTTCCGGGTGGTGTCATGGATAATGGGCATGAAAATCCGAGCTGCAATGGGAGGTTGAGAGGATATTACGGCATCTTTGGAGTGAACTCCGGCGACGGGGTCGTGAGAAGGAGGAACTTTGTGGATTTGATTGAACATATGGAGACGGCCGTCTTTATAGACATCGAAGAAACGGAAACGACGGGCGATCTCGTCGGTGAATGGATCGGGTTGGGATGATAGAGAGTGGACCCGGGAAGGAAATCCGAGGGAGTGCAGAGAAGATGGAGAGTGTGAAGAAAGAGACGGCCATGAAAGTGAGAAAGTGAGCGAGAGAGAAGCATTTTGGAAGAAAGCTGAGGTCTTTATTAACGACCTTGCAACAGAGCTTGAGCTTGTGTTGAAAATTGAAGAAAATAGGGTTGGAAAGGGGTAATTTTGGCACGTGGTTTTGGTTCCTGAAGTTTGTTGACTTGTTCTTGCTGGTCTTCCCGTTTAAGAAGCATGGGATAATGGCGTTCATATGCTTAAAAAGATGGTTGTCAAGACACATTATTTAATCTCTGAATTTTAATATTTTTATAAATTAAAATTTCGAAATTTCATATTAAATCTTTAAATTTTTTTTAAAAAATATTTTAAGTTAAAAATGAACGACATAAATAATAATATAAAATATGTTATGTTAAAATCGAGTGTATTTTGATGGAATGCCTTTATTTTTTATGTCTGTTTGGATTTAATGTATTCTAATAGATGAGTTCAATGATTCAATATGTAGCTTTTAAAATATAAAAGTCTAATATATAAATACGTAAAATTTGAAAATTTTAATATATAGTTTTAAAAGTATATGAATTTAATATGTAAGAATGTTAAAATTCAGGAACTAAATTATGAATTTTTTCAAGATTGTTTCTTTCCTCAATCAACCAAATTGAATATTCATAAGTAAAACCTTTAATTTATTTCTTGAATTTTAATGTTTTTACAAATTGAATTCTTATACTTTCAAAACTATATATTTTCTAAATTTTTCAAAAAGAACACATTAAATTCAAAATGAACGACATAAACGACAATATAACACATTCTGTTAAAATCGCTTATATTTTAATGAAACACTGTTATTTTTAACTTCTGTTTGGACATAATGTATTCTAATAAATAAGTTCATATATTCAATGTATAGTTTTAAAAGTATATGGATATAATATATAAATACATAACAATTCTGAAATTTAATGTATAATTTTGAAAGTATAAAAATCTAATGTGTGAAAACGTTAAAACTCCATAAGCTAAAATTATGGTTTTTTCCATATTCGTAATATAATATTGTTACACATGGATTGCAAGTCATGAACTCACATTTAAATTTAATTATAGTCATTAACATGGATATATTTGGATTTTAATTTCTAATAGGTTTTGTGAGTTCACTTAGCTCCACCAATTATTTTCTTTTTTGAGCTTCCAACTATAAACTTCATTTGGAAAATTCACATAGATTGGCATTTCATTTGGAAGACATCAAGTATATATGAACAGATTCATTCTTTACCAAAAGAAAACAAAGTAAAAAGGAAGTGGAAGACAAAAGGTGAGAGTGAGAACTGAGTGGTTCTTTACCAAAAGCAAGACATTTGCGTAGGAACCTCATCATGAATTCACATGGGAACTCAGATTCCTAACTTTCATTTGCAATCCATTTCTATATTGGCCATTGCACTCTCCCAACAACATAGTCATCACTTTCCAGCAGAAATTATTATTGTTCATTGAGACATCGATCTGGGTGTTCTTTGATAGACAAGATGGCAGAAGGGGTTCTCTTTAACATTGCTGAATAAATCATCAAGAAGAAAGGCCCAATCTCGCTTCCTTACAGTACTTGGATATCATCCTGTGTCCTCAGCTGTCAGAAAGATGCAACAAAATGGCATCAAAACAGATATAGGTAATGTAAATCCTTTTCTGATAAAATATCATTAATTAGAGTGATATATACACATATTTATAATCTAAGAAAATACTTAGTTACACCCACTATATCTCAAATCAATAATAAACTGACATAGCAATAAAATAACTATTTCCATTTCATTGCTTAATTGTTATGGTGTTATCATTTTTTTAAATAGATTAAAAGTTTGTTTGGATGGTGTTTCATCGTTCATTAATCAACATACATATTGACTGAATAATAATAGTTAGAAAGACTATATGATTTTATGTAGTTTTATAAGAAAAATTCAGGCCTTTCATTTCAGTTTTTTTTTTTTTTGGATGGACTCACTAACCGCTGTAGCTTAATATATACAACAGATGCATAGTTGAATTAAATGTGTTTTCTTTTTATTATTCCATTACTCAGAGAAAATCCTAAAACATTTTACAAGAATATGAGCAGAGGAGCATTCAAGGAGAAGCCTTCTCATTAATGCTTTAACGGATTATCTAGCAAAGTTAACCATACAAAAGAGAATGTATTGTTAATCTAGCAACCCCAAAATAATATAATTAATTTAATTAAGGAAATGCTAAGTAGCAAAGAATTGTTTCTTTACCAAAATCAAAAACTAAAAGAAAAAGAAAAACGAATCGGATAAAGGTTATATATGCAGAGGCATACGACATTGATATTGGCCACTGCAACCATCACTTTGTTGCAAAAATATTTGTTAATTTTAGAGCTCTTATTTTCCTTGATTAACAAGAATGGCGGACGGAGTTCTCTATAACATTGCTGAAGAAATCATCAAGAAGCTGGTCTCCAAGAAATCATCAAGAAGCCGGTCTCTTCAACATAGGAGGAGATTCAGCTGTGATGGAGTGTCAAGGATCAACATGAGGAGCTGAAGACAACTGTTTCCACAATCAAGGCTGTGCTTCTTCATGTGGAGGAGAAATCCATGGAGAGTCTTCAAGTTAAGAACTGGGTTGGATTGCTGAGTGATGCCATGTATGACGCTGATGACTTTTTGGATGAGTGTTCAACTTAGGCTGTACGCCAGCAACTCATGTCTGGTTGTAAATTCTCAAAGGAGGTATGCCTCTTCTTTTCACGTTCCAATCAGTTTGCTAATGGTCTTAAAATGGCACACCAGATTAAGGCTATGAAGGATAGACTAGAAAAGATCAAGGCTAATAGGGGGTTCTTCTTGGAGGAACATTTTGCAGAGGCCCCTCTTGCTACCAAGTTGGGAAGGGATCAAACTCATTCCTCACCTACTCTAGCTATTGGTAGGGAACATGATAAACAAACTCTCATAGAGCTTCTGTTATCCTTGGGTTCTAGTAATAAGAATGTATCCATCATCTCCATTGTTGGAAAGGGATCAAACTCATTCCTCACCTACTCTAGCTATTGGTAGGGAACATGATAAACAGGCTCTCATAGAGCTTCTGTTATCCTCGGGTTCTAGTAATTAATAAGAATGTATCCATCATCTCCATTGTTGGAATTTAAGGTTTAGGAAATACAACACTTGCTCAGCTTGTCTACAATGACCACATAATTCAAAAACATTTTGAGCTTCAAATGTGGGCTTGTGTCTCTGATCATTTTGATGTTCGGTCCATAGTCGAAAAAATTTTACAATCTACGACTGCACAGAAATCCGATGTTAGACATATTACTGGGTAAAGTGGATTTACTGCCAAGTTCCATTTATAAATTGAAGTGTCTAAGATATCTCGATGTTTCTTATAGTAACATAAAGAAACTGCCAGAAGGCACAGGCAGCAGAAAGAAACCATAGATTTTGGAGATGGGTTATGGTTGGAATATATAATAATTTATAGTTTTTCTATATTTTTATAAAATTTTAAAATAGGTTATTCGGATACATTAAATGATTCAGATTGAATGGATGGAATGATTTGTACCATTTTTAAACGGATTTAGTTTTTTAAAATTTTAAAATAGATTATATGGATTAAATAAGATAGGTTGAATGGATCGGATGGAATGAATTGAATGGTTTGTATTCCCTATGTCCCATTGTATGAGATATTTTTCTCTATTTTAATTTGTTCCATTTTAAATATTTTTTTTCAGAATTTAAAAGATATATTTATATGCATATCTCTATTTATTATATAATTTATTAAATATTTTTTATTACTATCTACTTTTAATTAAAATTAAATAAAATTTTTAAAAATATAAAAGAATATTTTTGTTAATTACTATAATTTTTTATAAAATTTAGTTATTTTAATTATTTTTTTAATTTTCATAAAAATAAAAAAATATATATCTCTTAAAATATGATAAGAGGAAGTACCATTTTTTAACGGACCTAGTTTTTACCAGCAATTGCAAATGGAACCCTCTAATTCTGATGACGGTCTCTTAATTTGCATAACGATCATTGTATGGTCATTGGGATCTGAGTTGCTCCTAGATTGTAACCTCCAACAGTACCATTTGCAATAATGTTGTTTTACCCACTCATGACAGCCTACAGAAATCTAAAAGGGCTTTATCAGCTTCTAATCACTAACTGAATTTTCTGTTTCATTTAATTAGTCACTTTATAATCTTGCGAGTTGGATAATCAATTTTCATTTTCATGTAGTAGAATATGGGCAGGATACAATATGTATTTTTACCAATGTTTTTAAAAATTGGATTGGCTGGGACAATCGAACTGGTTAACTCATAAACCAATAAAAAAAACTAATTTGATCGAACTTAAAACTCAAAATAAACAAAAACTCACCTTGAAATGGAAAAAATCAGATTGGACCGGAAATCGATGAACTAGGTTTGGAGGGACTAAGCCGTTGACAGTTGGGGTAGGAACCATCACAGAAATTGCTTAAAAGAAAGATCCAAATCTTAAGCAGTAAAAAATGATTGCTGCTAAGTTTACGCCTCAAAAAAATAAAAGAAAACATCTAATCATATTTTACATTTGGTTAAAAAAAAGGTTGCCGTTAGATCTTTCATTTCGGTTTGATTCAAAATTTCTTAGGCGTACACATTTAAAATAGATGATTTCATAAGACAACCTAATTGATATTTTAATTATTTAAATAGCTGATTTGCAAAAGCAATTGCCTAATTAAGTCTTACTTAATATTTTACTAATTTGCTCTTTAAAATTACCATTTTATTGATATTTGACAACTAATATATTATTTGAATGTATTTTTTACATGCCATATTTTAATTTTGTATAAATAATTATATTAAAAAAATAAAAACTCCAAACCACTTAACTCACGACTCAATTGACAGGCCGAGTCAATGTCCGATCCACTTCTGAAAACATTGATTTTTACCGTAACTCCTATTTCTCAATTCTCTTTTCTCTGATAAATGAGTCCCTACCTATGGGTGAACTTTTATGAAATAATGCAAGGGCTTGTAAGTTGAACTAAGAGAATATATTATAAAACCACAACATATGAAGGAAGGGCTAACAACATTTATATACAAACCAAGCACGAGAAAAAACTGCAATTCCAGACCATTTGATTTATTTTAGCACCTAAACACGAAAACTAAACTAAATAACAAATGATGAACGCTTAATAAGCACTCTATATATTTTTCATGAGTTCCTCACAGAAAGTAAATCGGCCTATGCAGCTGAAATAAGAATCTACTGTCAGATAAAATAACAAATAAAAAAATTTCTTCTAAATTGTATGATAAATATTCTCAATCACGAAATACAAATACATTTATTTAACATGCCTTTTACAAATATGCACACAAAACCTTGCTAGCAAGCAAATTTAAATAAGCACCACGACCCATCAACTCAAGTTTCAGTTGAATAAAACTAGTTATCACCACAACCACAACCAAATTAAAAAGAAGAAATGTTCCAAAAGGATAAGCACGTTATCAACTTCGTTGAGGAACACCAATACAAGCAAAGACAAACCTAGAAATAAAGTAAAAGATAATCAATGCTCAACAGTTAGCAGTAGTACAAACACCAAGGTGGTATTGGATGGATAGTAAAAGAATCAGTTCCAATTCACAAGCTATTTTTCCAATATGGCATCGCCTAGTTATTAAATACATTTAAGATATCAACTTTTATTGAATATAAAACATAAGCGGCCAGACAAACACGGCAACCTGAAAACAATATTTAACCACATCAAGCAAGTGCCGCAAGACAGAGACCAAGCCAGGTAAACAAAAAACGCAAGAACACAAACTTTGACAAACTGCTGCATATACAGCATTAAGCAACATAAAATGATTTCATAACAGCGTCATAGGAAGATAAAGATGATTCAGCTAATTTGTGAAGCAAATTTTTAAGTTGTAGAAACAAAGTGGAAGCTGTATTTATATGCACATGACACGAACAAGCTTACTAGTCAAGGCAGCTCTTTTGGAAACACAAGCGACACAGCTAGGCAGCCACCATCAATTTCAAAACTGCTAATTACTGACCCGGTCCCATCAACAAGGGCAGCAACAGGCCGCTACATGTGGTTATTCATTTACTTGCATAAGTTACTCACGAACCCATGAATATCACACAACAGAATAGGTATCAGCTACCACTTCACAGCCAGTCACGGACTCGTGTGCTACTGGCTACATTTAAGCAACACAAGTCAAACTTCACATTCTGGCATTAATCATGATAAACTCTAATGAATGCCCCAAACAAATAAACAAAACGAAAACATGTTACCATGTTAAATACTGCAGCTGCAAATTTAGAGCAGTATATTACATTTGATATTTAGTATCACCATCAGAACTACTAACAGGTCCCCTTCATTTACAGCATCAGCTACACGTAAAACACGTTCATCTTGTGCACCTTTTAAACCATCACAGCAACTACAACCCCAACTCAGGACAATATTTTAAAGTACAAAAAATACCAGAGGAAAATCAGGCCAACATCAGACACCTAAATGACACAAGTGTTTCAGAAACCAAAAGCCAACTTCATATCTTACCAATCATCAGAAAAATTTGGGTGATCACAATCACGATCATCCATCTACGTTTTACAAACAGCATCAACAGCCACAATAGCCACAACATCAACATTCTTGTTATCTGCCCCCAAAGTAATCTTTCCGGAACACAACTATAAAACCCAACAAATGATTTACCATAAATGACCATAAAATTTGGATAAACATCCAAAAAAGTGACCATGCAGTTTGAAAACAGGATCCCAAATTTAAATGCTAAAATAAGTAAAAATAGATGGAAGGAAAAATAGCTAAAACCACAAAAATGTAGCTTGCAATCCAAAATCTTTCATGGCAAGTACAACAACCTAGAAACTAAAAGTTTCGTACATACCAAGATACCCACTAGGTAAATGATGCGTAAGGTTCAATCTGAAAACACTTAAGCACAAAATAATTAACCCCAACAAAACTAGCACATAAGTTCTGACCAGAAAATTTATGATGCTCATAAAGCCTCAACATAAGTAGCATGGTCATTAGAATTGCACTTCTTGCCTCCACAACTCTGCGATGCAATCCACAAGTTCACTCCTGCAGATAAAATTAACAATAAGAGGTAAGTGATTGACCTTTCTATACAATAATAACACCACAACGAGAAACAGCTCACATCAATGTCTGAATGTCGTGGGGTGGGACTACGAGATGCAGCATGCCGACCACGAGGGGAAGCACTTCGTGGAGTTGGAGACCGACCATCACGGCTGCGTCTATCAGGGCTTTCACCCCTTGAGGGAGAATTCTTCCGAGGGGACAAACTCCTTCGAGGACTTGGGCTACGCCTAACGGGGGATGCAATATGACACGGATTAAAAACATTAAGCTGATGACAATAGCAACAATGTAGGTAACAAGGGAAGGAAGAAAAGCAATGAGAAAACACAAATCAAATTCTCAAGTCAACAAGGATGCAAGGATTAGCAAAATTACAAACCTATCCATTGACCGACTGCTACTACGCCTATCATCATCATATCGCCCTCTGCCCCGGCCTCTAGAATAGTCAGGACTAGCACTGCGGCTCCTGCTTCGTCGGTGGTAATCTCTGTCCCTTCCACGATACTTATCACGCTCATACCTGTCAACGCTTCTGCTCCGGCTTCTCCTCCTGTAATCTCTGTCTCTATAGTCATCTCGATATCTGAATACATGCAAAGAACCACCATGAAGAATAATATGAAAACCTGAAATACTTAACAACATATATAGGTCGCCAAGGCAAACCCTCCCAACTTTAAAACTTCAACATCTTTACATCAGCAGCAGGGAGAGGAAAAAAAGGAAAATAAAAATCACATGCAGATTCCACTTCCTGAGGAAAGTTTGCAAGTTTGTCCAAACAGGAGCATTATAATGATGAATACATATAAAGAAAATGAATTGATTGACTGCAAGCATGACGAGTCCCAACTTAACCTTAGCCACATATCCAACAGCTTAGAAAGCTATCTTGCCACTTATTTATTCCCAAAAAGAAATTGGAAATACTATTGATGACATGATAAGGGAAGAATGTAAATTCTAAAATCTTTGTAAGCTTATTCAAGCAACCTAGATGTCCATAAAACCCACTCTTGGGCTGGGAGCAAAAGCAGCAGTAAAGAAATACAAAAGAACAAATACCTTCTCCGAGGACTGCGACTTCTTGACTTGTTTCTTGATCTTGGGACAGGTTCAATTATCCGTCCCTTCTGACTGAGACAAAAAATTTTAGAAATAATATGGTCAATAAATTCACAAAATAAAGACCCCAAACAAATATCACCAGGTAAAATAAAGATCACAGGAATTTTCCTCAAACTGCGAAAATAAAAATGGAATGCAATGGTATAGTAAATTATGTGAGTGCATCACAAGGGATATTCAACTGTTTTAAATGAAAAATAAATAAACAGATGAAAAACACTATGCAGCAGCTCATAGCTTACATCCTCTCAGCATTTGGCCCATATTTTGCAAATTGAACTGTTATTTCACGCCCATCAACAACTCTTCCTAAAAAGAAAGAAATGCACGATTAATAAGCATGTACACAAGCAGGCAACAAACAGTAAAATTTTCAGGAAAATCTAGAAAGGGTATACCATCTAGTCTATCCACTGCCTTCTGAGCCTCATCAGCATATTTATAGCGCACAAATGCAAAACCACGAGAATCACCAGTCCTAAGCAACCAAAAATCATAAGAACTATTAAGTTGCAAAGGCATTGCAGAAGTAAAACCAGCCAAAAAAAACTGAAGCAAACAATCCAAACAAAACGAAGTAATAAATACAAGACTCAGCCAAATAAATAGTTAACAGAAGCCAGCAAGAAATAAAATTTGCAGATAACACTAAGTTTTGAAATTGCAGTTAGCGATACTTAACAGGACAGTAAACAAAAAAATAAAGAACAAAAATTGAAAATTACCTTCGATCTCTGGGGATAAAGATGTCGACAACCTTGCCGTACTTATCGAAAAGCGGAAACAGATCATCAGCAGTAGTACCTAAGCAGCCATAGAAACCATAATTAACAATAGAAACTCAAGAAACAAAATAAAAGAGAAAATAAATCAGTAGAAAAGAGAGAAAGGCAAGAGCTTACGGAAAGTGATGTTGAGAACAAGGAGAGAGTAGGTATCAGTGATATCTGGAGGACCAGACCGGCCAAAGTGTGACATTCTTCTTCTTTTCGCGTTCACAAACTGAGAGAGAGAGAGAGAGAGCGAAAGCAATACATAAATTAGGGTTTGTGGCTTCGAGAGGGTTCTTTGAAAGAGGACTTTTCCCTTAACAAAACAAATACTATTTTTTTTATTAGTCATCTAATATTCGAATCCCACTAAATCAATTAAATTTGAATTCAAAATGTTGGTGCAGGTTAAGTATGTATTTGGTATCGTTTTATAGTTTTTGAAAACCAAAATTTACTTTTAGTTTTTGTTACATATTTTTTTAAAAATAGTTTTTTTTTCTCTTTTAAAACCATCAAACATAAATGGAAAATACATTCAATATACAATGAAAAATTGACATTTTTAGCTGCGTATATTATAATTTATTTATTTTTAATTTAATAAATTTTTTATTCTTCAAAATCAATCAATCGGTATTTTCTTCAAAAATATTAATTTCAATATGTATAATATCAAAAATGAAACTAGAGTTAAAAAATATCTATGTTTATAGTTATTTATTTAAATTAATAACCATTAGTTAATTGCTTATTATCTGTAATTATGATGTAAAATTATTATTTCAATTTGATTAATTGATTTTAATAATTTTTTATTATCATTATATTTATTTTATTAAGTTCATCTAATTATTAAAAAAATCAAATTTTATATTATTATTTATATTTAGTTAGCATATATAAATTTAGTGTGCCATTAACATCAATAAATAACAAATGAAACACAAAAAGAAAAAGAAAAAGAAAAATCTCAATGAAGATGACCACAATGGGCCACGTCCGCACATTAAAAAAATAATAACAGAATCGAAATCATTAAAACCACAAAAGATGGTTTTCGCGTGTTAATATTTTTTTCTCCTAAAATGTTTTATGCATTAAATGATAAATCCGAAATCCAACATTGAATCTGAACACGTTTAGCTTTTTTTTTCCTTAAAAAAACAGAAATTCAAAAACTACAACTATCCCGAACAGGCCCTAAGATTTCTTGTCCCTCCTATGTTATCAATAAATACTCATTATTATATTTATAGAAACGTAAAGTTTTTATTTTATAATCCTATTCCTTCTTATATTTGGGTTTTTTGATTTTTTATCTTGGTCCATCCTTATTATTTATTAGCTCAATTGAAATTTAAAAAAACTCATTTGACTATTTAGTTGAGTTTATTCAACTTATTTAATGCTTCAAATAATAAAATACTCTTCCGTCTTACTAAATTGTTAATTTTTAAAAAAAAATATTTTATTAAATTATAATTTTTGATAAATTTAAAATAGTATTTAATATATATTTTTTAATTTTATCATTTTTTAATATTCTATTTTTTATATTTTTTATTATGATAATTTAAATTTATTTAATATATATCTTTTTTATAAAAATCAGCTAAATTAATAATTATTTTGTGAAAAAAAGTAACTTTGATTTTGGGTAGAGTCAAATTTGATTCTTGTATATCAAAATTTTCTTTTGGCCAAATCAAACGCTCCCTGAAATAAAATAAAATAAAATAAAATAAAATAAGAAGGCTGTTTTTTCTGATCTTTGTCGAAGATCTGCTGATCAGAATCCCACCCCCGCCGTGTCCAGGTAAGTCTCCGATATTCCTTTCCCTTCTCCTCTTTATGTATATCTAACCGATTTAACCCTTAAGAAGTGTGACGATTAGGTGGTAAAGCGACCTCGTATCTGCTCACCTGCGTTGTTTCGCGAATCATTCTCACCTTTGGCTATTTTAATGGCCGATTTCACATAATAACAGCATTTTGTTTGCTATCTAGCAATGGAACTGCAGTTCCCAAATATTTGTTTGGAATGTTTGCATGATTTCTTTACGATCTCATTATTTATATGCTGATATGTCAAGTTCTGTTCTCTTTGGGAAAAACGCGTTGTAGTTGAAGAAAAAGTTAGCTATGTATAGTGCGGCAAGGAAAGAAAAGCCAAGAGGCCGTACCCATGGTTTAACTCATCAGAAGAGACAAGAAATTAAGGAAGCATTTGAACTATTTGATACAGATGGCTCTGGTATGAAAATATCTTTTGCTGTTTGCCTTTATCATTATGTATTTGATTTTCCTTATTCATTTGTTAGTCTTTTTTATTGTTTAGGCACTATTGATGCCAAGGAGCTGAATGTTGCCATGAGGTAGGCATATCTCTCATCGCATTTTCATTAATTGTTCTAGTTTTTGGGAGCAAGTATTGGAACTAAAATTATCTTTTAACAGGGCACTTGGATTTGAGATGACAGAAGAGGTACCTTCGATGTTCCTTTATATCAGTTTCTTGATGTTCCTATCTCCTACCATGTTTGAGAATGTTTTTTTTTCCCAGGATGGGCACATTGGATTTTAAGCATGTTATACTTCCCCATGTATGCCCATCTTTGAACCAATTTGTCCTAGTCAGACAGCATGTTATAGCTTATATTCTTATCTTTTTGATATAGCTCTTGCCTTCATAAGTTTCATCTATTATTGTGTCCAAATAAATGTTGTCTATCATCTCATAGATTTCTAATTTTCAAGTAAGTTGGCATTGGTTAATGAATTAAGCCAATTTTGTCCAGAATTGTCCACTTTAAATTTCTCAGTAGTGACCTCTTATTTAATAATTTGTTCTTCACATTATTGTGGTTAAAAATGCAAATCCAGGGTAGCACATCAGTGTTTCATCTATTCCTTCTGAAGTTAGATATATCTTTGTATGATTTACTAATTTCACTACTTGGTAAGAAGCTCTTTGATTGACAATGCCTTCTCTCTTCATCATTAACAAATATCATATGGTGTTTTTTCTTTTTCTGCTACCGTTGTCTTAGTTAGGAGTAGATTCTACTGTGCTTCTTTTGCTTTGCTTGTATCTGTAACCTTCAAGGAAAAGATAGTTACTATTTGATTTACATTCTTTATTTGTTTTGTTTGAACTAGTCACATCTTCATGCTAAATTAGCTTTTGGGAATTTGTCTTGCCACTACTTATATATTTTGCTCAATTGTGTCATTGCAGCAAATTAATCAAATGATTGCTGATGTGGATAAGGATGGTAGTGGTGCAATTGATTTTGATGAATTTGTGCATATGATGACAGCCAAGATAGGAGAAAGGGACACTAAGGAGGAGCTGACAAAAGCATTCGAAATAATTGACCAAGATAACAATGTGAGGATTTGTTTTTTGCATTTAGCTCTCTAATTTGTTTCTTTTCATGATGACTTATCGTTTCGTACCTTTGGGTTTAGGGAAAGATATCAGTTGATGACATTAAGCGAATGGCAAAGGAATTGGGTGAGAACTTTAGTGACAGAGAGATAAGAGACATGGTTGAGGAAGCTGACCGAGACCGTAAGTTAGATTGCTTATAATATGGAAGCAATTTGCAAAACTCTTAATAGTGTCTTGTTTAAATTTGTTTTTGACCAAGTTATGCTAATATTTTCTGCAAATCTTGTAATTTCTCTTTTGATTGGATGCTTT
This sequence comes from Excoecaria agallocha, assembly GCA_037975025.1. Classification (NCBI taxonomy): domain Eukaryota; kingdom Viridiplantae; phylum Streptophyta; class Magnoliopsida; order Malpighiales; family Euphorbiaceae; genus Excoecaria; species Excoecaria agallocha. The sequence continues at coordinate 42,885,476 of CM075817.1, read as the reverse complement.
TACATGTTATGTTCCTTGAAAGTATCTGTTTGGCATGGGGTTGGAGTATGTTGGAAGGGTTAGAGAGGGTTTTTCCTTCTTTCTACTTGTGCTTGCTAATTATTTAGACTTTGAAAAGGGAGCTTGATAACCTCTTGAGATTAAGCTCTCAAAGCATTTATGAATTTTGAAGTTTGTCTATTTATCAATTTTCTAATTTTTTAAATTATGCAGAGGGATAATCAATTCATTCATAAAGAGAACCAACACTAAGTGGAAGAACACCCTCTAACATAATTGCGAACAAATCGAAAGGGAGATAAATATATAGAATTGTTGACTAGTGTATGAATTCTAGCTTGAATATGAATTTGCATGCTTTTTTATTTTGTTGATCAACGTGTGTATGACCGTAGAATCCATATGTTCATACTATAAATTTATTGGGCATTCAAGTAGCTAAGGTTAATGCCTACGCCATTTCTTAGTGAAATGTAAGATTGAGAAGTATTAAAAAACTCTTTATTCATCCTAAAAATCTTCATGGTATCAAACCTTAGTTCATTAGATCCAAGTTTGTAACTCTATTGGAAAATCCTAAATTAAAAGCCTTTATCTACCCACCACCTTAGTGTGCTTTGTAGGTGTCATTGCTAGCTTTAGTTTGGCCTTTTTACAGAAATCGGTCACTGGAGGAGCTGTGCATGAACCTCACGCAGCTGAAGAATCTTTTGTCTCACATCCCACATGCTGGCGTATGGAGGTGTGTGACACGGAGTTTGATCTTTTGGTGAACTTTGTCGGAGTCTCCCTGTGTCCCCTAACACCTGTAAGGTGTTTGCTTCTTGACTAGAGTCCGATTCAAGGTGTTTTTTGGGTGTTCCTATACTGGCTACCAATATTTTTGTTTTTATGGATTCTATTTTTTTGGTTTCTTTGCAATCCAAATTTATTGGGACTTTTGTTGGGTATTTTATCTGCTTCAAAGTATTTTCTTGCTATGGCAGATGACAAGGAAATTGCAATCTCTAGTTCTGATAACTCATCATTGCAAATTAGTATCGTAAAATTTGATGGGAACAATCATTTTGCATAGTCAAGGTCTTGTTTATCGTTCATCAAAGCTGGAGGAATGTAGGTGTATATTACTGGTGATAAAAGGGAACCCACAACAACCGATCCCACCTATAATCAATGGGACTCCGAAAATTCTTTGTTTTGTCTTGGCTCATCAATTCTATGCAACCCCATATTGTTAGAACATATTTATTTCTTGATACTGCAATAAAGATATGGATGCAACATCTTCATTTACTCCAAAATGGGTAATCATTACTATATCTATGATATTTGAAATAAATCCATCATATAAAGCAAGGAGAGATGTCAATTTATCAATAATTTTCTCAGCTAAGTGGCTTATGGCAGGAGCTTGGTTATTATCAAGAGTTCCGGGCAAATTGTATTGAAGATGTAGGCAAATTTTTTAAAATGGTTGAAAAGGAGCAAGTTTATGATTTTCTTGCCTGATTGAACAATGACTATGGTCAAATAAAGGTTTAAGTCTTTTGTAAAATTCTTTTCCTGTCTCTTGAGCAAGCCTATTTTTATGTCTAGTACGAAGAGAGCAAAAGGAGTGCCAAGCTCTACATAGCAACTATTGAAAAGGTTGGGTTGGCCATTAGCTCTTCTGATAAAGATCACTTGCACTGTTATTACTATGGAAAGCCACAACATATTAACAAGACTTGTTGGAAGTTGCATGGTCGCCCAACTAAGGGTTGTGGAGGAAAGAAGGTGCAATCCACAGGCTGAAGAAAAGTTGACTGAGGCAGTAAAACCACCTAGTCCAAGTCAAATTTCTAATCAAGCCATTTTTGGAGGAAATAAGGATGTAAATCAAGAAATTATTTAGTGGCCCAGTGTTGGAGGCATACATCCTTTTTGTTTTAGGAAAGTTAAATTCTGTTTTCTAGTACTCTATTTGATTCTTTACTTTATGATGCTTGTGAGTATACCAAGCATACTAGAAATTCTTATCCATTAAGTAATAATAGAAGTGCAATTCCTTTTATGACTATCTACTCCGACGTTTGGGGCCCAACTCAAAATACTTCTCTGTTTGTCTTGTTTTGCTTTCAATCTTTTCATAAAATGATATGTACTCAATTTGATATTAAGGTTAAAATCTTTTGACCTGATAATGACACTTAATTCATACATAGTGAGTTTCAAACTTATTTCGAGCCCAATGAGATAATAAATCAAACTAATGCCCTTATCCTAGTGCATAAGATGGTGTTGTTGAGAGGAAAAGTAAACGTTTGTTGAAAGTTGTTAGATCTCTTATGTTTACCATGAACCTCCCAAAGATAGATTGGAAAGATGCGATTCTAATAGTTGCTTGTCGCATTAATCAGATGCCTCTTAAAGCTATCAATTTTAAAACCTCTCTATAAGTCTTGCAAGGTAAAAATGCATAATATGGTTCCTCCAAGAGCTTTTGGGTGTGTTTGTTTTGTCCATACTCGGAATGTTGAAAAATTAGAACCAAAGGCACTCAAATGTATATTTATTAGGTATTTGCCAACACAAAAAGGTTATAAGTGTTATCAACCTCCTTCAAAAGGACATACTTTGTTTTCATGTATGTTACCTTTCAGGAAAGCCGAGCCTTACTTTGATCCACCCAATCACCTCTTGAGAAGGAGAATGGTAAAGAAAAGGTGCTAGTGACACCAAACATTGTCTTTACCAAGGGGCTTTGCAACATAACCTTCCATTATTTGGTATGCATGTTGGGAATGCAAGATATCTTTGCACCAACTTGAGGACCAGTGTATGAATTCTAGCTTGAATTGGAATATGTAAATTTGATTTTGTTCATCTGTGTGTAAATTAGCTGTAGAGTTCTTGTGTTCATACTGTAAATTTATTGGGCACTCTCTGTATTTCGATTTTTTCTGCTGAGGTAGCTGAGGTGTTAGTACATAAATACCTGCACCATTTCTCTGTAAAATGTAAGATTCAGATGTAACAAGAAGTTCTTATTTCTCCTAAAGATCTTCAAAAAAAAAACTTTAAAAGGTTACTTGACTAAATCTTTGAATTCAGTACTTGGCAGCTTGCTCTTTGGCCCATGAGTGTACTACTTGTAAACCTGTGTGGCTTGCTAGCACAATTGAATTTTTTTTTTTTTAATTTTTTTCTCAACTCGATCGTTCCCTTCAAAATAGAATTGCATATTAACTTGATTGCAGGCCCTCTATATGTGGAAGTTATATAGGTATTTTCTTAAAATATAAAAGCTTAATATGAAATATTGTCTTTATTTTTTGATAAAAAAGTTTATTAGTGGAATAGGAGCAATAAGGAGTATGATAATAATGCTTTTCTTTTTCCTTGCAGTATCTCTTGGCACTATCTTAGTTGGCTGCCATCTCTTAAATTGTTGTTTTCAAACTCTTTTTGTGAACTTGGTAGTTGGAGTAGAATAGATGGCATGCTTTGTGACCATGGGAGAACCTTGTTTGGTGCCTTGTTACCAGAAATCAGTATTAGGTTGGATTTCCTAGTTAAGATAGGAATCCTTTATATTTACAAATTAGAATTTATCTTTCCTTTATATTTCCTAGTTAGCATAGGACTATTGTTAGTGTAGGATTTGTTTCTCCTATATAAATAGCTTTTTCATTCTTCGAATAGTAAGAAGAAAAACAAGAAATAATAAAATTTATATTATTCTCAAAAATCTTTAGGAAACATTATGTTATGTGACTAGTGGAAATTCATTCATCATTTGTCAGCTGTTGATAAGTGATAATTGATTGGGTTATGGGTATGTTTGTGATCTGTGTTGAGAGACTTTTAAGTTTCTGCTAGTACCTGAGCAATACTGCCTATTTAATGTTTGTAAAGGTTCAAAGAGGACTCTGTTGACCTAGTCAGTGTAGAACTCACCTTAGCGTTTCAAGCTGCTATAAGAGCTGCTTTTAGGATAGGACAGCTAGGCTTTTTGATTATTGTACTTAAATACTTCGGTTGCTTGGCTACTTGCCCAAGGAACCTGATCATGTTCAAGTTTTTGAGTCACTTACCATTTAAGAATCAAATATGGAACATACTTTAGATGAATGCATGTAGGATTGCAGTGTTTGATTTTGAGAGAAAAATTTAATGAACAATACCGTGCCCATACCCTTGTTTGAATTGGCTTGCGTCCTTCTATTAAGTATATCAATTAAGAATTACTGTTTAGTTATTCATAGCAATGATAGTATGGAATCAGTATGTAATCTTATTTACTCCAGTGTGCAAGTAGTTATAAATGTTGGTTCCGTTAACATGGCTTTTGGAGCTTGTATGTGACATTTAGGTTTTGCAAGATGATGGCTTGCAAAATTTAGTGAAATGCAGGGTCTTTAGTTTTATAAATTTAAGACAATTAGCTTACTGGAAATTATTTTTCTATTACTCATTGTAAGTTTGAGATGATTTGTTGATCTGCCTTAGAGTTGCTCTGACTGGTGTGTGAAATAAACAGATGATGGAGAAGTGAGTATTGAGGAGTTCATTCGGATGATGAGGAGGACATCATATGGATACTAGAATACAGTTCTGCACAGCGTTGACAGCCTGTTCTATGCGGATGGTTTAGACAGAATGCTATTATTGTAATATACTTGTAGAAAATATTTCCTTTTTTGGAAAAAAACGGAAGAACGACTTTTTCTGTTGTGTTCCATACTAAACATATATTTTAATCTTATATTGCATAGTGTTTCTGGTAGATGAAATAATGGTGGTATCGTATTGTCTTCTTTGAAAACAAATAGAAGCTCATGGTATCATATTGTTCTCTTTGAAAAAGGATTGTGAAGGAGTTTGTCTGAGTAGCAGTAATTCTCGAACTGCACATGCGGGAAAACGAAGTGGCACATGGGCAATTAAAGAACATGAAAGCTGGTTCAATTTAGCTTACTGTATCTGTATATACATTGTCTTTACACTTCTTTAAGTTCTTGCATCAGATCTTCACTAGCACAGCTACAATGAACTTCAGCAGATGTACTGATGCAATCATGTTTGTTCAACTTATTACCTAAGCTATTCAAAAGTTCCGTCTGTGATGAGCCTATCCCAGATTTAGAAAGGTAAAGCCAGGTGGCTTTCTCCATTGCCTTGCTTCTATATAAGACCTCACTCTGTCAGCATCTGTCCACCTTCCAGCTGCGGAATATATATTGGAAAGCATAACATATGCCCCTGAGTTTTTTGGGTCCATTTCAAGGAGCATTCCACTCACTCTCTCCCCAAGTTCAACATGGCCATGGACTTTGCAAGCACCCAACATGGATTCAAGTAGGCTAATTGATGGTTTACATGGTAGCTTCTTAACAATGCCATAAGCTTCTTCCAAGTGACCTGCACTCCCAAGGAGGTCCACCATGCTGGAATAGTGCTCAATATTTGGTGATAAGCCCTGTTCTACCATAGAGTTGAAGACCATCCAACCTTGCTCAACTAAATTTGCATGGCTGCAAGCTGATAAAGCAGTTAAAAAAGTGGTGTCATTTGGCCTCACCCCTGAAGATGGCATCTTCGAGAAAAGTTCGAAGGCAACTTCACCATCCCCATGTAAACCATACCCATTAATCATTACACTCCAAGTAACAGCATCCTTTTCATTTAAGCTCTCAAAAATCTTTCTGGCAATCAAAATGTCACATCTCGCATATAAATCAATAAGGGCATTGCTGATTATCACATCTTTGTCGAATCCTTTGCGTATCACATAGGCCATCACAGTATCAGCAAGTTTTAGGCTATTTAGTTGAGCATATGCTAAGATGGAACCTAGAACTGTTATACTGTCAGGTTGTAAGCCTAACCTCAGCATATCACAGAATAAGGAAACTGCTCTTTTGACATTCTTTGCTTGGATATGCACAGAAATAATGGCATTCCACAAACTTATGTCTCTCTTCTCACTCTTTTCAAAAATTAAGAGGCATTGATTCATATTGGCAAATCTGGCATACATAAACATCAGAGATGTGAGAAGGGGAGTTTCTTGTAAAATTTCCGCTCTGATGGAATAAGCGTGGATAGACATACCCTGCAATTGGCTGCAGCATACAGGCAACAAATTGAGCAAAGTTACAGAATTCGGCCTCTCTTTCTCATCTATCATCCATCTAAAAGTGGCCAAAACCTCACTCTGACGGTCATGATGTCGATAACCACCCACCAAGGCATTCCATGACACTGCACACCTTATTGGCATAACTTCAAAAAGTAATCTCCCTGCATCTAAATCTCCGCACTTAAAATACATGCTAATAAGTGCATTGCCTAAACAAACATCAGAGGCAAACCCATGTTTAATCGCATAACCATGGAGAGCCATCCCTCCACCTAAATGAGCCTCATCACAATACATGGGGATAATGCTTATCAGGGTGATCAAATCAAATCCTGAGCTCTCCTGCAGCTGATAAAGAATTTCAGTAGCTTTTTCCATTTCTCCGCTTTGTACAGACCTGGATATTAAAGTGTTCCATGACACAGAATCCCGAGTATCCATTTTCCGAAACAGCTTAAAAGAAGAGGCAAAATGATTACAATCAGAGTAGAATGACAGCAGCGCATTTGACACATTAAGGTTTGAGCTGATGCCCATTCTGATGCTAAATGCATGGGTCGACTTACCATGCAAAACAGCCCCCAGTTTGGAGCAGGCAAAAAGGGCACTAATTATAGATACTGAATCTGGTGTGAATCCATCTGATTGCATACCACAAAATGCTGCCAAACTTTCACCCCACAACCCATTATGGACATATCCAGAAACCATTATATTCCATGATAAAAGGTTCCTATTAGGCATCAGATCAAACAGACATTCGAACTTACCTACATCCCCAAACTTGGCATACATAGACATAAGGGCTGTCAACACAGATATGTGATTTTCTAACCCATGCTTTATAACATATGCATGCAGTGATTCGCCTAAACAGATACTACCAGCAATTTCACAAGAAGGTATAATTGACACGAAAGTGACAGAATTTGGTTGCACATCAGCAAAGTGCATATCTTGAAATATCTCAAAAGATTCCAAAGGCATCTGCATTTGCACTAGAGCTGATATAGTAGCATTCCGAACAGCAACATTCTTCTTCTCCGCAATATCAAACAATTTTTGGGCAGCAGATAAATTTTCATCGCTAGAATACATTGAAATCAAAGCAGGAATTAGAAAATCATTCTTAATATATCCAGACTTGACAGCAAAGCCATGGACAGACCTCCCAATACGGAAACATCCTAAACGGGCGGAGACTGGGATTACGCTGGCCAAAGTGCTCAAATTAGGCTTCAGACCAACAGCAAAAATATGTTTAAAAACCTCAAAGGCTTCTTGATCACGCCCATGAGAATACCCAGCGAGCAGAGCATTCCAAGCAACCAAATCTGGTTGGGGAATTTTATCAATCAGTTTACTTGCAATATCTATACAGCCATTCTTCGCGTAAAAATCGACTAAAGCAGTCTGAATAACAACATTTTGATCATACCCAGTTCGCAAAACAACATTATGAATCGCTTTTAAAATCCCAAAAGCACCGAGATTTGAACAAGCTTTGATCACAAAAGGAAACGTATAATCATCAGATGGGCAACTCAAAATCCGACAATTAAAATATACAGACAATACGTGATCTTGTAATCCGAAATTGCTAAGACCCCTAATCACCAAGTTTTGCAGGAAAAGATTGGGTCTTTTTATATCATAAAAGGTCGAGAGAACTATGTCTATAGAACCCAAATGAAAACAAGACTTTAAAAGCTCCCCGAGCGAATCCTTGTGCTCAATTAAGCCGTGAACAACTAGAAGAGACTTGAAAGACCTGAGATGATTGGCGTTTTTGCAGCGAGGTAAGGAATTTAACAAGTTAATGGCTTTGGAGTTGAACGAGTATTTCATCGACCGAAAGACTGTAGAGAGATTTATAAGATAATTAAATGATTATTTGGTAAATAAATTATTTGCTGCCTTGTATTAGAGAATTGCGTTTCCCGCCATTACTACAAAACTTTACTCCTCCGGTTTTTTTAGCTGTGAGTTTTGTTTTCACTGCAGTTAAAAAACTGAGGTGCGAAAAAAAAAAAATCGAAAATATGTTTAACTTTAAAATTAATTTAAAATTAAATTAATTTTTATAATTAATTAATTTGATAAATTTAGTTATAATTTTTAATTTTTATATTTTTTATTAATAATTACGATTTAAATTTTTAGATATCGGTTAATCATTAATCTATGATTAATCGATTCATATATATATTATTTTTATTTTTATATCTTTAATTTTTTATATTTTTTTTTAAAATTTATATAAAATAATATGTTAAAATATATTTAAATTATATTTTTATTTTTATATTTTAATTTTTTTTATATTTTTTTATAAAATTTATATAATATTTTAAATTAAATTTATATTATATCATTCTTTTTCATTATATAGTAATATTTATATATAATATCTGATTAACTTTTATATATATTATTTTTTTATTATATATTGGTATTCATATTTTACTTAATAGCAGTTGATTATATTTTTTATATTTTAAAATTTATATTATAATATTTAATATTATTTAAAATTTTATTTGACTTCAAATCAACCATATTATAATTTTCAATAAATATCAAATTTATTTTATAATATTAGCTATTAATATATATAACATTAATTTTGACTAGTAAATTATGTTTGTTACGTAATTTTTATATTAAATTACTTTGCACATTTTAAATTGAATTGAACTTTATCTAATTTTTATAATAATTTTATTTTATAAATTTTAATAGTTAACCAAAAATATTGGTTAACCAAACCGAAAAATTGAAATCGATAGACTGATTAACCGAATGCAACGGACTGATTAATAGTTAATGATTTTAAAAAATCGATATTAATTAACATGTTAATTTTTTTGCTAATTGATTGGTTAATCAGTCCATGATCACCCCTATTAAAAAATAATAAGTAAATTTAAATTTAAAATTAAATTATATAATTAAAATTAAATTATCAAATTTAATTAGTTTTATTTTTATTAAAAATAAATTATATTAAAAATATAAAAATTACAGATAAATAAAATTTAAATTTTATTTAAAAGTAACAAGTAACAAATAACAAATATAGTAATATTTTTTTATGTAAATGCCAATGGCATTAGGGCACCGAATTAAATTAATTTCTAGCTAATAATAATTTCAATTAATGGCTACACTACAACTTTTGAAGATTTTTTTTCCTATGTTATTTTTCAGACTTAAAATAATAATAAAATTTTTAAAATTTAAAAAGTTTAATACATATTTTATATTTTATTATTATTTTGATATTTCAAATGTATTTATATATTTATTGTTTTTTTTTATTTTGAGATGTATTAATTATTTTTTTACATGTATATCAAGAATTAAAAGTCAGGCTTGAAAAGAATGGTGGTAGTGATAATTTTACAGTGGTAATAAGCACCTTTGTAATAAAATATGTAAATATGCTGTCTGAAAATATCCACTTCTTTCCTATTTTTCAAAATAAAAAGAGAGAAAAAACTAACATGTATAATTGAAATTTCCAAGATTAATTTTTTTCCCTTCTTTTTAAAAGAATAACATGTATATCAAGATTAATTTTAAATTTTGAAACAAAATCATGTGCCACTAAATTGAAATATATTTATAATTTTGGAATCATAGAATGTTGCTCTTATAATCCAAATATTGAGTGTTTACTACTCGTTTAATTTCTAGTGATTAATTCTTTGATTAATTTTTGTTTTCTCATAATTTTTGGAACATGTGGAAATAGTGGTTTGTGTAAGAAAATAACTAAAATTTGCCTTTCTTATTTAAAAATATAATTATTGTATATTATAAATATCTATATTATTAAAGTGTTTTGTTAAGAAAACTCTTGATTTTTTATAGGTTTTTTTAATGCAAATTTAACTTTCATTTTTGTGATTAAAGTAATATTGTAATTATATTATAAAGATATAAATATGCTTATATTATAAAAATATAATAATAAAAAAAAAGATTATTACAACACAGAAAGCCATGAAAGTCATAGAGATGAACAGTAACTGATTAATCGATCCATTATTTTTTTTAAATCAGTCAATTAATATCGGTTAACCGCTATATTGGTTTCGATTTTTAACTCGATTTTTTGGATTGATTTATCAGTTAACAACTAAAAAATTTTAATATATAAATTTAATAAATTATATAATTTATAATATTATTTTTAATAGTTAAAAATGCTTTAAAAATAAAAAAATACTAATTAAATACAATATCCATTAAAATAAAAATAAATTTTCTATAATTAATTATAAAAATTAAAAATATTCAATATAAAATTAATAACAGAACGCTAATTATGCACATAATTTTAATATTTATTTATTAAAAATATATATTTTACAAAATTATATATCATAATATTTATAAATTACATAAAAATTAAAAAATATAAGTGTAAAATTTAAAATATAATTTATAATATATATATATATATATTATTTCGATTTCTAATAGATTAACTATTAATTTTTAAAATAAAAATTATAAACTTAAAATTTTAATTTAATTAACTTAAAAATTAATTTAATTTGAAACCAATTTTTCGATTAACCATAACTACCACCCATGAAAGATGCTTTGTTGTGAATAAATAAAACATTAATTACAGTTTTTGTGTTAATCAAATCACGTGTTGGCTTTTTTTTTTTTTCGTCTGTTACACACCTTCCTAACAAAATCCCAAAATCCAATCTTTCTTTCATTTTCTCATTTCCACTTCACAAAACTCATCAAACCCTCACCAATTATCTCCCAAGTTTCAACCATGGCGGACGAGAGTGGTGCCGCTAGTGGCAGTGTTGGCGGAGGATCGGAGACAAACGGCAGATTGGCTTCTATGGACTCCGTTGAATCACGGTGGGTGTTTCAAGACGACGATGATTCTATGATTGATGATGACGATGGTGATGACGACGATGGTGGTGATGAGGATAGTCCTCGCCACCATACCGGCGTTGATTCCGACGATAATGGCGAGCAGCGGCTGATCCGTACTGGCCCTCGCATTGATTCATTTGATGTTGAAGCTCTTGAGATCCCTGGCGCTCAGCGTAACGACTACGAGGTGTGCATTGCTTTTCTTTCTTTGTGAATTTGTGTCTCTGTTGCTATGAGATTGGATTTTAGAGCTTAAGCAGCTGTATTAGATGAAGTTACTCACCTGTATGCATGTATAGTGAGTATGGCATGTATTAGTTCTTGTTATTGTCATCCAAATAAGTGAGAACCCGATTTATTAGGTCCTGAAGTTGGCTTAAATTATTAAAATATAACAAAGCTTGGATCTTTTATTTATTATGGATTTGGTGGAGTTTAGATAGCTTATATAGATTGAACAAGTTATATCAATATGCTTATAATTGTCCAAATCTAGTATAATGGTACGATTTTCGTTTTTATATTCTTCTTTTCTTAGACTTGCTGGGTTGATTATGGGGGCCCCTCCATTTCATTAAGCCTGCAGTTGGTACATCTAACTTTGCATCTTGTGTCGTACCTATTTATTTTCTCCTGGAAACGTTTGGTTTCGTTAGAAGTCAAGATACTTTTAAGCTGAGTTGGTTATATATAGTCAAACTGTGAAATACTATGTGGTGCCATTGGTTTGTGGATTGCGTATGTAGGAATACGTTTTGAATGGAACTGTGATTACAGACGTGAGCTTTTTCTTGCTGTTAAACAAAAAGGAGGCTACGACTTGTCTAGGGCATAAAATGTAGCTTCTTCTGTGTTGGATCTGACGGCAATAAGTTCAATGGCACCTTTTAATTCTTATCTGGTGATCTACGTAAGATATAATCTCGTCAACCTACGTATGAAATAAGTCTGCAACCTGAATTGAAATAAATCATTAAAACCTATGGTACTTCTGGAAGAAAATATAAAGTATTACATGGATGTAAATGTCGTGCATCACATTTCTAATTAGTGTGAATTTTAAGGATTATTTAAGCCGAGTTATATATTCTAAACAAAATGGTTGGTATCTAATTGCTTATTGTAACCACATCAATTTAGTGCCATGAGAAATGATTTGATGTTTATAAAATTATTGCTTGTCATTCCAATAAGCTGATGATTTGTATTTGACTGGAATTGTGAGGCTATCATAATTAATTCCTTGTGATTATTCATCAGGGCTTGTATTTCATGGCAATTCGACTCGAAATACTTGGTTTGTCAGATGTTTTAATTGGAATAAGCATCTTATAAACATGCTTACCTGATTGGAAAGAGTATCATTTAGCATTGGAATGATATATAGCATTGACCTCTTTTCTTTCTTACCCCATTAGATGTCTGTTTTGGTTTAATTAGGATTTTAATGGTCCTTGGTAATTTGTGGGACCAGTGGATTCCTTCCATGGTTATCAAATCTTTCCCTGTGCCTTTCTTTATGTGTAGTCTCTCTTGAACATTACTTCCTGTCTGCTTGTTTATATATTGGGTACATGTTCTTAGATTTTTGAAAGAAGTTTTATTGCATATGGACTATAAAACTGGTATGCCACACAGGTTGCCTATGGAAAAATAAGGACAAGCTGTGATGATTGTAAAACTTTAACTGCAGGATTTCACTCTAGGGAGGAAAATTATACTTGCTTTTCAGACACTTGGTGTTGTCTTTGGTGATGTTGGAACAAGTCCATTGTATGCGTTAGATGTGATGTTTACTAAAGCACCTATTAAAGGAAAAGAAGATGTTCTTGGTGCATTGTCGCTGGTCCTCTACACCCTAATCTTGATTCCCTTAATAAAATATGTCCTTGTTGTGCTTTGGGCCAATGATGATGGTGAAGGTATGCTTTATCTTGTAAACCAACAAATTCTAAAGGCCAATCTCTCACATAAATGTACATATTCCATGGCCATAAACATGTAGTTTCACCACTGTTATTTTGAATATTGTAGGTGGCACATTTGCCTTGTACTCGCTGATATGTAGGCATGCTAAGGTCAGTCTCATCCCTAATCAGCTTCCTTCAGATGCTCGTATATCAAGTTTCAGGTTGAAGGTGCCCTCACCTGAACTTGAGAGATCACTGAAAATCAAGGAAAGGCTTGAAACCTCACAGGGTCTGAAAAAGCTGCTTCTGATATTAGTACTTGCTGGTACAGCTATGGTCATAGCTGATGGGGTCGTCACCCCAGCAATGTCAGGTGTTTTTGCCTGCATCTCTTAAATGCTTTTTCCTGCTTCAGATTTATTTACATAATTGTGACAGAGATGCTAATGTTTGCTTCCGATCTATACTTTAAAGTATGTCTTCATTGCTATCTTTTTGTTTTGGATGTTCTTTATAAGTTGGTTGTGTTCATCTTGATGCAGTAACATCTGCTGTTGGTGGTCTGAAAGTTGGTGTGACTGCAATCGATCAAGGTAATCCTATAACTGTTCAATGAATTGCAATTTTCATGCTTCTCCTTGATTGTAGTAATTTCCTGCTTTAACTGGAATCCTTTCCAAACCTGAGCTTTGTATTTCCATCCCTGATGTTTGAATACGATAAATTATTTCTCTTTATTGGAGAAGAATTTTCGGTGCTTTAAACTCCCAGTAGAGGTGTGATTAGATTCTAGATTCACAGATCTTTCTTGTTCCAGAGCATTTGTTTATCTCCGTATTCATTATTTGTCATTGGAGGTGGGTGGGAGCCTCTCCTAGGTGCTAATTAACTTGAGTTGGGGGACTTTGCAAATATGCAATTTGATTCATTTTAGAATTTATAAATAGAAAAATTTTGCAAGCTCTCAATCATGTTGCTTTCCATCCATCATAGCTCCATCATAAGATGGGGGAATAACAAACTTTTTGGGAGAGGGAAATATCCAAGTTAACTTGGTTATTTAGAGGCATTCTGGATTCATTTTTGATTGTGCAATAAGTAAACCTAGATCTGATCTCTGTTTGTAACACCCTAACTAAACTAGTATATTGCTAGAGAGGTTATGTCCTGGTATTTAGAGGTATCCTGGCATTGTTTTTGCAGTCCATTTTCATGGCTCAGTGAGTGGAGTACGGTGTGGAGCAGGGACTGGATTTTTATCCTGGTATAATATGCTTAATGGTTAATTACCTGGATGAACAATTTTTTATGCATTACATGCTATTTATTTTAAGTTTCTGGTTCTTATTTATTTAGTCTTTGAACATTTCTAGCTTTGGAAGAAAAAAGACATTCTTTATCCGTGTTATGATTTAATATGTACCATAGTTTCTTGCAATATGTAAGATTCTGTGTAATCTTGATTATTCTTTTTTGGGCTCAATGTTCATGTTATATATGGGATGGGCTCAATTTGGATTGATTGCTGAATAAAATGTCTGGTTTTCTTGATAAAGTACGTGGTCAAGAAGATCTATGTGAGAAGCCAAACTATCAACTTTTTGCATGTTATTTTCTTTATCTTAATATTGTTGCTATTTTTTTTTTTTTTCTAGATTGTGATAAATCAGCTGTGTTATTGGGTTAATTATTGTTATAATCCATTTTTTCTTTGTGCAGAGCAAGTGATGATGATTTCAATTGCCTTTCTTGTAATTTTGTTCAGTGTACAGAAATTTGGAACAAGTAAAGTTGGGCTTTGTGTGGGCCCTGCTTTATTCATTTGGTTTTGTTGTCTTGCGGGCATAGGTATCTATAACCTTATTAACTATGATAGCAGTGTCCTGAAGGCATTCAATCCTGTTCACATCTATTACTTCTTCAAGCGAAATTCTAGTAAGGCTTGGCACGCCCTTGGAGGTTGCCTTCTATGTGCAACAGGTAAATAGACAAACAGGAACAATATCTTTGGGGAATAAACTTTTATCCATTTTTCTCCCTTTTTGGGTAGTGGACATGCCTTCATAATTGATTTTACATATAAATTTAGTTCTTGCTTTTTGTTGACAGACCAAAATTTTCTGCTTAACTACTGCACAATATCTGTTGTGATTCAATCCAGTCAAATCTTAAACCTGTATTAAGCATATAGGATAGTTAGTCAGGAATCTGGTTGGCTGTGATCATAGCAGCGGGGGGCCGGGGGCTGGTATAGAAGAATCATTTTTTGCGAGGACTGAAATTTTGGAAGGGAACAATGAATTTGAGTGGTGCTCATTATTTTCAACTCTTCTTTTAATAAAGATTAGATTTCTAAAATTAATGTACTTTTGGGGCAGCATTGAAATAGAGCATAGAAATAGGGAGCTGAGCATCTAAGTTGTTGGAGAAATGGTTATGGCTTATATGTTGGATAAGGTCAGGTTTGATTTAGATTTAAATGCTGAATTGCAATAGTTTCTATATGTTTATTTTGTTTTCTTAAAGTTCAAGTCAGATCCAGATGAGATTTTGGCTTTGATTGTTAGTATGTTGTGTTCCATATCATGGTGGCATTGGTTTAATGTTAGGCCTAATTAAAGTCTGAAGTGCACTTGAGATTCAACTAGCTTTATGTCCAAGGAGTTGTGCTCTATTTACCAAAATTATCTTTGGTTCTGAAGTAGTGCAGATTGGGTTTTATGATTTTATCAGAGTTTGGTTTTCTGCATTTGTGATTGGCTGTGATTCTCAAACTGCCTCACTTTGATTGGAGCTTCTGCCTTTGTAATGTGAGGGCTTGTGGGGTTTGGACTTTTATTAATGGGTGTTTACTATAGATCAAAAAAGAAAAAAAAAAAAAAGGGAACTGTATGTTTACTGATTTCTTCACATCCATTTCCTTTTGTTTTGTCAAGGATGAACTGACCACTGATATTCAGTTAGATGTTTCAGGGTGCATGTTATATGTTGATGACAGGTTTAGATAACTGAAGCTGAGGTTAAGATAAACTATAAGCTGAAACTTTTTTGGCATTCCGTAGATTTTAGGCTAAACAGAACCAAAATGGAACTAAATGGACCACTTTTATGCTTACATGAGGCACTTTCTCCCTAATGAAGTGATGATCAAATTCAACATCTTTGTTCTGGTGTCCTGCATACATTTTCTGCTTTTAGCTTTGAGCATCATGAATTTTGCATTAACTGGAAGAGGAACGAATTCAAATGTCCTATTATCACCCTTCTGTAATTCAGTTGAATGGTTGGAGAACAATTGTGAACCCTAGTGTCATATTTGGTGGGGACTGATCTAGAATGCCTTGAGTTGTTCCAAGTTATGAAGGATCCATATAATCCAATTTAGCAGGACCCTCTCATTGTAAAAACAATCTTTCATATAGCAAAATGTATTATCTGATATCTATGTTGCTGTAAATGTTTACTTGGATAATATGTTTGGTGCAATGGAATTTCCCATCCTTGTCATATAACAATATTATTGTGCTGGCCTTTCTTTTGTAACTTGCTGATTATTTCCTTCTGTTTCTTTCCCTCTAAGGTTCTGAGGCAATGTTTGCAGATCTTTGCTACTTTTCTGTCAGATCAATTCAGGTAACAAAGCAAGAAAATGCAATTTTGCTGTCATGGATTTAATACATTCTCTCTCTCTCTCTCTCTCTCTCTCTCTCTCCCTCTCTTCTCGCCTATTTTTTTTTTAATTTTCTTATCCCATAATGTCAGAACCAGTTGGCACATCTGATGTTTCTATTCTCAACTTTTCGATTGCAAGATTTCTGATTTATTTAATAGTGATCATTTGCAGCTCACATTTGTATTTCTTGTATTGCCTTGCCTTTTGTTGGGCTATTTGGGTCAAGCTGCATACCTCATGGACCATCATACTGGAGGCATTGCTGAGCAAGCATTTTTTCAATCAGTTCCAAGTAAGATGCATCCTGTATCTGTGCTAATAAAGTCCATGCTGTTGCTTGAGATGTATCATTTGGCAGTCAGTATTATGCAGTGCACTCTTATTTTTGAAGAAATAATTTCTGTCCATTTATTGCATTGTGGTGTTTAATGATAGACTATTCTCATTTTTTATCCTTTTATATCTTGATTCTGTTCTGCAGGTGGTGCTTTTTGGCCTGTCTTGCTTGTTGCTAACATAGCTGCTCTAATTGCCAGCCGGGCAATGACAACAGCTACTTTTTCTTGTATAAAGCAATCAACTGCTCTTGGTTGTTTCCCCCGACTGAAAATCATTCATACATCTCGAAAGTTCATGGGCCAGATTTATATTCCTGTTATAAACTGGTTTTTGCTAGTAGTCTGCCTGGTGTTTGTCTGCTCCATCTCAAGCACCACTGAAATGGGAAATGCCTATGGTAATTCTTGTTTCCTCTAAAGGGATGATTTTTTCAAGCATTTTCCATATCTGTTTCTTTCTTTCTTTCCGCATATATATATATATATAACTTTGGCCACAAACAGGCCCCACCAGGTAGTAAATAAGGAACATGCCTTTAGAAGAAACATATAATTCTTATCTCCTGGTCTAGTACTCAGTGAACTCTGAAAGGCTCCAGATTAATTTATCTTTCCGCTAATTTGAATCCATGAGTACAAATTACAACAAGATCCTAATTGGTAGGATACCTCCTGATCTTCCATATTGTATTTTACGTTTTTTCCCTCTTATAAAATTTTCATATCTTGTACATAGTAAAACTAATATCACAGATCCCGGGTTTTAATTTTAATGAGGGTTTTTCAAGAGTTTCCTACATTAAACAGAATTTTTGAAAATTGTATCATTTCTTAATACTCAATTTTATTGTTTGATATGATTCTGATCCAACGTTTGTTTGCCATAAGTTGCCTTTTCCATTCTCTTATGAGTACAAATCAATCAATATTTCTCGCTGATTACATTTGTCTGAGTTTGGAAGGATGCTTGGCATCTACTGATCTCTGAGCATTATTTTAAAGCATTAAGAGGCCGGAAATGACATTTCTGCTGGGTAGGCATTATGCAAGCCAACTTGTAGCATATAATATTGCTTGCCCAACCTTTCTCTCTTTCATCTTGTCACCTTCCTCTAGTTTTGGTCATTGATTAGTAAGTTGTTCAATGAATTTTTCTTTTTAATAAATGTCCTTATCTTCAAGCTAGTAAAGCAGGAATTAGAGAATAGGTCCCTGGAAATGAATATATCATTCTCTTTGACTTTTCCATCACCTACATACATTTCAACATTGTGTTTTGTATACCTTGTTGTCAGTCCACGGTGTCCTTTCTGGACCTTTTACGAAAGTGGTGGTGATGATGTGTTTATGTTAACTGCGTGGACTGGATATCTGAGAATTGCGTTGAACTCTGGCATTTCCTGGGCCATAACTAACTGTTGCACTACTATACTCCTGTTCATTAATTTCCTTGTATGATCATCACTACAAATTTTCTGTGAATATGTTTCATGAAAATTGTGATATGTTTGATTTGCTTTCTTTGCAGATAGTAATAAATCGCTGTATTTTTTGAATTGAAATGGGGCAAAGAGGCTAATGGTTCATAAATTGGTTGCATGACATGTATGGAGTGGGAACTTTACATGCATATGAAGTTCTATGAACAGCTTTGCTTTGCTATTATAAGAAACTATTAATTGTCTAATGTTGACTGGTTATACAGGTATTGCTGAGCTTGGGGTGATGATGATGACGACAATTTTAGTAACTCTTGTTATGCTTCTTATATGGCAGATAAACATCATTATCGTTCTGAGTTTTGTGGTAATTTTCCTAGGAATAGAATTGACTTTTCTCTCATCAGTTTTAGCAATGGTGGTGGATGGAAGTTGGATTATACTGGTTTTGGCTGCAATAATGTTTCTTATAATGTACATCTGGAACTATGGAAGCAAGTTAAAATACGAAAGCGAAGTTAAGCAAAAATTGTCAATGGATTTAATGCGAGAATTGGGCCCAAATCTTGGCACAATCAGAGCCCCAGGTATTGGTTTGCTTTACAATGAGCTGGTAAAGGGAGTGCCAGCAATTTTTGGTCATTTTCTCACCACTCTTCCAGCAATCCACTCCATGATAATATTTGTATGTATAAAGTATGTTCCAGTTCCAGTTGTACCTCAAAGTGAGAGGTTCCTTTTCCGGCGAGTTTGTCCTAAAAGCTATCACATATTTCGTTGTATTGCCAGGTAACTTGTTCAGTCCATAAGCTGGGGCATATTATGATTTGAAGTGTTGAATATTGAGAAAAAAAAAAAGTAGAAAACCATGACCTTTTATCCAAATGTACCAACACGTGATAGCAAATTTTTGAAGACAGAGCCTCTGAGTTGGTGTGAAGGAGATTGAATTTGAGATATTGTTGTGATAATGCCGTAGTGAGTGAGCAGCTTAGCGAGCTGAAACTCATAAAATATGAGGTCTATTTCTCTTTACACAGCGTTGATAGTGATACCTTAATATCAAGAATTTACATCATAGAATTGATTGGCCCCTGAAAAGGGTATTGCACTAAATAAACCGAAAATGAGGACTTATGGAAGAGAGTTGTCATCCTCTGTTCTCAGCTTAGTGACTTTTTTTAGCTCACATAGAACTATGGGTTGACCTTGCAATTTTTGGGGTATTTATAGAAATAAATCCTGTTTCATTAATTTATATATAATGCACATATCACTGACCTACCTAGCCCTATCCTATTTTCTTAAAAAGATGAGACTTCTCATTGGACAGGTATGGCTATAAGGATGTCCGCAAAGAGAATCACCTGACATTTGAACAACTATTAATTGAGAGCCTAGAGAAGTTCATTCGTAGAGAAGCCCAAGAAAGGTCCCTGGAGAGTGATGGGGATGATGATGCAGACTGTGAAGATGAGTCCTCCAATACAAGACTTCTGATAGCTCCAAATGGGAGTGTTTATTCACTTGGGGTGCCTCTTCTAGCGGATTGCAGGGACACAAGCAAACCCATTTCGGAAGCAAGCACTTCAGAAGAGGTGAATCCAGAAACATCTGTGGACCAAGTAGCGCCTGATGCGGAGCAAAGCCTTGAGAGGGAGCTATCCTTCATTCGCAAGGCTAAAGAATCCGGAGTTGTTTATCTTCTTGGTCATGGAGATATTAGAGCAAAAAAGGAGTCCTTGTTTTTAAAGAAGTTAGTGATAAACTACTTCTATGCTTTTCTAAGAAAGAACTGCAGAAGAGGGATAGCAAATTTGAGCGTTCCCCACTCACATCTCATGCAGGTTGGCATGACATACATGGTTTGACAGTTGATTTTCCCCCAAAATAAGGCAAGTCTTAATTGCTTTTAATACCCCACATCTGACGTTTGCAACTGCTGTTAATTGGAAGTTGCATTCCTGAGCTTACACATTTTTGTCAATTTCTCGATGTGAGAGGCACATTTGAGTTCGTACATGTTTGCACCATCAGGCCTCTCATTGCCCGCCCTCCCAACAGTTTCACTCATTGAAATCAGAAAGTTTTGTATTCGTAGTCTTGATATTGGGTTGCCTTTTGGTATAAATATTGATATTTATTGTTACAGATGCATGTGCAATCAACCCTTGTAATTAACATTTCCAAGTGATCTGAATGTGATTTTGTTAAAAGAAATTCCACTACAAAATGATCTTGAAAAAGGAAAGTGATTATTATGTTGTACAACATATGAAGTTATTTAGTGAATTCACATGACCACTGCTATTGCAAGTCTTTTTGTTTTACTTTTTTGCTATGGTAAAGCTTTTCAATGCTTTCAAAGGGTACATGAGATGTCAATTATCCTTTTGAAAGGATAGTTAGAAATTATGTCTGATTGATTGCATGGGTGAAAGTTGGAGGTTCATAGACATGACCTGGAACATAACATGTCACTCTGCCTCTAGGGGCGATGGTTGGTTTTTATTTTCTTTGCTTTTTTTTTTTTAATTTTCTTCATTCATAGATAAATTCCCACAACTTTGAGAATACAATTTTAGTAGGATTTTCATTTGACGTTGAATGATATCTATGAGGTAAAAGACGTTGAATGACAAGCAATTATCATTATCATTAATTCCAATTCATGAATTTCACAATTAGAGAAATAAAAAGCTCATGCCAGTACTTGTATTTTTTTTCGTAATTCAACCAACTTAAATCAGCATTAGACTTAAAAAGTTAAAACAAATGTCAAGTTCTCTTTGATAGCAGGAAAAACAGAAAAATAAAATGCAATAATAAAAAATTTAGAAATTAATTCGAAACTAATTGATGATTTAAAAACAAACTTAAATTATATAAATAAAGAAAAAAAAAGTTGAACATCGGACCTTTGAACACCAAGAGCCTCTCACTTTTCTTTCTTTGGACCGTGTTCACCCACAACTCAAAAGACTTTACACATGGAAGTGGGTAGATGCAAAATTTACGAAAGTGGTCAAAATTTAAACATAAAAAGAAAAAATAAAAATTGAGGAGCCAAAGTAGAAGAAATAAGAAATTAGAAGGATCAATCTAGAAAATAAGCTTAAATCAATATAAAAAAGTGGCAACACAATTTTTGCTGCCCATAGAACTAATAAATCCTAAGATATATATCGGATTTGAGCAGAATATGATAAGGTACTCAATAATTGAATGATCCTCAAATAATTTAAAACATCGTAAACGATAATATAAAATTTATCGAAATGAAAATTTTAATATTAAAATAAGATTTTATCATAAGTGAAATAATAATAATAAAAGAATATTTAATAAATTATATAATAAATAAGGGTAAATATGTAAAATATTTTATTAAATTTTGAAATAAATTAAAATAAAAAAATATTTCTTAAAATGGTAGGTAAAGAATAATAATAATAATAATAATAGATGAAAATGGCTTACAATTCCAACTTTTATTTCATTTAATAAAAAAATAATTTATTTGTAATTTTGCTGCTCTTCCCAAGTCACCACGTCATTGATCGAGGAGTCAGAAAAAGTCAAAAAACGGAACTTTAGGACTCAAAAGCATAAGGTCATTTTTATTTCATTTTTTGAGATTCATTTTTAGGTTGAACCAGAATTTGGTCCGAGTCAAAGATTTCTGAGTCAACCCAATTTTTTTCAAGTCAAACTGAGTTTTTACTATTTCCGAGTTTCATGTTGAATCGACTCGAATTTCTTGTCGAGTCACGGTCCAACCGGTCCGACCATCCGAGTCAAACCAAATTTAATAACCATGTATATATATAACTTATTTGTATTATTATTAGAAGTAGTGATTGAGACAATAAAAAAAATGTTATTTCACAAAAATCTTCAGGGAGAATGTTGTTAATATTCCAAGGAGAGCATAATGTTGTTAGACGATTAGATAAACCTGACTTGTTGACAAAGCGGTATTAATACTTTCCAGCAACATATGCAAGCAAAGCTTAATATTATGAATCTTCTCCAGATACCTGTGAAAGCCTATTGCTAGTAAGAACAATGGAGGACACCTCACTAGCAGCTCCAACACCTTCACCCATTGCAACTCCAACAAGTGACGATGCTAAGGCAGCAGCATCATTGATTCCATCACCAACCATGGCTACGATATTTTGATCCTTCTGAAGTTCAATAATGAACTTTTTCTTTTCATCTGGTTTAACACCAGCTAACACCTGTTATACACAGCACATGTTGGAAATATCAAAGCAGGCTTCATAGCATGACATATCATCCACAGAAAAACTGAAAATCTGCTATGTGTTGACATATCAAGCAAGGTCAACTCCTGAAAAAGGCAGTTATAAGGAGCAAGATTTACAGTTTGAACCGCTAAAAAACAGACCAAATGGATCCTCAAGCATTGCCAGCAAATTTTACGTTTGGAATCAATCTCAAGCATGGAACCACCATTGAAAGTAATGTGTAAACATAAACTCTTAATGGTTTCCAAATTAATTGAAATATAAATTATCATAATAGAAAATATATTTCGGTATTGTCTGAAGACAAATGTAGCTTGGACCCAAAGGCTCAAGGGGTTTACAACAAACTTTGATTCAAAAAGACAAAGCACGGCAGAATCTAGATACCATCTGCAGAAGCACACTTCAGCATTAGTTAGGCTGCATTTAGCACAAGCAGGTAAAGGACTTTATACCCTACCAATCAAATCATGAGAAGTTACGGTTTACATCTGATTCCATTTAATTTTTTCATATTTCTACAGGTGAACACACATCTCATAGTCTACCTTCCAATGAAAGGATAAGTTTCTTACCTTCTCTTTTGGAATACCAACAATGGATGCAACATACTCAGCAGCATTCTTTTTGTCACCAGACAGCATGTATGCATCAATTCCTTGCTTAGACAAAGATTCAACAACATGTCTAGCATCTTCTCTAACCTGATCTTCCAAGTATATAAGACCAGCAAGGGTGTTATCTACTCCAACATAAACAACTGATTGATCTTTAGCATCCTTCATGTCATGAAATGGATTCTCATAAACTTCATTCCTGCATAAAAGAACCACGCAAGTGAAATACATCACAAGAGAAGAACAATTAAATTCCCATGTGGAAACAGCATAATTCCAATTTGATTAAGTACTCTTATCACTACTTATTCCCCATTCACCTTTGACATTTACTTAATAATATGCTTCTAATATATGAGATGTATTAGTGTATATATATATAGGATCCCTGTTAGATAATGATATTTATCATGTGAAGGAGCAATGGACATGGATGACTGAGCTGCCTGTATTTCATATATCAAATAAATGTTAGTTTGCAGATAAGCCAAGCTGAGATGAAGTCTGGCATGCTTAAGACCAATTCATTTTGAGATGACTTCCAAAATTACAATTCAACTCAGATGCCATGTCAACAAGCTAAGCTTAAGATTATTCATATCATCTCCAACTGAGCTAATGCCAATAGATTTAAAAATTATGAATGAAACTATTTACTAAGTTATTTGAATAAATAATTATTTGAAAAATTTTCAATACATTTAACATACTTGGCCTATGCTAGAATTCATATGGCTGAGAAAGTTAACAGTTTCTGCTCAACATTTTTTGCAGTAAATAATTTTAAATAGGTTCTCTCCAATTGAAGCTGATTGCAAATTTTATCTACCTTGATTGCAATTAATGTTAAAAGTGTTACACCACTGAATAGGAAAAAGAAACTATTATGGATTAAATTGCAGCAAAATAACAACTCCTGGAATTAACCAAGAAAATTATGATTATATGTTTGGTTATGGCCAAAATGGGTTAGCCACAGAGATCATACAGGAATATGCTTAAGTTGCTGAACTTGTTTATTCTTCCTGTTGGCACTGAAGAACTTACAAAGCATAAACTAGAAAATTCTGATATCATGTTTCAAGGCTTTTCAAGAGAAACAGTGGAAATCTTACATCTCAAAAGGACAATCAGGTATATTTGCCAACAAATTTGAATGACTTCAAACTTTGGTCACATTAATATACAAAGGGAGCTATGAGTAAAAACCTCTGAACCCAATCTAATGTTCCAACAGACACCCTCTTGTTCTACATATTCTTCCAAGAAAAAGGTCTAGCCACTACAACTGAATGATACTTTGCCCTAACCTCGAGACATTTATTTTCACTCAACCTCCCACAAATCATTCCCTTGGCCAACATCATCAAATTGCATATAAATGGCTAAAAAAAAAAGCTTTCCAGACACTACACCACAGCATGAACTGTGTTTGTGAAAATATACAACATCTTCATTGCACTAGATAAAGTTTACAAGCCAAATGATTGTCCCCATGCTTTGGAAACTGTAAAGTCACCAATTTTGAGGTAAGAAAACAAGAAATTATGAAAAAGAAACCCAAATAATATAATACTCATCAAAAGGGACCCTTTAGGTTGCCTTCTGTATTGAAGTTGTAGAATATTTGCAACAAAATTATCTGCCATGTTTGGACAAATTGCATATTAATGGACTATGTTAGCAATTATATAGTGCTGGTTTCAAACTCAAAATAATACCATTGTACAATTATTTCCGCAAAATTCACCACAATTGTATTATAAATTCATGGAATTCAAAATAATTCAACTACTACTTCCATGGATTCAATCTCGGTAAATCAAATTCAATTGAACACAGTGGAATTTCAAAATACAGTTTGAACAGCAAGAGAATTTTATGGACAAACAAAACCCACACCTCCACCTTGTTTTCACTAAAAAACTCAAGAGACAAACACTGCACATGTGATTACCACCTTAAAGATACTAATATAGGTCAATCCATTCTCATACACCTGGCCAACAAAGCTGGCACTGAAACTGAAAGCTACACACGAGTGAAAACATTACCTGTATAAACATTCTATGTAATTATCCCCCCACTGCCATCCACTAGAAAATTGGAAGCAAAAGCAAAGTTTACATAAGTTGGTTCGCAAGTCTCATCCAAATTAAAGGAAGCATACCATTATCTGCAATATAGAAATTATTTATAAAAGTGGAATACTACAGGATCTGCTTCCCTTTTTTTCTAAAAAAATGGTTTATCTTCTCAAGAAAGAATATCCTAGAGCAAGCAAACATATCTGCCTAAACTAACCCATGGAAAGAGGAAAAAGAAAGAAAAAAGCAAAGCTATTTCCGCTGAGTTTAAAAGAACAAATGAAGAATTACAACTCAAAATATGTAAAAAATACAAAATAAAAATGTAGCATCAATTTATGTTCTCGTTTAAGAATCATCATTTGGAGCATGGGAAAACAAACAAAATCAAGTACTGCCGTTATATCAATATACTAATGGGAAGTTTAAAAGTTGCAGCTGCATAATTAGCAGATAAAAGTTAAGACTGACACAAACCAAAATTCAATAAATATGAATTCGCAGACAGATGATCAATACTTTACAAAATACAATAGAGCATTCTCGAAAATATGTGAGGGAAATACCCCAGGAATATGATACTGATTTTCCCTAATTCCAGGATATGTACTAAGATCGGTGGTAGCCAAAATAATACATGAGCACATAATGTCAACTATCTTACACTTCATGTTGTCAACCATATAGAGAGACATCTTAAATTCCTTTATAATAACCAACGACATGCTAAATTCAAATTGTACAACAGTAATTTCTCCAAATCAAATAGGCTCCTCAGCCTCAGAAATCTCTCTCCAACCAATCCACCACAAGTAGCTGCTGACACTCACCTACTGAAGAGACAAATAAATTAACAATTACTACTAAACTTGCCATTCGAAATCTAATAGAATGGAGGTAGTTGTAAGATACACTCATGCAAACAAGGCATCATGAAAACTCGATGATTAGGGACATACCATAAAGAACATTAGTTGCTCCTTATGAGAATCTTTTGCAACTCTACAGAGAAATATCTCCTTCAATAGCTTCCTGACCTGCCACTAATCCATCAAATTGTGAATGAATATGGAACCCTGAGTGTATGCTAATGTCTGGCTTCATTTGCATACAGAGGTTCCTAATAAGAGGTAGTTACTGATGATAACATTTACAAAACTTCGTACATAATTAAATTTGTCTCTGTTTATAGACAAAAAATACAAATAATTAAGTTTGTCTACAAGCAACAAATGTCAACTTAGTTTCCAGAGAATTAATTTTTCTGATTCCAACTTCTTCCAAAGGAGGTGCTGTAAAACCTACACATATCAGATTTCGTCAATGAGTTATAATTTCACTATTGGATGACCAAGTGAATCTCCCAATAATGAAATTCGTAGCTACATCATCAAAAAATTTAATAAAATAACATAAAGGGCACAATGGAAATAATGAAGCAGCACACAGAAACTGAACCTTTCAGGAACCAATGCTAGTGCAACACCAATGAACAGTTAGCAATAATCTATGCGCATACAGCACAAACTGCTGACTAGTCAAAGACCAACAATCAAAGTGACTCTTCTCATGCACAAAACAATTGTAGGATAGAGGCACTAGAGTCTCAATCAGCACATGTAAATACGTGAAGCATGCCACAGGGACTGCAGTATCACCAATATTATATTAGGTACGTCTCCAGCTTATTGGAAAAAACAGACAAAAGTAAAGCTGGTGCGCAAAGAAGCAATCACTGAAAACGTTATAATTATGTAATAGTTCATGGTCTACAAATAGATAATAAATGAGGATAAATTTACAAAACATTAACAATGAAGAAGTTGCAGACATTCAATAGTTGTTTTTTCTTTTCAGCTGGATGAAGAAATGGGCATATAATATTAAAATTAATGATGAATGATTGTCTGCTTACCTCGAAGGTTAGATTTGAAACCACAACTTGTAAGATGCTTTGCAAGCTCCTCTCCCAATTGTTTTTGCCAATTTGGTACAACTTTTGCCTCAGATACAGGCCATACTATTGCAGTCTCTGTTGTCAGGTTAACACTAGCTGAAGAGACTTGTTGCTATACATAATGTGAAAGACAAAAATAAATAAGAAACCACATAATAGTTTCAAATAAACACACATGATTTGCCTATCTTCTTCTCACCCCAAAAAAAAAAAAGAAAGAAGGAAAACAATCACAAGTCGAAATAAATTCCCATCAAACTGCCACTGTAAAAGAAAGGACTTCCAAAACCCACCAAGCCAGAAATCTGAATGAAATTCGCCATGCAACCAAATGTGGCTTTTGGGAATAACTTAATAGCTAAATTGATGACCAAACTTGTTCAGTGGGTCCATTGGCTCCAAATAAATTTGAACCCCTCAAATACCTAAACTTGTAAATCAATAACCTTGAAAATCTTCGAGCACTCTGAAAGTACTGTGTGCCATTTTATTTTATTTTAAAATTCAATGGTCTGACAATTACAAAATCTGCAAGCTTAGGTCTATGAAAGTTATCAAATTTACAAGTTAGGTATGAGAAGGATTCAATTTTAAATACAAAAAGCCAATAGACTTTTCTTGACAAGATATGGTCTCTCTCGATATATATATCTGGGATTTAAGACTTAATATCAACTTTTTAAAGAAGAAAAAAATTTCACCAATATTTGCATTTCCTAAATTTCAAAATTCAACTAAATGTAAACTGGTAAAGGATTAGATTTCTGTTTCAGTTCGTGGATGACAAAGGGAATGCATGAGGGAGCATTTACTACTCTATTGTATTAGCTAAAAAACCTTTTTTCGTTTCAAATTTAGCTTCTTTCTCTCACCCGCTATGTGGAACAGCAAATGAGGCCACCAAGCAATACTATTTGAAATGGATAAAATAAAATAATATCACTTACTTGGCTTTCCAGTATTTTCTTTACACTAGCTGCGCATCCACCACAAGTCATTCCCTGCCAGAGAAGGAGAGTTAAACTTAGCGTAGAGCCCAAGAGGAAGCAAAACCCTGATAAAACATGCATGGAGAGAAGAAAATTCGTACTCCAACATCCAGTATAATAACGTCAGGAGACAGCTGTGATACGTCCTTCGCAGCTCCGGCAGCCAAATTCCACTTGGCATCTCCGCATTCCGATCCATCGCCGCCACCTCCGCCATCCCCACGAAATGGACCGCCGCCGCCGTTGGCAGAAAAAGACGGCGCGGAGTTGGAGACACAACGCAGACGGTGACGGAAAAGCGGCAAGACGGCGGACAAGGCCCTTGAAGAAGAAGGGCTATTGGGAGAAGGAAAGGAAGTGAGTGAGCGGGTAATAAGGCGTTGAGTGGGGAGGAGAAGAGAGGGGGATTTGGAGGTAAAATGGCGATTACGAGCTTTGGAAATGGTGCAGAGAGTGAAGGAAGACATTGAAGTGGAGAATGCAGAGTCCATTGGAGAGAAAAAGATGAAATTTCTATGGAATTTATGCAATTGTAAGCAACTGAGAAGCCATCTGTCTGGGAGGAATAACAAAGTTTATCTATCTGTCCAGTTATTAGATAATGACAGTATGGGCCTTTCAATATTCTGAAGCTGACTGCCATAGTAAGACCTTTTTTCCTTTTCTGAAATAACACAGCCAGACCTTATTTGTTTTGTTTAAAAGCATCTACTTTTTTTAAAGTTATTTTTGAATCATTTTAAATTTTATTATATTATATTGATCCTTTATTTGGATAGATGAAATTGTAAGTATTTAAAAAAAAGTAATTAAAATTTATCTTACTTTTTAATATTTGATGTTTTAAATAAATTAGAATAAGTGAAGAAAAATTAAATTTATCGGTTTACTCTGTATCTTTCAAAACATTTCTTTCTAATTTGAAAAATAAAACAGAATAAATTGAATTTTTATTTTCTTCGTTAAAGTAAATTTAATTTACATTCATCCAAATAAAGGATGAGTCTTTGAACTTACTTTATTATACATTAAATCTAATTTTGTTAATTTAAAATAAAATAGTAGTATTGTTTTTTACTATATATTAGTTCTTTTTTTTTTTGATAGACTATATACTAAATTCTTAAATTTTCATTTTTTGTTTAATTTTTTTTATTATTATACTATAGATTAAAAATAATATATATATATATATATATATATATATATATATATATATATATATATATATATATATATATATATATATATATTATACACACACACTCCCATTAGACAATTCTTAATTCTTCTATTGTAAAAGCTGCAATCTTTTTATAATCTTTTCTGTTAGAAAACGCATCTATTAAAATCTTGGTTATACTAATTGAGGTAATTTTAAAAAATATATAAAAAATTAAAAATTTATATTTTTTTTCGTGTAATTGAGGTATAATTCATGTGTAACACGAAAATTAGATAAAAAATAAATTCTGCCAAAATACAACTTTATTTCATTTTCCTTAAAAATTGAAGTTTGAACACAATATTTTTATTTTCTTTTACAATTTGCAAAAATTAAATAAATAAAAACATAAGAAGAAGGAAGAAAAATCAAACGCATTTTGAGCTTTATGAAATTTCAAAACGAATAAATACTGTGAAATTTTGAAATCATAACTATAATAGACAAATTTGATAAGAAATAGAACAGAGAAGCTGGCTATTTGAGATGGACTCCTATTCGAGAATACTATAGCCAACAAGTGATCAGGTCCTGGCCTCTTGCTGTAGAGAATGCACCATAACTTTGTGCTTTAAGGACATGATAATTCAAGTATCAAGCTGATTGTTCATAGCAAGTCTTCCCTTGCCAACGAATATACGAAATTAGCCTGCATGCAAAGAAAATACCACTTTATGGACTGTTCAATCTCCATAAAAATGGACTTCTTTTGTTCCCACATTAATGATACAAGAAAACCAATGAATTTTGACTCGGTAGTGCTAGAGATGTCTACGAAATTATGAAGCCAGTTGGATCCTAACAAAACAGAAAATGTTAGGACGTGCAAACAACGGGTCAAGAAGACTTGCTAATTTATGTCTTTTGAATCCAGGAAGAACATCTTTGAATTAGCCAGCATCGCTTCTCTACTTCCTCTATATGTCGTATAAACATAGAAAAACTCTAATGAATTGTCATAGTAGTATTGAGCCATAAACCTTGATAACTAAACATAAATACAGCTCATACAGCAATGAAGTACTGGTTTATAGGAGGATGATGCTATGATCAGTCAATATATCTATCTCCAATACTGCCTAATTTTAAAAAATGCAAATGCACACGCAAACTAATTTAAGATTTTGACCATATAACACCAAAAATAAATTCTTGAAACATACAGCTTCCCATGGTTTTTAGATGTAGCAGCTTGTGCAAATAAGTGCAAACTTCAAAGGCGTAGCACGTCCAATAAATGCATAACATCCTTAGTCTCCTAGCACTCCTATATGTGAGAAGTAAAACTGAAAATAAGGAAATGAAGCACCATGAGTAATAACTGACAAAAAGCACATTCAAAATTTGTTGCCAAACAAGTGTAACAAAAGAGGAGTAAAGAAGAATATGAAATAAAAGCAATACAAATAAAAGGCAATAATAGGAAAATGTGAAATAAAAGCAATTACAAGAAGAGAAAAATTACTCAGTAGCATTTATTTTTGATGTCATAGTTGTTAAGCATGTCCCCAAGTCTGTTCCAAGTAATACGACAAACCATGGGTTCATGAGCATCTCAGAAATCTTTGAATCTATAACAACACAGGGGGCATGAGCAATAATTGGCTAATAGTCTCCTTTCCCCTTTAAGCATTGTTGTCTCAGAAGAGGACAAGATAAGATTTCTATAAATCCCTCTCCAAAAGGAGCCCTGCAAAAGCAGTTACACAAGAATTCCCTGCTATCCCTCCTCCCCCTTTCCTTTCCAACTAAATACAGAAAAAAAACAAAAGAAGAAAATCGTTTCCTGCCCTTAGTTACAATGTCTTTTTTCTCTCTTTTGCCTTTAACCGAACTATTCTAAGTGAGCCCTTGCTCCATTTCTGCTTCTTAGCTTCCAATTGCACTTGGCCTTTTTTTCTTGCGAGCATACACTTGCAGCTTCTTAGGCCTAGAGGAGTCCAGCCCTGTTGGATTAGCAGCTTCTTCATCAATGCCACCCTCTTGAAAAAAAGTTTTGTCCTCAAGACTAAGCTGGGGATATTCATCTCTCATAACAAATTCATCCTCCCAAGTTGCATCATCAACACTCTTTGCCTACCACTGCACCAACCATTGAGTCACATTTTGCACTTGGGACCTATTCACATCATTATAGACGCTCTCCTGTTCGATTTGGGGCCGTTGGATGCTGTTCTGGGAGTAGAGTGGTTGCGAACTCTGGGCAACGTTACAACTGGGACCAACGATGGATGCAATTTGATTATAGGGGTAGATCGATAGAGTTGATTGGTCTGGGAGGGACCTCAGCTGAGTCGGATGCCTTACAAATGTGGTTAGACGGGGTTAGTTTGAAGCATCTATGCAGGGATCCCAAGCCTATTAACCCCCCATCAAACATAGAACGAAGTCTTGCTCCATCCCAGAGGTCAGATGTTGACTGCCTTCAAGCTCATTTTTCAGAGGTGTTTGGCCCGTTGACAGGGTTACCTCCTAGGCATTTACACAACCACGCTATTCACTTGATCTCGGGACAAGAGGCTGTGAGCATCCGACCTTACCGGTATCCTAACCTACAGAAGGAAGAGATAGAGAGACAAGTAGGGGTGATGCTGCAGCAGGGAATTATCTGCCCAAGCTAGAGTGCTTTTTCCAGCCTAGCTATACTGGTTAGGAAAAAAGACGGGACCTGGTAGTTGTGCATCAATTATAGAGCCTTGAATAAGGTGACGGTGGCTGATAAATATTCGATTACAGTAGTCGAGGAGCTCCTGGATGAGTTGGATGAGGCTATGTACTTCTCAAAGTTAGAATTGAAGATAGGGTTTTACCAGATTCGAATGAGGGAAGGAGATGAACAAAAGATTGCCTTTAGGACTCACGACAACCACTATGAGTTCTTGGTGATGCCTTCCGGCCTAACAAACGCACCATCCGCCTTCCAGAGTGTTATGAACAACATCTTTAGACCATGGCTGCGTCGTATGGTGCTGGTATTTTTTGATGATATCTTGATCTCCAGCAGGAGTTGGGCGGAGCATTTGGAACACTTGACTACCATCTTACAAGTATTACAGGACAACCACCTTAAGGTTAACCCCAACAAGTGCTCATTTGGAACACTTAATTGTGTGGTTCTCATCTATCCTACTTTTTGTCTTCTTCAGGATATTCTCACCAAGGAGATCATTGGGCATAGTACTAAAAGGGAGGAACTATATTACATGGATGACTACAGCCCGAGTAAAGCAAACAACATGCAACAAATAGCAAGTGTTAAAGAGAGACAAATTTGGCTTTGGCACCATCGGTTAGGACATCCATCTTTCACTTACATGAAGCATTTATTTTGAAATTTATTTTCAACTTTATATAATTCAAACTTTAAATGTGATACCTATATTTTAGCTAAAAGTCATAGAGTTTCATACCTAATAAGCTTAAATAAAAGTGATGTTCCTTTTGCATTAATACATTCAGATGTGTGGGGACCTTCCCCAATTTCTTCTTCTACTAGTGTTCGCTGGTTTGTGACTTTTGTGGATGATTGCACCCAAATGACTTGGCTTTACTTGTTGAAACATAAAGATGAAGTTTTTGGTGCGTTTAAATTCTTTCATTTAATGACCATATGACATTTGACTCAAAAGATTTTTCTGAGATTACTCAACCTCGACGATCAAGCATCTCTAATGCAAATGGTGTCACATACTCAGTAACTGAAGCTGGAACTATTCCTTTGTCACCTTCACTCTCTTTATCTTATACTCTTTTAATTCCTTATCTTTCAAATAAATTGTTGTCAGTGAGCCAAGTTATTACAGAACTTAATTGTGTGGTTCTCATCTATCCTACTTTTTGTCTTCTTCAAGATATTCTCACCATGGAGATCATTGGGCATAGTACTAAAAGGGAGGAAATATATTACATGGATGACTTCAGTCCGAGTAAAGCAAACAACATGCAATAGATAGCAAGTGTTAAAGAGAGACAAATTTGGCTTTGGCACCATCGGTTGGGACATCCATTTTTCACTTACATGAAGCATTTATTTTCAAATTTATTTTCAACTTTATATAATTCAAACTTTAAGTGTGATACCTGTATTTTAGCTAAAAGTCATAGAGTTTCATACCTAATAAGCTTAAATAAAAGTGATGTTCCTTTTGCATTAATACATTCAGATGTGTGGGGACCTTCCCCAATTTCTTCTTCTACTGGTGTTCGCTAGTTTGTGACTTTTATGGATGATTGCACCCGAATGACTTGGCTTTACTTGTTGAAACATAAAGATGAAGCGTTTGGTGCTTTTCAATTCTTTCATTTAATGATCTAGACTGAATTTTTAGCTAAAATTCAAATTCTCCGATCTGATAATGGAGATGAATATGTTAATCAACAATTTCAATCTTACTTCAAGAACAATGGTCTTCTTCATGAAACTTCATGCTCGCAAACCCCAAAGCAAAATGGTGTTGCCGAGAGGAAAAATTGACACATTCTAAAAATAGCACATGCATTGTTGATTGGGCCACATGTACGTAGCAAGCATTGGGATGATATAGTTGCCACAGCGGTGTATTTACTAAACCGGATGCCATCAAAGGTCTTAAATTTCAAAACTCCTTTACAAGTGCTTTCTAGTTATGTTTCTTTACCTATTGTGTTGTTAATTCCTCCACGAGTATTCGATTGTGTCATGTTTATACACCTTCACAAAAATCAGCATAGTAAGTTGGATCCTTGCGCTGTTCAGTGCATTTTTTTGAGGTGTCTGACAAATGTCTAGTAAGTGTACTAGATCGGCCAGTAATACAGGAAAATATAGTTATGACCCCTAAATATCAAATCCAAGGAAAACTTATATTTGTATGAAAGTTTTGAATTTTAGAATGAAATTTGTGTGTCTTTATTGCCCTTCGCAAAATAGCATGAACTTGTCCCTTATACAATTCTACAATGTTGTTTTTGTTTAGTAGGAAATTATTCTTTATTAATTAAGTTTTAAATGTGTTCTTGACAGATTAATGGTTCACTTGCAAGGATGGCAATAAGAGAATTGATGGCTAGAGGTTGGATTAGGATGCATGGTCTTTGCCCATGCCAACCAGCAGATTTACACAAACACCTAAGTTTCTTTTTATCCAAGCATGTTTATTTAGCTTTATGTAGTTTCTGGCCAGAGTTTGACTGCCCTTAATTAGTTTTGTTGATCGAGAGATAATTTAAATATGCATCATTTGAACCTTAGACTATATGTATTCGGTTATGACGATTCTTTGAACTTCTTGGTGTTGTGCTAGGGGATTTCTTCTGAGTAATGTCTTCTACAAATTTTTCGCTTATATGCTGTGATTTTTCATGCATGAAATCACCATTTGCTTTTGCTTTTAGTTAAATGTATATCAAAGTAGGAAGATTTACTAGTCTGATTTTTTAGTGATGGTATATAGAAAAGCTTAGTAAAGTACAGAATAGCAAGATTCAACAATCCAAGGGTTATTATATTACCTCGCATCTCATATGCATTGAGCATTAGCGAGGAAATAATTCTCGCTAAATTGATGAGAACTTATGTCCTAATTAAATTAGTGAGGATTACATCCTCAACATATTGTTGTTATGCTTTGCGCCAAATTTTTGGCATTCAAAATTAGCGACAACATGATTTATTTCTCGCTAAATTATCACAATATTTATTTTTTCATAAACTCCTACCAATATTTGAAATATAAATCATTTTTTATTGCAATGTCGTCGCTATATGATACAAATTTCTTTATTCTCATTATTTTTCGTCACTATTCTGTATTTTTTTGTAGTATATTACTCGAGACATTTTTTATAGTATATTACTCAAGACATTCTCACGAAATAAAATTTATTGATGATATTTTATTTAACATGACCAAGCACAAGATTTCACCATCTTGGTTATCAAGCTAATACTTCAAAACTAGAGTATAATTGAGTGAATGGGGAGTGATCAAGGCAAACACCTACAGCCACCATTTGCACAAATACAAGGATTATTAGGATAACAGAATCATTTGTGGTTATTTTGGCATTCAGCAGTTGTTTTGCATTCTGGGTCTATTACAATTCCCCTATTTATCTCTTTTCCCTTAGCCACATGCGAATCTGTATATAACAAAATCATATGTTAGATTTTTCAAAGAGTCATACCAAATAAATAAAATGAAGATTATAGCTAATTAACACTAAACAAATAGAAGGAGGGGTGAAAAGAAACTAACGGGAAGCAATGATTAGTAGAGCAACTAGGAAAGGCAGCACCATGGAAGACTTAATAGTTGCCATCTCTTTAATTTTTTTGTTAATGAAGCAGATTTACTTTGAATTTGGTTGTGACTGTATTCTCTTGATCACTCTGCATTTATAAGAGAATTTTGTATCATGATTTATCTTAGATGGAAGAAAATCCGGATTAATAATCCTACATATATATGACATATGCATGGATTTTGAAGGGTGTTAAAGAAGGCAAGTCTAATCAGTTTGGATATTGCATGCCAAGTAAGTGAATCTTAATAGAGAAAGGGAAAATTAGGAGTGAAAAGAGACTAAAGAAAATATCAGTTATTTTTTTTATCTTAAATTAGATTCATTTTATTAATTTTTATAGTTAGAGCTAACATTTGATTAAAAGTGTGGAAAGTTTTAGATTTTAATTTTTTAAGTGACAAATATAATTATGATTTAACATTTGTATTGCTTGTATGTATATATATGCACTAAAAAAATCACAAAAGAATAATAGAATTTTTCGAGAGCTAACTTTTCTATTAAAATAGCAAGTGATTTGACAGAAATTCTACGTTTAAAGATTAAAAGGGCCAAATTAACGCACTAAAAAAATAGCAATGGAATAATGATAAAAATAAAATCCGTTGGTAATTTAACGTGATATGTAGTAACGGTTTAGCGAGAGAAACATTTGTAGCTAATTTAGTGGGCATCATATTGTGTTTGTTCAGATGGCACACAAAATATATCGTAAATCCGTTTTGACGAAAGATTTTTTCCTTTTAGCAAGAATTTTTCTCTTTAAATTTAGTTATTTTCAGTAATGTATATAGACATTCTTATTATGAGAGTATAATTGTAAAATTACTTTATATAAATTTATTAGCAACGGATAAGTTTTTATTTTTTTCCTCAAAATTTAAATAAGAGACGCAAACATGTTAAAAGTAAATGAAAATTCAATTATTTTGTATTTCTTCCATTTCCTTTACTGAAAGAATTTAAATTTATCTCGACTTGATACAGAATCTTTCTATGGGATACAATATTGTACACGTGTAATGTAAGAATTTTGCGATTTCACATGGTGAGGGGGTTGATTTTAGCATATTTAAAAATTTAAGAATTAAAATTAAATTAAGGCAAGCAAGCATAAGCTTCTAAATAATAAAAATTGAGTCAAAGGTTCTAATTGAGATAATATGTAGTTACCATTTTCTTTCACAGTAACATGTTTATGTTGTAATTTAATTACAAAGGTAAACATAATTAAAAGACATATTACATCATTTTGCTATAACAAATTTATTAATATTTAAAGAAATTACCTATCTCTTCTCATGCCTTCTTCCTTTTGCAGCATGGAAGAAATTGCTTTCAAAATCATTCCTTCTGTATCAAGTCAGATGCATGTATTAGCGAGATGATTTATGAGTGCCAAGCTATTCAATGATATATCAGTTTTTATTCAGCAAAATTGGACCAATCTCCGGATAAGAAACTAAACAGACTAAATTTCTCTTGATTTTGTTATGGAATCAATTTCATACACGACCATTGAACTTACGACTTATTATCTGAAAGTAACTGACATATTTTTTATGACTTAAATGTTACTGAACTTATCACGTTTTTACAGAAAAGTTATCTTAACCGGTTTTTGACGATGCCTTTATCAAAATGATGATATGGAAAGCCGGAATTTAGACGTAGCATATCACATCATATGTCTAGACACATGTGGTATTACCACATTAGTGTCACGTCACCAGTCTTCCGATGACGTAGTGTTGATATGGCATGCCACATGTGACGTAGATCGTAAGTTTGATGACCGTTGGTGAAATAGACCCTTCTGTTCTATTTTCGGTTTCTGTTTGAGTTTGCATACTCCTATGCATTTTCCACATCCATATTGCAATAGCAAAAGATGTTTAGAACTTACTAAAACTAACGGGGTGAAGTGTTTGGAAAAGTTAATGTAAGAATGATGAAAGATGTGAATTTGATGTATATTTTTGAAGTGGAAAGGTTAAGATAAAAAGAGTATTGGAATCGATGTATAGTATAGAAGTTGAAAAAGTAAGGACACTAAACATGCAGGGGAAGAAGAAGAAGAGAGCAAATTACGATAAGGGTAATGTAATTTGGTCTCATATGGTCTAAGCTTTGTGCAGCACTGCAGCTCAGCTCACATGACAAACACAGAATTTACAGACAATTTTGATCCTTAATGTAGACAAATACACTGCAAAACAGCTTAAGAGTAGATACAATTAAATTAACTGCAGTTCATCCTTATTTATCACAATATCAATCAACAAATTCCGAATCTCCACGTGTACAAATACCAGGTTTACATTTTCTCAACTAATCTCAAACTTCTATTATCTTCATAATACCATAGTCTCGGGGGTAACTGTAAGAAGGCTCATCCTTCAAGACTCTTAGTGATAACCAAGAGGAGCTGGTGCTTCCCTCAATTCCTTGCGCTGGAAATGTATGTCCTGAAAAGCAAAGGGAGAGTTCCACTCAGATCCCAAAAGGACAATACATAATAACTCAAAACAAATAATTCCAAGTCAACTACTGCTAATATAGGATTTGCTAGTGTCACAAATAATCCCAGTTCGTCTGTTTCTTAACAAGCGAAACAGAAATTTCCAGCTGGAATCTGATGAAGTTAAAATCAAATCATTTCCTGGGCAGTTCATCAGTTTTTGGAAAATTACTAGTACCAAATGCTTACTGGTAGAACTAACAGCATTTTATGCAAATTCAACACTTTCAGACACTTCATCGACGGAGGACAAAGTGGTTACTTACAGAAGCGAAGTGATTGACATCCCGATGGTGAGCTTCATCAGCGCGGATAACTGTGATAACATCCTCCAGAGTTGCATCCTTTGGCAGCCTCCAGTAGTC
Source organism: Excoecaria agallocha (assembly GCA_037975025.1). Lineage (NCBI taxonomy): Eukaryota > Viridiplantae > Streptophyta > Magnoliopsida > Malpighiales > Euphorbiaceae > Excoecaria > Excoecaria agallocha. The sequence goes on along the minus strand of CM075817.1, from coordinate 42,846,758 downwards.
TATTGCAATAGCAGGAGCTGGAACATTTTCAATTTTTCCTTCTTTAATATCTTTCAAGAACTCTGTATATGAGTGTATGGCTTCTTCCTCGAGATACCCAGTAATTCTATGACACAGTTTTGGAGAGAGCAGATACAGAATAAAGTAAGCATTAAAGAATACTCCCTGCACTGCAAGGACCAGTAACCTCTCATACCACTTGGGCTGCACAAGCTCCACCATTGTCATCAAATGCATCCTCTCATTCTCCGCTTCCTCAAGGAGAGCTTTAATCCAACCACCACTTTGCTGGAACTTGCGAAGAGACCTTAAGTGCAGCAACATCCCTCCTACCATACCAGGGACAGCGGCAACAGTTTCCAACATAACTGCACGGCATCCATATCTTCTCTGCAATTAATTAGATGGAAGAAACCATCAGCTGAAGTAATTGCAAGACGATTAAAAAAACCTATGCCCAAGAGAAAAGGAAAACTGAACACTCCAAGACATTAAATTTATAATTAGCTCAGAATCTGGAACAGAGAGACAGATGTCGAATTAATAGTTAGCTCAGGATTTGGAAATAGTTCTGAATCTGAACCTTTTTATAATTACCAATACAGGTTGCAGATTCATTATGTCTTGTTGAGGAACAATAGTGCGAGCCAGAGTGATTGAACACAAAAAAGAGAATGCCTTTCGAGGTCACAGCTGATTCACAAAACAGAATGCAAATATAAGCTTTACTTAGTGCAAATATTGACCAAACAGGCCTTCATCTAAATTACTGAAAAATCCAAAAATAACAGCAAATAACCCATTAAATCAGATCATATGCCTTGTACGGGATAGGGATGAATGACAGAATCTTAGCAATCTTTCCAGCAGTTAAGATATCATCAGAACTTCTCATCTAATTAAGATTATAAGCTATAAATTCAACAAATTACCGTTTATCTTTCAATTTCATTGCGGAAGAAAACCAAAATCCATTAAAAATAGCATTAGAAAAATACTTTTAAAAGCAAACGTCTCGAAATGATGAAATTCAAATGCCGAGTTCTTTAAAGAAAATAAAGATCCATTAATCTATAAGAACAAAAAAAGAAAAAAAAATATCAAGCCATACAAAGTAGAATGAAAAGAGGAGGAAGAAGAAAGAAACCTGAAAAAAAATATCAGTTGGAACTCGAAGACTTTTCACTGTCCAATAAGCAACTTTATCCAGAAATGTTTTTGGGACATGGTGCTTCTTCAGATCGATATTTATGTTAGAATGATAACTTTCCCATGGCTACACAACAAAAATTCAAAGAAAAGACGCAATTATATATTGTTCAAGTAAAATGAAATTAGTTTCTAATACTTAAAGGAACCAATAATTAAATTTACGAACCATAAAGCAATTCCATGGCCATTCAGTTCCATCCTCTCTCGTGATCTTAGGCCTAGCAATCCCCCAATAACTCGGTATCACGGCACCGTCATCAACTTTCACCGAATCCACACCTTTCGCCGCCGTTTTCCCCACCGAATTCTCCTCCTTCTCCTTCTCAGCCACCGCTGTCTCCGGCACAGTAGTGCTCATCATCCTCCTCCAGTAAAACACACCGAAAGAAGCACCGTTTCGGTTCCTAAACTCCGTCCACACCTCTACCGGCTTAACAACACCGCCAGTAGTGGCCGCCGCAGCCGCCGTCGAAATGTACTTGCCGCCACCGCTGCGGCTTCCATTAACAAGCAAGCCTCGCACAACCGACCTCACAAATATCTGGCTCATTTCTTCTCAAAAGACTATTTTTCAGTCTTCTTCTTCTTTTTCTCCTTGTTCGTTGAGTTGATTCTGCCTCTGCGATTCCCCAAGCGCCTGTGTTCAGGATTTATTGGAAGGAAGATGAGAGGCGAGAAAAAAGGAAGTTACGGGAAGGTAGGGGCTGTTTTTTCGGTGTTTCGCGGGTTTATTAGTTCTTGGGCTCCAAGAAAGCTTTTCAACGGCTGTGATTTCTGCGATCAAATAAACATTTTATAACTATAAGTTATGTTGCACCTGATTCAGTTCTCCTCTAAGATAAGATGATTCCCTGTGTCGCGGTCTAAAGTTTTGAGCTATAAATGTGGGGCCAGGGTTAGTTTCGGTTTTGACTCGCGTCCTTATTCTGGTTGCAAGGATAGTTATGGTGTAGAGGAGTACAGCTTACTGACGAAATGAAAGGAAGCGTGTTGTGATTTCACTTTTGAATTTTCCACTTTTGTGGGAAATGTATTGACCACGACTCGATTTTTGATTGGTCGTTCAGGTTTCTAGTAAAACAGACCCGTGAAGTGATTAAAAGTTCTCGAAAATAAGATTAAAAGTAAAAGAAGAATTTGAACTCCATTTGTTTTATACCATTTGAAATAATCAAATCGAAATTAAGAATAAAAGGAAAAGAAGAATTTGAATTCCGTTTGTTTTATGCAATTTGAAAGAATCAAATAATTAAATTTTTGATTAATGATTAAAATTGAATTAATTTTTTTATTAATTGAACACTTAGATTAGAGGTGGCAAAATTAATTTAAATTCAAAATTTAACTCAAATCAGTAAAAAAAATGATCCAAATCTAACTCAAATAAAATAAATACTCACTAGACCAACCAAAAACAGATTCATTTTATTATTTAATTCAATCCAATTCAATTCAATATCCGTTAGATCAATTCAAAATTGGTTCCATTTGATCTGTACCTAATGAATTTTTTCCAAAATCCATCCTCTCCCTGTGAACTTCCCTACGGATTCTTCGCTAACCGATACTTTTTTCCATCACTTGTTCTGTATCCTACTATAGTAACACCATGATCTAGCGTGTTAAAATTGAAAGTGGAAGGTTAAAATGTGTATATTATAAATATATATAGAAGACTAAAAGCTGAAGGAGTCATTTCCTCCAATACTAAACAAATAAACGGCTTTTTCTTAGGAGCTTCTCCTCCGTTTAGTTGTTGTCTTAACAAGTTCTTTACAGCCTTAAAATACTCCAACTGCGTTCTTATATGAATCTGGAGAACAAGGCCGATAAAAAGAATAAGACCGTTAATTATCTATAGAGATAGATTGTAATTACCTAAAAAACAATCAAATGCAAATATGAGAGAAGGAAAAATAGACACAAGTATGTCACGAGATTCCATCAAAATGCCTATATTTTTGGATACGTTTCTCCCATTCAAATGTTTGATAAAATGACACAAAAAAAAAATTTACTAGACTTTTGTCTATTTTTATATTAACTTATTATTTTTATATTTTCAATCGAATATTATTATTATCGAATCAATTAATTAATTAATTTTTTTAATAATTTATATTAAACCTATGGATCGATCCAAATTCGTTCAATACATTTAAATATTATGCAATCAAAATAATTTTCTTGATAATGCTAGTGATCATGTATTGTAGGTAAAAGATTGTTATAAATAATTAAAATTTCAGTCTTTCGACTAAAGTCCAAATTTTTCAATCGATGTACATATTGATCAAAGTAATTAAAATTTTAGTCCTTAGATTGGAGCCCTATTTTTCCAATCGAATTAATTAAAATTCCAATCTTTCAACTGACGACTCACTTTTCTAATCGACGATCGATGTAACTAAATTTTAGTCTCAAAATTTAAGGGACTCCATCACTTATCACAAAATAGACAAAATGACCATCATGAAATATTAGAACCCCGGACCTTCGATCTCTCTTAAGAACGATCAAACTGCTCGAAGGGGGATAAATGATAATACTTTGAAAATCAAAACCAAACCCAATCAAAAGTCCAATATTAAGAAGCCAATAAAAGCCTAAATAGCCGGTTAAAAATACGAAAAATGAGACCGTTCGATCGGACATGACTTCTCGCTGATATGATAAGGCTGTCTAGTACATGCTACCGTCAAATTGTCATTACCTATACAATAGGCCATAACTGCTTCAAAATAAACACTATTCAAAAAATATTGTTTAAACTTTCTCGATCTCAATAAATAGCAAGTTTATTTTGTAAAACACACACTCTCTCTAAGTAAATATATATATTATTTTTTTAAGAGCTTTTTTTCCCATTGCTAACTTAAATATCGGAATGCTAACGTTTGGACCACCAGGCAAGCATATTTTGTAAGTCTTATCTACTTTAGTTCAATAAGAATTTGCTCTCCTTATCATTGAACCTCTCCTTCTTTCCTACAAGAAATTTTCTCCCTTCCTTATAAAAATTTGTGATTTATCACTAACATTTAAAGGAATTATTGTGCCCTAAATGTTTTTTAAAAATATTTAGTATTTAATTCACACTTTATTTTTCCCTCTATTTTTTTCATATCTATACAAATTTTGCAATAAAATACTTATATTTAATGCACATTTTATTTTATGTTATCATTTTCAAAGCAATTTGTAAATTAATCTAAAATAATTAGAATATTTTGGAAGTACTATATTTATAATATTATCGTGTTAAATACTATTAAACAGATTACAAGTTCATCAATATTCCAGCACTAACAATTAATAATAAAATTAATCAATATATATATTATTTTTTTATTTTTATAACTTAATTTTTTTTATTTCTCTCCAAAACTTACATAGAGTAATAATTTAAAGTGTATTTAAATAATATTTTTTATTTTATACCTTAATTTCTTTGTATTTCTCTATAAAATTTATGTAACATATTAAGCTATATCTAAATTATATCAGTTTCCTATTTTCCTTAATTATATTGGGTAATATTTATATTAAGTAATCTAATAATCTTTATATATGTTATTTTTATTGTATATATTGGTATCTAAATTTTACTTGATAATATTTAGTTACATTTTCTAATATTTAAAATCTGTATTTTAACATTTAATTTTATCCAAATTTTTTAACTTATGATTACGAATGCTAATTTTGAACAAATATATATCAAATAGAGAATTAATTATGTACATCATGATCAATTTTTTGAGTTTATAATCAAATAGTTATAGTAAATTAATTTGTAATACAAAAATTATCAAAATTTTATTTTTTTAATTAAAGTAAAAATTATTTAAAAATTAATTTTAATGTTATTTACATAGGTTCAATTAAAGTAAAAATTACATAAAAGCCAACTTTAATGTTACATACCATCAAAGCGGCAGATAAATATGATATGTGTAACGCCCCACAAAAAAAAAAAAAAAACGGAAGAGGAGAAAAGGGAGAGAAGACCGAACCAGGGAAAGGGGAAGAAGAAGAAGGGAAGGAGAGGAAGGGGAGGCGCTGCCGCCGATCAGCGGCGCCTGCGCCGGCGATCGGCGCGGCTGCCACCGCCTTCTCGCCGTCCCTTCCCCTTCGGTGAGGTTACGGTTTAGTTTTTGGTTTTTCTCTCTCCTGGCCGAAGACTCTTTCTCTTTTACCGGCGAGTCCCGACGCCGGATGAGGGAGCCGATCACACCGGCGGACTCACAAGGGGGAGGCGGTCCTTTTGGTGGTCACCGATCGTCCTAACTCGCCGGCGTTGAGGAGATCGGAAATGGGTTTGCCGCCACCTTCCGGCGCGATTTCCGGCGAATTGAGAAGGCGGTTTGGCGCGTGACCACCACCGGCAAACTTGGGGTGGCTCGATCTACCTGTGGTGAGCTTCGGTGTATTTTTCGGCGAGTCTCCGGCGGAGCTCCGGCGACCGGTCCGGCGAGCCAATGATGACAAAATGCAGAAAAATGCGGAAATCGACTTTAACGGGTATGTGAATACAAACTACCCTTAATTTCATTTAATTTTGAATTTTATGGTGAATTTTATATTATGTAAGTATATGAATTTAGGAATTAATGGGAAACAATTTGAGTTAATATTAGAAAATAATGAAATAGCATGAAATGGATGAGAATAGAAGAAGAAATTAAGTAATTAGTTTGGGAAGCTAAGTGATGCCTAATGATGCACATGAAAGTATTAAATGAAATATGGTGATTTATTATAAATTAAGTGCAAATATAACATCCTAGTTGTAAAAGATATGTGATATGATGGAATTAAGTTAAAGATAATATATGAGTATGAAATTATAAATACAACATAATGGTATGTGTGAAGGTAACAAAAAGACATTAAAATAAATTAAGTGTTAATTGATATATATATATATATACTAACATACATTGATGTTAGAAACATAAATAGCATCAAACAAAGTATGAAGAGATTCATGAGCGTTAAAAATTAATATGTTAGTTGAATTGTATATAGTGATATATGAAGTGAATAATTGATATAAAATAGTACTTTGCGTATAAAAAAATGTTATATTAATTTAGAGAAGTATAATTAGAATAATTCAAGTTAACTAACTTATTTACATAAGTGCACTAAAAATATATATACATATTTAGTAATGTAACATGGTGTGACTATATATATAAGTAAGCAAAAGAGTGAAATAAATTAATAATGTGATGAAGTGACGTAAGATGAATAGTTAATAAATTGAGTTGAAAAAATAGTAGAGTAGAGCACTACGGTGCCTACAATAGTAAATGATGTTGTTGATGAATCAACGAAGGAATAATGATGAAATGAAGTTATTAAAGATAAGGAAAACGACCGGTATCCTGGATATATATATATAATGCTAATACATGTAGATACTATTTAATGGTAATATTATGTTTGCCCTTAGTAAAATTAAATAGGAATTGGGGTAATCGGATAAGGTTGGCATGCCAATTAGGGAAAATTGTAATGCGGCGCCTTGATGTGTAACATCGGATTGGATGGCTCCGAGAGCTGAATCCGGTGTATGTCATTTAATTGGGTTATGGATTGGATGGCTCCGAGAGCTGAATCCACAACTGCATTTTTATATAAATACATGTGTGTGTGTATGAAATTATATTGAATTGTGGATTGGATGGCTCCGAGAGCTGAATCCACAACTGCATTTATATATAAATACATGTGTGTGTGTATGAAATTATATTGAATTGTGGATTGGATGGCTTCGAGAGCTGAATCCACAACTGTATGTGTATATATATATATATATATATATATATATATATATATATATATATATATATATATATATATATATATATATATATATATATATATATATATATATATTGCGTATATTGACTGAGAAAAATGGTTAAAGGGGATTGGATGGTTCCGAGAACTGAATCCCCCGATTATATCCCGTTTATCTAGCTCGTTGCAATTCCACTGGATTTTTCTAGGGGCAAAATGGTAATCTTGTATGAAATCGAGATGAAAGAATAATTATGATAATTTGGATGCCATAAATATAAATAATAAATAATATGAAAAATAAGATCAATGGGATAAGTAACAGTAAAATTGTAATTACGTGATAAAATAAAAGTAAATTGGTTAGTTGGACCAAAAAGAGCAAAATACGAAACTTAACTTGGCTAAATAAGACAGAAAGGGGCAAGAATATAATTAATCAAAAATTAAAGGGTTAACTTGTAAATCTACCATCTTTGGAAAATTAAAAGAATCAAAATATGATTTGTACATTGGAAATTCAATAAAAGTCAAATAAAGCCAAATGAGTTAAAATATAAGTTAATTAGAGAAAATAGTAAATTGGAATATTAATATAGCACTTAGAGGAATCAAATTTAATAGACAAGTTACGAAGGATAAAATCGTCAATATTAAAAATGTTAAGAATCAAAATGTAGTTCGTCACCATAAGTGAAATTTGGGATCTAAAGTAAATTATGAATATATTAAGATTAAATTATAGATTTATGTAATAGAAAGAGATTACAAGAATTTGATTTGAAATTTTCTATTTAGTGAGGAAAGAAATGTAATCAAACAAGAAAAATATATAATAAAGATAAAGACAAGTAAAGAAGGTCAAATGACTTAATCGAAAATAAATAGCATTGTTGACCTGATTATTAAAGTGTAATTAATATCAAAAGAGAGAATTTGAATGGATTTTTATAACTAATGAATGAAATCATAATAAGTTCATGGCGAGAAATATTCAAGAAGAAACGAATGATGGACTAGTAGTTTGAGAAAATAATTAACGAAATATTGATCTAGCTAGACAGAAAATTGTAAATTTTAATTCAAACAAAAGCAAGAACTTAGTTGAAAGTATAAGAGAAATGAGAAAATATAGGAAAATGAAGTACGACAAAATACTAAATAGCGATAGAGAAAAGAAGGTTAGTAACAGAATAGAAATGGAACGTTACAACGAATGAATTTTGACTATTAAAAAAATTTACTGTATAAATTATAGTGAATCCATAAAGTAACAAAAGAAGGACAATTTAAATAAAAAGATAGGCAAGGACGAATAATTAATAATAGGAATTGCAGGGATAAGGTTAAGCAAAGAAATAGACTTGCTTAAGTTAATAGAGATTATAAAATTGAAAAATAAAATTTAATCGAATGAAATTTTGAGTAGTTGTATCCACCACTAAGCGACAATGTTGCTTAGCGTGCGGTTGTTGACTGCGCGCAGGAAAAGAAGATTTCGGGATGTGAAGAAAGAATTGTCGCATGGCATCTATACATAAAGAGAATGGGATCGCATAAACTGAGGTAAATAAATTTGGACTCATAGATATATGTGTATATCTGTTTAGTATCACTATTTATGAGATATGAATATATGGATAAAAGTAGGGTGTTACAATATGTGTCATTTTGTGAACAATCAATTTTTTAAATTTGACTGTTAGATAGAAAAAGGCCACGTAAATTGAATGTTATAAATTTTAGTGACCTATCAAATCTATTTTATAATATTAATTATTAATTTATTTAATATGAATTTTGGTTAATATTTTTATATTTATTTTGTAATTTTTATTTTAAATTATTTTATATATTTAAAATTGAATTAAACTTTAGTTAATTTTTCTATAATTGTATGTTATAAATTTCAATTATTAATAGAAAAATATTGGTAAATCAAATCAAAAAACAAAAATCGATGTACTGGTTAATTTAATGTAAATAATTGATTAACAGTTAAGAATTTTGAAAAGTAAATTTTAATTGATTGGTTAATTTTTTTACGTAAATCGACTTATACTCATCCCCAATACACGCACATGTATTATACACGTATATTTAAACCGTTAAATTGGCAACATACGTACAATTCAACAATTTAGATGCATAATAGCTGTGGCTAAAAAAAATCGACGACAACTATAAAATTTAATTTTTCTTTTGAGCTTTCATGCAATAAATTTAAAATATATATATTTTTTACAAGAAAAAATATAGTGCCTAATTGCAAAAACATCATTAGAAAAAAAATCAAACTTGAAATTTTTCACATTTTTAATTAATATTGTCAAATTTGAACCAAATATAAAATTCAAAAAGATAAAGTTTTAAGGATCAAAAGTTTAATTAAGGCTAAATTAGGGTAAAATCACGTTAAAATTTTATTAATATATACTTTTTTAACAATATTTTAAATAATAAATTTTCAGAATAAAATATCTCCAGCAATAACATTCACATTAATATAATAATCAATATAAATCATTGTACTTTTTATACATTGCATATTCAAAAATCAACCTACATGCATTAATTATGTGATAAATAAAACAAAATATTTGGTTAATTTATTCACTTTATATATATATATATATATATATATATATATATATATGAAAGTTAGACAAATTATTCCAGTGGTTCTTTTGGTTAAATCTCACAAGAAGTTGCTGCAGGAATTGTAAGGGTCTGTTTACTTACAGAAAACTGCTCAAGTTTTTCAGAAAATTTTTCCACAGAAAACAGAAAATAGAAATCATGTTTATTTTCGTCAGTTTTCTAAAATAAAAAACAGAAAATGAATTTTCCAGTTTTCCAAAATAAAGAAGAAATTGAAAAACTAATAAAAGATGTTTTTCAAATTTTCTAAATAATATTAATACACACACACACACATATATATATGTACATACACACACATATATATATGTACACACATACATATACATATACATGCATATGTAAATTTTTGTATGTGCATACATACATAAGCATATGCATATGCATATGCATGTGCATGTATATATATATGTAGTACATGCATACATACATACATATGGATATGTATATATATGTATATACATACATACACATACATATGTATATGTATATGTATGTATATATATGTGCATATATACACATACATATGCATATACATATATACATACATGCATGCATGCATGTATGTATCTATATACATACATATACATATAAATATGTATTTATGCATATACATATACATATACATATACATATATATATACACACACATACATGTTCATATACATGTATCTGTATGTGCTTATATGTGCATGCATGCATGCATGTATGTATCTATATACATACATATACGTATAAATATGTATTTATGCATATACATATACATATATACATATGCACATACATACACATACATGTTCATATACATATATCTATATGTGCTTACATGTGCATACATACATATGTATATATATGTATGTACATACATATATATATATATATGGATATGTATATATATATATATATACACATACATGTACATATATATGTATGTTCATAAATACATGTGTATGTATGTGCATATATATATATAAATGTACGTATGTATGTATGTATGTACGCATACATATATATGTATGTATGTATGTATATATATATATATATATATATATATATATATATATATATACACGTACGTGTATATACACACACAAATAAACGCTCCAGTTTTTCATTTGTTAATAAATAAACGCGTTTTCTAAATTTTTTATGGAAAATAAATACTCTAATTTTCTAAGAAAATAGAAAACAGAAAACAGAAAACTATTTTCTGTAAGTAAACGCACCCTAAGCTTTTCAATTTTGAGAGTCGAATGCGAACTGGCAAAGCTCTAAAACCGACTCGATTCATTTGTTAATGGTTAAACCATCCGGTTCATTGATTATAAGCAGTTTATAAATAAAACAAATTTTAAGTTATGAACCAGCGGAAAAGAGGCTGGTTCACTGTTATTTTCGTTCAATCAGCCGATGCGATCCGATTTTCACAATGAAAATTTTAATCGAATATTAACCATCAAATTAAATTTAATGGTTAAACTATATCTATTTTATTAAAAATAGTAGGTAGCTAGTAAATCACGTATTTTTATTGATTGATTTATTTAGTTAATAATTATTTTTTTAATATATATATCTGTTCAAATTTCAAACAACTAAAATATGGTCTGCAAGTTATATACGAGGTTGCTTTGAACTTGATATTAATTTTTAATATTTTAAACATGTTTTTCCTGACCTATATCTATTAAGAATTAGTAAAAGGATGTGATGTGAACCAAAATATACCAAAAAAAACTCTGTTCAGTAACGCTGTATGCTAACTTTGACTAAAAAGAAAAGTCCACGAAATGTTAGCTCATGGTTTGATCATAAGCAATTAATCGAATCAAATTAATCTAATTTCATTAATCAATTCAATATGGATAAGGATATATACATAATTCAATAATTTAACCAAAATAAATTAATAGAAAATTAAACTATGTATAAAAATTGAACCAAACTTGGAAAGATAGTCTACCTGAACTTGAGAAAAGAAAATTGGTTAATTCGGTTTTATCTTATTAGGCCTATTGATTGAAATGGGTTTATTTCTTATAATGCAACTAGTCGTTAGGGTTGATCACGGGACAGAAAATGCATCCTCATCCATTGCCCCACCAGGGGTAGGAAATTTCCATCCCCAATTGAATAACAGGAAGAAAATTTTCCTTGTCCCCATCCCACGAGGATTTCCATCCCTGTGGGGATCCTGATCCCCCATGAAAATTTTAAAATATAATATTTTATCATTACTTATAATTAAAATATAATATTTAATAAATACAAAATATATGAACAAATGAAATTGATTTTTATTACCAAAAAATTAAGGCATCTTTTTACAAATGGCCTAAGCGTAGATAATAAAAAAATCGAGGCATATATATATAATATCGGGCCGGGGATCCCTGCGGGGATGGGTATTTTCGAATTGTCATCATTAAATACATAATTTTTTTTTTGCCTTCAATAATTTGTGATTGTTTATAAAACATATGATTAATATTGAATATTGATTGACACGCAAAAATAAATCAATAGATAAACTTTGCATATAATAAAAATAATGATGGGTCGATAAACAAGTTGATGGAAAAGAATTGGATTGGTGTTAACAACTTTAGTCTTCTTGTAGAATCCCTATTTTTCCTTAGAAATCTACACTTTTTTTTTCTCAAACAAATAAACCATAAAATCACTTTAAGAAAAATAAAATAAAAATAAATTATAAAATATAATAAAAGTTTCAAAATCTATATAAATATTAAATGCATAGATATTGTTGTGTCCATAACATGACGAGGTAATATTATTTTGTGGAGAAAAATATAAAAGTAATCATATAAGTAGAAATTCAACAAGTCAAAAGCAATTGGAAGAATCGTCCCGGGTAATGAATTCGATAGCATCCGAAAAAAGAGTTTTCATATAAAAATTTTAATAAGTCAAAAGTGAATGCTGAATAAAATGCATATAAGGGAAGATTATAATAAAAAGAAGGCAAAACTTATAATTTAGTTTTTGAATTTTAATATTTTTACACGTTGGATCTCTATACTTTCAAAATTATACATTATATCTCTCAAATCTTATGTAATTTCATATTAAACTATTATATTTTCAAAACTACATAATGAATCATTGAACTTATCTATTAAAATCAGGGACATAGCTAGTAATTGGATTCAGTGGGGTTAAAATTTATTACCGATAAAAAAAATTATTTACATGAAAAATAAAAAATAATATATAATAATAATAATAATTATTATTATTATTATAATACAATTATCTTATACGAGTTTTCATATTTTGAAAGTATTGAATAATTATTTCATTATCAATACTTTCAAATACATCTTTTTCAATATAAAGTAACTAAATAATCATTCAATAATTGATCTCTCATTCGATTTTGCAAATGGCTTTTCACTATATTCATTGCAAAAAATGTCCTTTCAACAGTTGCCATCGCGATCGGTAATATCAAAGCTAATTTGACAAGCAAATAAACTAAAGGATACACAAAAATTTTCCTGTCTTAACTAGCAATTGAGCAATATTGTTGATTTATTCCAACATCAAAAACTCATCATTGGATAGCATGTCAACAATATAAGTTTCAAGCAAGTGAAAGAAGTTATACCGGTGAAAAATCTCGAGAATAAAATGAAGCAAATCGAATCAATTTTTGTTTGTCAAAAGAGGAAAATGCATAATTTAGACTTAAACAAACCACAAATAAAAGCAACTCAGTATTAATCTCAGTAAAATGATTGTTAAGCTCTTGAAGTTGCAAATCAATGACAGTATAGAATAAATCCACTTGATAATGGTGCAAATTTGTGACTTGTTGTATTCTACGTCATGATCGTCCTTTCACTTGAAACATATCACCCATATTAGAAATAGAGATACTATGTGCTTCACAAAAGAGGCAAACCTCATTCAATAAAGAATTCTAACCATCATCCCTCATCTTTTGTAGCCTTTTTTTTTTATAGTGCAACAAATTGCATAGCATTAACAATATCTTAATATTTTCTTTGTAAAGCTTGTGATAACTCATATGTGATTCCCAAATTCCCTTTCATTAAGTGCAAAATGAATGCAAAATCAAAATATTGTATTGCTTCTAATAAAGCACAAGCTTCAGCTCTTTGTTCAAAGTTAGTTTCATCCTCAACAATGTTATCAAGTACCTCTACTACAGATGCAAACATAATGATTAAATTCAAGATTGTACCGTAATGAGAACCCCAACGTGTGTCACCTTGATTTAATCCTCGACCACTTGTCAATTCACCATTTCTTAATGCTTCAGAAACTTTAACAGTTTGACTTTTTCTCAAAAGATCCCAACATTTACACGATGCTTCAACAACATTCAATAAAGTAGCCAACAAATTAAAAAGAGATACAATATTGATATCATTTTTAGCAACTGCAACAAGTGTTAATTGGAGTTGATGAGCAAAACAATGAACGTAATAAGCAGATTAACTTTCTTTTATGATCAAACTCTTCAATCCATTGAATTCTTCTCTCATGTTACTAGCCTTGTCATAACCTTGCCTTCGTAACTGCGACATACTTAAACCGTACTTAGCAAATAATGACTTGATCGAAATTTTAAAAGATGAAGCACTAGTATCTTGAACATGAACAATACTAAGAAATCTTTCAACCACTTCACCCTTATTATTAACATAACGCAAAACAACAATCATTTATTCTTTCACCGATACATCAACCAAAATTGCAAATATGTCATCACTTAAAACATTAATGATGGCATCAATAGTCTTAATAGCACAAGGATTTATAATCTCATGTTGAATAGTAGGAGATGTTAACTTGAAATTATTTGGAGCATTTTTATGAACATCATTAATATTTTCATTGTGCTAGCTAAAAATTTTAGAAGTTAATTGAAATTACCTTTTTGTTTGAAATTACCTTTTTGTTTGGAACCATAAGATTCATCATGACCATGAAAAGGAAGTCCTTGTCGCAAAAGAAATTGAATATAATCAATCGAAGCAGTTAATCGAGTTCTATATTTCTTTTTCACTTGATCTGTATTTCTGTTGAAAACAACTTCTATATTTTGATCTTGTTTTAACAGTGCTTCACATTTTCTTCAAGCTACATTATGAGCACTATTATGGCCTCCCAAATGAATATCTAATCTCTCATTTTTATTCCAAACATTTAAATCATCTGTAATAAATGAATCACCTCCTCCTTGCTTCCCAATCTCAGTTCTAAAAAGATAACAACATAAGCAAAATGATGTATCTTTTTATATACTATACTCCAACCAATTAGAATATTCCTTATACTATTTAGGATTAAAATGATGAAAACATTTCCAATATTTCGTTGTCTAAAATTATAGTTTAGTGCTTGGCAAGGTCCTTTTTGAAGATACGCTTTCCTCACTTTATCTCGATCATTAGGATGATATTTCGAGATTTTAATTCTCAATTCAGGATCAGCAGGAAGATTATCTAAATTAATCTCATGATTAGCTTTTTTTGAACTACTTTCTTGATCTTTATTTTCAATTTCTTGATCAGTTGGTTGCTCGAAGGGTGATTTTCTCTTAATCACAAATTTAACCATGACTATTTCAAAAAATAAAAATATCAATTTTAACTACAATGCTCGCTCTCTCATATATTCAAAATTTTGGAACTCAACTCCAATTAAAATTGAACCTAATTCCTATTTACATATCACACTAAAATAAAATCAATTACACATCTATATGATCTATTTTTATAAAGCATATTCAATTTCGATTTCTTCCATACCAAAGAATTATAAATAATTAAAATTTTCAAATATTAACATTTGAGAAAAAATTATAATAAAAAGAGATAAAATATTATATTATTGTGTACCTTTATAAAATAGAAGAGAAGAATTTGCAATTGAATTTTGATCGAGCACCACACTTCAATAGCATTCGTTCTGTGTCTTCTCTCCTGCTCTACTCGTTTGGACTCTTTCAAAGAAAAGGAAAAAAATTCTTTGGACTTGTTTTGACTCTTTCAAAGAAAAGGAAAAAATGCTTTGAACTTGTTATCTTTTGCTTTTCTCAACAGCCAGCCGTATCTTTTTTTTTATATTTTATGTTATTGGTTGGTGTGTTACTCACTTCTTCCTCTAAACCCATTAATTTTTTTTTCTTTTATATATATATGGCATTGGCATGTTCCTCACTCCTTTCCCTAATACCCATTAATAATTTTTCAGATTGTTACAAATCAAATCTCTTCTATTTTCTTCAAAACAAATTTTCTTCTTCTTCTTCTTGCTGTGGCTAGAGAGAGAGAGAGAGAGAGAGAGAGAGAGATAGAGGGAGGGGTGCAAAAGAAATGGAGATTACAGAGAGGACTGATGAAAGAAAGGGGTAGAGAGGATTGGCTATATAGGAACCTCTTCTGCAAGTTTGGCATTTTCTCCACTTTCGTTTTTCTTTCTTCCTTCTTCACATTTTCCCTTTTGTTTTTAGTCCCTTTCTTCACTTTTATTTCCCTTCTTCCCCATCAACTTTTATTATTATTTTTTTGTTAAAGCAAAGTCATTTTGATAAAACTAAGATTCTATATATATATATATATTCCAAGGGTGTACACCGTCCAATCTAATTTGATGATTAAAAAATCTCCCATCATTTTGATATTGAAACTTGGAGGTTGATGATGACGAAAATAAATTGAGATAAATAATGAATGCAAAATAAGAAAATTGAGCAGTAAAAAAGAGAAGAAAAAGTAAAAAAATTAGAAATTTAAGATATATATTAAAATGATGTCATATTAAACTTCAGTTGACTCCATTTGAACTTTTTTATTTATTATTTAAAATTTAAATAATTAAATATTTATTTTTTAATTAAATTTAATTTTTATACAAAAATTAATTTGAAAATATTAATAAAATGGTATATTATTAACATAATACATATATATATATATATATATAAACATAATAAAACAAATATTTAATTATTTAAATTCCATCCAAAACACAATGCCAAGATAACACTAATTATCACAATAATTTTGAATCACAACTCCTTGTAAACCCACATCCGCTTTCTCTTTTTTTCAATTTTTTTTATTATACATATTTGTCTTTTCAAAGTGTTAATTAAAAAAAATGATGGAATGAACCAACAGGGTTGGTACAAGTGGTAAGCGACTTGATTTCGCTTAAGCAAGGTTTTGGATTCGAGGCCTTGCGTACGCAGAAAATTTTCGTTAGGAGACTCACCCACCACAAGCTAGGTGCGCGACCCGGATCGAATCCAAATGTAGTCGGGGCGAAGCTCCGGTGAACCGAATGGACCACCAAAAAAAAAATTGATGGAATGCTGTGATTTATTATCTTCGTTTCAATTCTAAAATAGTATTTCAAGCCAATTCTCTTCCTTGCTTAGAATAATTTTTTAAATTTTAAGAAAAAAATTGCATTTTTTAAATAAAATTTTAAGGATAAATTTGCAATTGGGCCTAATTTAAATCCATCTATTTAAATATACATAAAAAAAGATAACTTGGGAAGTCAGAGTAACGTTAAGATGACGAAATTTGAACATGTTTCCGTTCCTTATGGATAATAATACAAAATTGTAATAATAATAAATAGATAATAGGAAACAAAAAAAATTAAAAAAACGAAGAACCGCGTCTGAAGCTTTTTATCTCCTAGTTGCGATTAGCCAGGTGTCACCAAACGATTGGTCAAACGTGGGCTGCAGTCAGTATTACGAAGTTTCCTTCCACTTTCCCCAGCTTTCCAGTTCCTACGTTCACACTGTCTCGGTCTCTGCAAAGTCACTAATAAAGTGATTTTCTTCAAAAAAAAAAAAATTATATCATATACGTTAATTTTATAATATACTTTTATTTTTATTGGCTTTGTGTTATTTTTTCATCTAATTTTATATATTCATTTATATTTTTAAAACTGAGATGGAATTTAAATGCTCATAAATTAAAAAAATTATCAAATTTACTATTATTTAAACAATATGTAATTTTTAATTTTATACATTTGTTGTTTTTAATTAAAAATACAATTTATATGTAGTCATATAACAATAATAATTATTTATTTTTTAAATTATTGAGAGTAAGATAATTTTTTTTTTAATTAATCAGATTTATCCCTTACCCACCTTAAAAGATGCCATATGAAAAAATAATACAGCAATAATTGTAAAAAATAAGTGGACCAGATGATGTAAAAAAATAAGCAGAATATTTAAAATAAATAAATAAATCCTTTAGAGTAATTATTACGATAATAATTATCTAAAAAAGTAGCTATTATAATAATAGTCAAATAATTATTTTCAAAAATAAATCAAATAATCAAATAAATAAATAATATATATAAAAGAAAAAGAAAAAAGGGAAAGTTACTAAAAATCCAAATCTAAATCTTTCGTCTCTGACTTTATCATCGTTCAAAAAAGCTGACTCTTCTGCTCGAGCAAAAAAAAAAAAGGTTCAAAATCGGTGTCTCAAATCTTCAATCTCCTTTGGTTTTGCGCCGATTAATATCTCAATCAATCACTGATTCGATCTCTCCTCGCTTTGCTTCTCTTCTCATCTCATGGCTGATCGTGGATCGTTCGGATTGGGTCCTCGATTAGGTCGGGTTTTCCTGAAGAAGTCGCTCTCTTGGTTTTTAATTTATTATTATGTTTCCTCTTTCATGTAGATTTAGATCCATTTACTATTTTTTCCGTGAAGTTTCGCATTTAGTCTTTGTCTAATTCATGGTAGAATGGAGTTGCTACTTTTAATTTTTATTTTCTATTTTTGTTTTTAAATCTTTCCTAACGGAAACGATTCTTGTTCTGTTTAGTTGTTCTTTGTCTAAGAAGACAAACTAATTATTTCTTTACTTTAGCTTTGGATAGTTCCGCTGGTGACTTCATGTGAGTGAAAGTTGAGTACTTGCCTTCTAATATCACATTAAGTTCCTAACTTTCACCTTAAAATTTCAGTGCTGTTGGATGATCGCTGGTTAATCATTGGTGTCTTTTTGTAAGCCAATCTTTATCACCATGGTGGGATGTCTTTGAATTGACGGAAATCTTGAAATGGACCTGAAGATAAAAATAATTGATAACAAGATATGCGTCCCTTGTTGTTTATACAGTTTGATATTTAAACATTCATGATGACGGGTAGAAATGGGCTTATTTTAGACATTGGTGTGCCTTGATTTTTTCATGTTTATTTCAATAGCATGATATTGCTTGGTTGGTTCTTAATTTCCTTTTTGCCTCTTTAATGTATGGACATGTACATGTACATGCGAATATTCTGTGAAGTTCAATGATTGATCTCTCACAGATGTGGTTTAGGGTTTATCTTGACTATCAGTTGTTCTGATGTGCAGATATTCAACAATTATTTTTAGAAGCACAACATAGATGGCTACGACCTGCTGAGATTTGTGAAATTCTTCGTAATTATCAGAAGTTCCATATTGCATCAGAGCCTCCAACAAGGCCACCAAGTATGATTGCTGAACCTTTTTCTAGTGGTTGGGTTGTAGGATTTCTATAAGTTTTTCTAGAATTCTCAAGGGTTGTAGTTTGGACAGAAAAGGAAAGGTAAATTGTCATGGAAATTTTCTAAGCAATATGAAACCTATTAGTAGTTAAGACTCTTATACTTGTCGTTATCTTATTGCTACTTTATGCTGTTTATCACCATTACACGTCTGGCTACTCCTTGCTTTTCTTTTACTCTGTGGCTTTTTCTTCACGCTGGGATTAATTTAACTGTGTCATGTGGTTCCGAGAAGAAAAAAAGAAAAGAGAGCTTGGCACAAAAAAATTGCATTGCGTTATAGATGTGGACGACATCTCAGGACGTTCTTAATTTTTTCCTAACCAATTGCTTTAGGAGAATCTTCGTATTTATCTGTATTTGACTCTCTACTTCATAGTTGTATGCTTGCTTTACTAGATAATCTAGTTATTGTCTACTGGAGCACCTTTAATCTTATAGATTTGTAATGAATTGCTTTGGGATGTGAGTCTTAATTTGGATGCTTTTAGTTTTGATTGCTTATAGTTGCTTTTGTTTACTAATCTGTTTTTCCAATGCTTTTGAAGATTACCTTTTACATTTTTTGGTACTCATTATGATTTACTTTTGTGTTTATTTTGTGTGCTCTTGATTTTTTTTCCTCTCTTTTTCATCATGAATTTTGATGATCTACTTTCTCGGACACGATAACCTTACACTCTGTCCACCATCCTAGGTGGCTCTCTTTTTCTTTTTGATCGGAAGGTTTTGAGGTACTTTCGGAAGGATGGACATAATTGGAGGAAAAAAAAGGATGGAAAAACAATAAAAGAAGCTCATGAGAAGCTGAAGGTAAGTTTGCTAGTGCATCCTTGGTTGTGTTTCAAGTATGTGTATTTTAGGGATTGAGAACTTGTTTTTTAAGTTTACCTGTATAGATGTATAATCATCTTGCTATGCTTTTCTGTTAGTTAACTCTTATTTCTTGATCAGAGACTTGTTTAAGAAAAAGAAGTGTATTCTTCTGAAAGTTGACTTTTTTTAAGCATTTTTTTAGGTTGGAAGTGTTGATGTCTTGCACTGTTATTATGCCCATGGAGAAGAGAATGAGAACTTTCAAAGGCGCA
This sequence comes from Excoecaria agallocha, assembly GCA_037975025.1. Lineage (NCBI taxonomy): Eukaryota > Viridiplantae > Streptophyta > Magnoliopsida > Malpighiales > Euphorbiaceae > Excoecaria > Excoecaria agallocha. The sequence continues at coordinate 42,826,396 of CM075817.1, read as the reverse complement.
GCTATTGGATGCTTGAACAGTATGTACAAATTAATTTCTGAATAAATTTCCTCAGCAGGAATTTCTGGAAGTCATGCATATCGTCTGAATGTTTTCTTTTGATTCCTTGAAGGCTGTTGAAACCATTGCATTATCTTTGGAATGAGCATGCATATGATGATTTCTGGTCACATCTCATTATCTGTCAAATAATCTGCTTGGGATTTTTCTATTTTATCCCAATCCTAGTTTCATGTCTTAAAATTAACTTGGCCAGACATTCGATTCTAATATCAATTATATTTGGTGTGGGCCAGTTGAATGTGTAACTTTACAGGTTTTTGTGGAAGTTTGGATCTTGCTTTTTGAAGCATTTTTTATCTAAATTGTGATGGTCGAAGTTGGAAAAGAAATTATTAAATGTTAGTCTAATCCTATGTGTGGTTTAATTCCTTATTCACATGATATTGTCTGTATGTACTATTTGTATGACCTTTTTTCTCATAGTCTTGCATCTTCGCTGGACAACCACTAGTTGGAAACTATTTGATGAGACAGGCTGTCATAGACAGTATTGCATACAATCTCACTGACATCTAGGTGAGATAATGGAACTATTGGTAGGAAGGAGACCATTAGTCCATAAAACAATGTTAGAGCAATTTAAGTGTAGGCTGACTCTTCTGAGGAATTGAGAAATTAGTAGATTGGTGCACACTGACCAAGTTGTTGATGGATGCGTTGACTTCTGTGGAGCTTCAAAGAAAGTGGAGGCCGAAGTAACACGTGGAAGAAATTATCCATGAGAATAAGGATGCTAAACATTGTTGTCTGAGGAGCTGCAGCTTTGTACTTGATTGTAGGCACTTGAGCCGTGCTTTACTGTTTGCCACATAGAAATGCCTTCTCAAAAGGGAAGCAAACTTTACTAGCAACTTCACTAGGATCTGCATGGGAAGGTAATTAAATATAGTTGTGGTCAGTGCTTGGTTGGTTCAGGAGCAGAACTTGTAGTATAGCAGTTCCACATCCAAGTTTGGATGGGCAAATAAGGTTGCTTTCCATCAAGTGTTGTACTGTGTAACTGTTACATACAGTCTAGAAATGATACACTATTTTGAAGCTTATAAGCGCAAGTTGGGATATTAAGGTGTAGCCATGATTGCTCATGCTGTACCTCAATTCTATCGTGTCAAGAGCGCAACTGAATTTTGTGGTAGGGATAGGAAGATATTGGAATCTCTCTTTCCATTAATTTTTATAATATTTTGAATTATCTGGATGTCCTGATCTTGTGGGCTGAAGAGGGTTCTTTTTCTTTTTATGGGAGAAAAGTAGGTTTGAATGGCTAGCAGAATGCAGAGATTGAATTCTCTTTTTTGTTATTTATTTATTTATTTATTTTTTGAAGATCCTTTTCTACTTGCAGAAGCTTCATTGGGGATTGGTTCAGTTTTGGGATGTTAGTCCAGTTAATGATTTGGTCAATTATGGTCAGTGCGGAAAATAGTAAAACTGAAGTTGTCCCCAAAAAAAGAAATGAAGTATCTTTCAAACAAGAAAAAAAAAAGAAAAAAAAAACGATGAAGGATTAAGGGTAGAGATTGTTAGCTGGATGAAACTATGAAAGCAATACTTCATCTTTATATTTTTTACTTAATGACTAAAAGGAATTGATAATTATAAAAAGGGAAAAATTGGAATCTTTTCTGTTTATAATTGTAATTGGGCTACGGTTTCATAAGATTCTTATAAAAGGGAATTATAAGTGGACTAGGTCTATTATTTATTTTCTAAAGTTGTTCTTCATGTTCTCTCAATTTGTGAAGTTCTAACTTTTTGATCATTTTAATTGGCAATTTGATATGTGTGTGTGTAAGCTATTTTTCTTTGACTATAAATCCTATTTCATATGTGCTGCTATATATGCATGCTGTTCTCTTGTTTGATTTTATGAGTTTGGTTGATTGCTGCAGGGAATTGATGCATATAGTCTTTGTCCACTACTTGGAAGTAAAGGTTGTACACTTGTTGTTCATTTTCCCTAATTATTCTTGTATTTCTTCTAATTTTGCGAGATGGCTTTAGGATGCAGCAGCCAATTCTGAAATATTTTGCATATTTTTTACGTTTTCTCATCAGGGTAACAGGACTAGTAGCAGCCCTTCAAACAGCTTTGCTCTGAGTCATAACAAAGAGCCATCTGGAAATACAGATTCAACAAGCCCAACCAGTACTCTTTCATCATTTACTGAAGATGCTGATTCAGGTATTTCTGCCCTTTATTTGTTACTATTGGTGTGTTTTTTAGTTGTTAATGATGAGTAGGAGTTCAGGACATGGAGTACTATTGAACAATGAAACTCCTCTAGTGTAGAGTGATGCGCAGGAGGCTATTTTCTGGTAGTTTTGTGGTTTAGTTGGAGAGAGTTGTAACTATTGAAACTCCTCTAGATGGTCCTAAGAATTGTTATTCCATTTTTGATTTCAAGGAGACCCTTTTTTTTTGGTTTATACTCCCGTTCCCTTGTGGCTTTTCTTAAGAGCTCAGATAGTGATCTTTGTTTGCTCATCCAATATACTCTTTTGGGAAAAATTGAATGAAAATGTCATTGTGACTATGAACATTTAATGTGATACACATTTCTGACTCCTGGTCCTGTGTGGAACTTCTCCAGTGCTCCATCAGTTGTCTTCACTTGCTCATCTCATACACCTTTCCCGGATAAATTTTATAATGTTGCATTGTGACTAAGAACATTTAATTAATACACCTTTTGACTCTTGTTCGCTGCTTGCATTTTATTAATGCAGCTGATAGTCAGCAATCAAGTTCAGGAGACCACTCTCGTCTTGAATCTCCACAAATGCACAATATTTCCGTGACAGACAAAAAAAATGTTGGCATATCGAGCTCTCATTTTCTGCTTCCAACTTCTGGTAAGATTGCTATTTGTTATGGGAATTTCTTTTGGATATTATCTCTAGTATTTGTACTCAATTTATTTGAACTTTTGGCTGTTACATGTAAAACTTCTTCTTGATCTTGAATATAATTTGACTGTATGCTTGAAATTGTGAACAGATAATATGGAGGGTCAGTCATCAATTTCTGAAGTACGTCCATTTTCATATGGGCCTGGAAATAATGATTGTACTTTCAGCAATGTGTCCCAAAGCTTGACATCCTGGGAGGATGTTTTGGAACAGTGTACAATGGGACATCAAAGTGTACCTTCTCATTTATCAGTGAATTCCAGCCAACTTGATGCTACGAATTTTGGAAGGAGTGATGCTCTTGGTGAGATTTTTGCTAGTGGGAGTGCTGACAAAGGGGAATTTGGTGGTTCTCTGCCCATAGAATCAGAATGGCAGGTATTTGATTGCTTTGCCCTTCAAATCTACTTATTCATGTGATTAGAAGTGAAAGAGGTGCATAAGTGGGATTGCGGAGAATTTATTTTTTCTCCGTCGGTCCATAAGTGACAAACCTATATATGTGAAATATTTTACTTAGGGTAACATTGTTTTGCAAGGCATTATTGGCTTCTTCAAATGAAAAGATTAAGTACATGATTGGAACAATCATTTTATATTTTCTGCTTTTCGGTCCCCACGAACTATGCATGTGTTTTGGTGAGAGAGAGGGACGAGAAATGTGCACATCTGTAGGAAGTTGGTAATTATCTGATAAAGAAAGCGATAAACAATTGACTAAACAATCACACAACCTGATTCAAATAAAAGGAACTGTGTATTTCTGGCAATGGAAGTTCAATACACAGGGTTGTTCAAGGATAAAGAAAACAGAAATGGACAATAACCAAAGCAAGAAACAATAAAAAGGGCCTACTCCAGGAAGGGCAGCCAAACACCCTGCCTCCTTCCTTCCCTCCTCACACTTAAATTGTGCTAACAAGATTCTCAATACCCTCCTTTTCAAACTACTCCCTATTTATACAAATTTCTCTTGCCTTCTAACTAACTGCTGCCAACTCAGCTCCCTCTCCACTTCCAGCCTTCTTGTTGGATCGTCTTGTGTAGACTTGCCAAGCTGTGGGCCTATGGGCCTCTTCCTGTCCAGCATATTCTCTATCAATGCCACCGGGTGGGGAAACTGTCTTCTCCTCAAGACAGAAAGTAGGAAATTGATGTCGAATCACAAACTCATCCTCCCATGTAGCGTTTTCGATGCCTCCATCACTCCATTGGATCAGCCATTGTGGTGTAGTTTCTCCATACTTGGAGATGGTGCGATTTGCTAACACACAGAGAGGAGTAGGAGACATTAACTCATCCGGTTCCATTCTTGCAGGGAGAGAAGACACAGCTGGAACTGACCCAATAGCTTTTTTAAATAATGACACATGAAAAACCGGGTGTATTTTCGCTCCGGGAGGCAACTCCAGCTTGTAAGCAACCGGGCCAAGACGCTGAATTATAGTAAAAGGTCCATAAAATCGGGGGGCCAGCTTAGGAGGAATCCTGGCAGTCACAGAGTATTGGTGATGAGGTCGTAGCTTCACATAGGCTGATTCTCCCACTTGGAATTCCACTTGCCTACGGTGCTGATCCGCTGCACTCTTCATCTTCGATTGGGCTCGAGCTAAATGGGATTTCAACTGTCGTAGAGCTTCATCACGATCCACTAAATCCTGCCCAACTGCTGCTACTTGGATCTCTCCAGGAACGTACTGGAAAACAGTTGGAGCTTTGCGTCCATAAACCACCTCAAAGGGAGTGGTGTTGATTGATACATGGTAATTCGAATTGTACCAGAACTCTGCCCAGGACAGCCAAGACAACCATGTTTTAGGTTGATCAGTCGCAAAGCAACGTAAGTAAGTTTCAACACATCGGTTCACCACTTCCGTTTGGCCATCGGTTTGTGGATGATAGACTGAACTAAACTTGAGTTGAGTACCCTGCAGCTTGAAAATTTCTTGCCAAAACCTGCTGACAAACAATGGATCCCGATCGCTAAGAATGGACTTCGGTAACCCATGAATGCGGATAATCTCCCGAAGGAACACTTCACCCAAAGATCTAGCTGTGAATGGGTGTTTCAAGGGAATAAAGTGGGCATATTTGGACAGCTGGTCCACTACTACCAAAATGGTATCAAATCCCCTGGATCGTGGCAACCCAGTGATGAAGTCCATGGATATTTCTTCCCAAATCTGCTCAGGAACATCTAAGGGCTGTAATAATCCTCCAGGAGCTAAGGTGGAGGCTTTGAACCGCTGACACACATCACAGGATTGGACAAACCGTTGCACTGCTTTAGTCATTCCTACCCAATAGAAAAGTGAAGCCAACCGCCTGTAAGTTCTATAATAGCCAGAATGTCCTCCAAAAGGACTAGAGTGGAATTCAGCCAAGAGAGTTGGAATCCACTTGGAGGAAGCAGGAATAACTAGCCGGTTTTTAAAATAAAGAGTACCTTGACGTGATACAAAACCTGGATGGGAGAGTGGATCCCGTTGCAATTCTGCCATTATTTTTTGTAACTGCGGGTCACTGTCAATTCCCTGGTTCAAAACAGGTTCATCCACCCAGCGAGGTATAACGGAGACAGCCTGGAACTCTCCTGCCTTTCCCGTGACCCTTGATAGAGCATCAGCAGCGCGGTTGTCCTTTCCCGGCTTGTATCTCACTTCAAAACGGTAACCCATCAATTTCGCAAGCCAGTTTTGTTGGTCCATGGTTGTGATCCTTTGGTGCATCAATTGGCGGATACTTTGCTGGTCTGTGTAGACTGTAAAAGAATGTCCCAGCAAATACGGTCGCCAATGGAGGATTGCCAAGACAATGGCCATGACTTCCTTCTCGTAGGCTGATTTAATGAGGTTTTGTGGCGACAAAGCTTTGCTGAAATAAGCGATTGGGCGTCGATCCTGCATAAGGACAGCTCCTATTCCCCCTCCTGACGCATCACATTCGAGTTCAAAAGGTTTGGCGAAATCCGGCAAAGCTAATACTGGAGCTGCTGTGAGCTTCTGTTTAAGGACATCAAAAGCTTTCTGGGCTACAGGATTCCACTTAAATCCATCCTTCTTAGTCAATTCCGTTAACGGTTTGGCGAGCTTCCCATATCCTTCAATGAACTTCCGGTAATAACCGGTGAGACCCAGGAAACCGCGCACGCCCTTGACCGTTGTGGGAGTAGGCCAATTCCTCACTGCTTTTACCTTGCTGGAATCGACTGAGACCCCTTCCCCATTAATTACATGGCCCAAGTACTCCACTGTCCGCTGCCCAAAACTGCACTTCTTACTGTTAACCACAAAGTGGTGTTTTGCCAGAATGTTGAGGACCGACTCCACATGTTGCAGGTGTTCAGCCCATGTGCGGCTGTAAACGAGGATGTCGTCAAAGAACACCAAGACACTCTTTCGAAGCAACGGTCGGAATATGTTATTCATGGCGGACTGAAATGTAGCAGGTGCGTTGGTCAATCTGAAAGGCATCACAAGGAACTCGTAATGGCCATCATGAGTTCGGAAGGCTGTTTTCTCAATGTCCGACTCTCGGACCCGGATTTGATGGTATCCCGATTTGAGATCAAGTTTAGTGAAGTAAATTGCCCCTCCCAGCTCATCAAATAACTCCTCAATAACCGGAATGGGATACTTGTCCGGTACTGTAACTTTGTTAAGTGCTCGGTAGTCAACGCACATTCGCCATGTATCATCTTTCTTCTTAACTAAGATTACCGGGCTCGAAAAAGCACTCTGGCTGTGCTTAATGATTCCCTGTTCAAGCATGTCATTCACCTGCCTCTGAATTTCTGCCTTGTGGTGGTGGGGATACCGGTATGGACGCACACAAACCGGTCCCTGTCCAGGCTGAAGTGTGATGGAATGCTCCACAGTTCTCTTGGGTGGTAAACCTTCCATTTCAGCAAAAACATACCTGTACTTGAAGAACAAAGCACTCAATTCTTGACCCTGGTGGTCGGGTAGGTGGTCTAACTGAGGAAACAGTGTATGAGGAGAGCCATTAGTTTCGGTGGAGAACTGGTTCAGATAGCCATTTAACCACGTTTGCAAGGGCTGCAATGTCCCCTGTCCCACGGGGACCCTGCTGAGTTCTACCAGTTTACCTTGCACGAAAAATTTCAATGACCCCAATGCCCAATTTGCGGTAACATCCCCTAAGGTGCTTAGCCATTCCACTCCCAATATCAGGTCTAATCCCCCCAAATCAGTCACCAAAGCATCAAGACAACAAGTATACTCCCCTATCTGAATGGAAATTCCAGTGCATATTCTATTGACCCCAATCAAGTTCCCATCCCCTAACCTGATGTGAAGAGTTTTGATAGGACTTACCGGAAGACCCAGCACCGACACCAGCTGCGAGGAGATGAAATTGTGGGTGGCGCCACTATCCACAAGCATAATCGTAGGAATACCGCTGGTTGTCCCTAGGAGTTTGATGGTGCTTAAATCCTTACTATTTCCGGCGAGTGTTCCCAATTGGTGGTGAAGACCGTGCAAGTCCAGAGCCTTACACTCTCCATCCGCTGGGTTCTCGTCCTCCTCATTTTCAGCTTCAAAAAATTCCTCATCCTCGTCCATCTCATCGCCTTCCCCTAATAGCATCACCTTTAGTTGAGCTCTTGGACATTTATGCTGGGGTGAATAGTTCTGGCCACATTGGAAACACAGCCCCTTTTTCCGTTGTTCCTCCCATTCCGTCTTGGTCAGTTGCCGGAAACCTTGCCGCCTGCCTCCCCAGTAACTGGAATCACTAGACCGAGATTGGAACGCTGGTGGGTTGTTTAGATTTTGGGTTGGGTATTTGCCTTGGCTGGGCCCAATAGCTGAATTGGGCTGGAATTGAGGAGATCCAACTCTATTCGACCCTCCCCACGATCCAGCATTAGAAGTCAGCCTAAATGGCCCCTCCTTCTCCTTCCCTGAATTCGGTGTTCCCTTTGAATAACCCATCCTCTGTCTTCCATAGTTCAACGAAATTTCAATGGAGCGTGCGAGTCTCATAGCTTCAACACTATCACTTGGCTTGTGTACCTTAACCCACCCTTTAATCTCTTCTTTCAATCCGCTAATGAAATACCCTACATATTGCGATTCAGGCAAGCCAGGAGCTGTCACTGCCACCATTTCAAAAGCTTCGATGAAATCGTCGACACTATCATCCTGTTTCAGATCTGCCAATGCTTCAAAAGGGCTTGAAGAGTAAAGTCCTCCATATCGTCGCATAATCTCTCTCTTAAGATGTTCCCAAGTGAGTGTAGGAGTTACATTAAGTAACATAGTGAACCAGTTGATCGTGGCCCCTTCCATATACAACTCAGCCAGATTAACGCTCATTTCTGGTGGAATCTGGTTGATGCGACAGTAGGTCTCCATTCTCATCACCCAACCCCGAGGATCGGTTCCATTAAACATTGGCAACTTAACTTTTCGTAAAGAAATCAATGGATCTGTGAAATAGTTGGTATTGAGACGGTAGTTCAGGCGTGGCATGGATCCCTGACCCTGTTGTTGCCCACTTCTATCCAGAACGGATGCTTCCTGAGAGTCATAAGTCTCAGTTTGAGCGGGTTGTTTTTCGGAACTTCTCATCCATCGACAAACCTGTTCCCTGAACTCAGCATACTCTTTTTTCTTTTCTGCTTGATAGTTTGTTAAAGAAGATTGCAGCTCGGTAATGGAACGTGTGATTTCCTTCATATATGCTTCAAGGCCATTCACCTTGTTTTCAGTCTCCTCCAATCGACCATTGACTGATTGCAAACGAGTTTCCATTTTTCTCTCCTAGCACTCAAATATCCGGCAGGTCGGACCAATTGATAAAGAAAGCGATAAACAATTGACTAAACAATCACACCACCTGATTCAAATAAAAGGAACTGTGTATTTCTGGCAATGGAAGTTCAATACACAGGGTTGTTCAAGGATAAAGAAAACAGAAATGGACAATAACCAAAGCAAGAAACAATAAAAAGGGCCTACTCCAGGAAGGGCAGCCAAACACCCTGCCTCCTTCCTTCCCTCCTCACACTTAAATTGTGCTAACAAGATTCTCAATACCCTCCTTTTCAAACTACTCCCTATTTATACAAATTTCTCTCGCCTTCTAACTAACTGCTGCCAACTCAGCTCCCTCTTCACTTCCAGCCTTCTTGTTGGATCGTCTTGTGTAGACTTGCCAAGCTGTGGGCCTATGGGCCTCTTCCCGTCCAGCATATTCTCTATCATTATCGTTGTTATTAAATGGTGCGCTTGGGGTGCTGCCTTTAGTACCTCTGGAGGAAAAGGAAGACGCTCTTCAATTGGCCATGCATTGTGGCTTGGGGGTGGACCTTCTTTCAGGCATAAAACCTGTAAAGGTGCATATCATTAACCTTCAACAGCAACTTCAACACGCTTAGCTAGGAAATGGTCAGAATTCTTAAGGACCAGCACCAGCAGACTTGATGGCTTCACTATGTATGATGTAAAAATGCCATAAATTTATTACATTTTAGCTGAACAAACCGTTGCTATTACTGGAAAGGTGGAAAGGGATTCCTTGGACCACCATGAGCCATTCATGTCTCTCTTCCCCTTAGATTAAGTCATTTTTGTTTGTCTCTCCCCTTTCTATTTTCTGGATCTGTTTTCTGGGTTTGTTTTCCTATTGGCTCTGTCCTGGATTAGTTTTCTTTTGCAGGGTCTTTTATTCTTCTTTTGGTATTTTTCTTTTTCCTTTTTTGTTCTGTATCTTTCTTCTTCTTTTCCTTTTTTTTTTCTCTTTCCTCTTCTTTATTTGCGGGGGAAAATTTTTCTTTCCTTTTTGTTCTTGATATTTTGAATTTTCTTCATTCCCCCAACTGACCTCTTTGGCCACATATCTTTGCTCTTACACCTTCGACTTGTGTCTATGCTTCAAGGTCTTTTGGTGCCCCATTGTACATTGTGCCTTTAGTAGGTCATTGTGTTTGGTACTTATTTAAATTCTTGAGAGGTGATTGTGATAGTTTGTTCACACCTAGTGTACATGTGCTGAAAATGCATAGCCTGAACTTATGTTTGGGACTTGAAAATGCATATCCTTAGCTTAGCAGAATGGTTACGATTTTGTTAAGTTCCAATGGGTGTATTTGAAAGTCAAAGCATGATTGAGGGTATGATCTCTCCCTCTCTCTTTCATAAGCAAGATTTTATAATCAGGGGCATATTTTCTCTTTCTCTCTCTCTCTCTTTTTTTTTTTTATTCCAAATATGGATCACTTGTATGGTTGCCTTCATCCTATTGGTGGCTTGCAATTTTTCAACTATATAATCTATGAGACGATGGCAACATGTAATTTGCTGTATTCCGAACATCTTTGTTCGTGTTTTATTTGGTGCACCTTTTCTTTGTTGAAATAGTCATGTCTTGCATTTTTTTTATGTCTTAGTACCTTCAGTTATGTCAGGGGTATGATTATTAGGATTAATTTGTTCTTGATGCATGTTTATTGCCTGTGCATTATTTGTTCTTGATAAATGTTTATTGCCTGTGTTTTATTTGTTTATGCTATATTTTAAATGTTACCAGACGATGTACCAAAACAATTCTTCGCACTTGCCTGATGGCCAAATCAGCCAAGCAATGGATCCGGGATTGGCTTATGATGTGGATACCAGGTTATTCGAGCAAAGAACTTATAATGGTGATTTACAAAATGCACTAGAGGAATTCTTGTCTGGTCCTCTTCACCACAATGAGGAGCTTCTGGATAATACCCTACAAATGCAGCCAACAAATGCTGAACCACAACTTTCGGCTCGCAGGAAAATTGAGAATGATATTTCTGTGGAGGAAAATAGCAAATATGCATTTATTAAGAAACAAACATTGCTGGACGGAGAAGAGAGCTTGAAGAAAGTTGATAGCTTTTCTCGTTGGGTCACATGAGAACTTGGAGAGGTGGATGATTTACATATGAGATCCTCGTCTGGTCTTTCATGGAGCTCAGTTGAATGTGGAAATGTGGTTGATGATTCTTCACTCAGCCCCTCTCTCTCACAAGACCAACTTTTCAGCATAACTGATTTTTCACCGAAGTGGGCCTATGCAGACTCAAAAGTAGAGGTATATGTTACTGGTTTGAGATTGAATTGTTTGTTGTCTTCACAGAGCACTACTTTTATTTGTTATTGTGAAACATTGTCCTTGAGTTTTTATTGTATAGTTTCATTTGTTGAATGTTCCAAACTTCTAGCGGTTTCTGCAATATCTGGCTACAGCAGTGAATTTTATTTTTAACTCTCTTGAAAACTGCAGTATGTTCAAATAGTTTGTTTTTTTTTATTCGCTAGTGCGCATGCTCCTGTCCGTTTTTTTTTACATGAATTACTTTGTTGCTATTTAGGTCCATTTTTTCCAAGTTCACCCTTAATTTATCAAGATTGTTTCCTTCATTCTCAATTTATTTATATTGCTTCTTCATGTCTTTATACTGGCTGGAGTTTTTCCAGCTAATTTTAAATTTTGGAATGTATTCCCTACTGCCTTCAAATTCTTTAGAAATGGTGTTGGAGATATGAAAAGCTTTTAGTTGCTCACTGACTTTGCTGTGAAACAGGTTCATGTAATGGGAACATTTTTGAAGAGTCAGCAAGATGTGGTGAAGTATAACTGGTCTTGCATGTTTGGTGAAGTGGAGGTGCCAGCTGATGTCTTGGCTGATGGGATTCTTTGTTGCTATACTCCGCCTCACAGTGTTGGAAGGGTTCCTTTCTATGTTACATGTTCCAACAGAGTGGCTTGTAGTGAAGTGCGAGAATTTGATTATCAACAAGGATCTGCTGAAGATGTAGTTGTCTCAGATATTTATGGTGTTGGTACAGATGACATGCATCTTCATCTACGATTTGAAAGGTTGCTGTCTTTGCGGTCTTCCAGTCCTCCAAATGCTCTTTTTCATGGTGCTAGAGAGAAACAGGCGTTAATAAGCAAAATTATTCTATTGAAGGAGGAGGAAGAAAGTTACCAAACAGCAGAAGCAACATTGGAGAGATGTTTGTCACAAGATGAAGGAAAAGTGAAGTTCCTTCAGAAGGCAATGCAAGAGAAGTTCTATCCATGGCTTCTTCACATGGTTGCTGAAAGTGTTAAAGGGCTAAGTGTGTTGGACAATGATGGGCGAGGTGTTATACACCTGGCAGCCGCTCTTGGTTATGATTGGGCCATAAAGCCAATAGTGACTGCTGGAGTCAATATCAATTTCCGTGATGCGAATGGCTGGACTGCCCTTCATTGGGCTGCATTTTATGGCAGGCAAGAATTCGATTTTTCTAACTCTTGTGATGCACTTGGGAATATTCTTTGGCCCAACTTCTGGTTTCTCATGCTGGGCCATTGTGACATCATGGTTCCAATGATGGAGTTATGTGGATCACACTCATATTGTTATTGCAAAGGAGAGTCCATATCACATTAGATTATAATTATGGGCTGTGTTAGTTTCAAGACATGATTTTTGGGTAGATTATTTAGAATGTCTGCATAAAATACATTTTGACAGAGTTAGAAACTCATTTTTCTGGTTGTTCTAGATAACTTATCTTAGTCTGAAGCTGCATGCTGCTATTTATAAGCACATCATATCTCACAAGTACTAGTTTGTCCAAATACATGGTGTTTGCTTCAGTTTCTTGGGTCTTTGTTTAATAGCTTTCTTTCTGGTGGCATGTCAGCTGTAATAAGTTTGACGATACCAATAATTTTTGCTTAAATTCTTGTGGAATACAGAGAAGAGACAGTTGCTGCCCTTGTCTCATTGGATGCAGATACTCGAGTACTAACAGATCCATCTCCAGAATTTCCTTTGGGTAGAACCCCAGCTGACCTTGCTTCAGGCAATGGACACAAGGGAATCTCTGGGTTCCTTGCAGAGTCATCTTTGACCAGCTACCTGCATTTGCTTACATTGAATGATTCAAAAGAAGGCTCTGACGCAAATTTTTCAGCAATGACAGCTGTTCAAACAATTGCAGAAAGAATGGCTACTCCTGGGGATGATGGTGATGTGCCAAATGTGCTGTCACTGAAGGATTCGCTTTCTGCCATCCGCAATGCGACACAAGCTGCTAACCGCATACATCAAGTATTTAGGATGCAGTCATTCCAACGGAAAAAGCTAACTGACAGTGGTGATGATGAAGCCAGTATACTGGATCCGCATACTCTTGCACTTGTGGCTGCCAAGATGCATAGGCCTGTTCATTCAGATGGAGTAGTCAATGCTGCAGCAGTACAAATCCAAAAGAAGTACCGTGGTTGGAAAAAGAGAAAAGAATTCCTGATAATTCGGCAACGAATTGTTAAAATACAGGTGAGTTTCCACTTCTGCTTTTCTTTGGCTTCAGGATTCGTTTTCTGCTCTATAAATTATCATTGTAACATAGTAGATTTTTTCCTGCTTGAGAAATTTTATATATGTATTCATATATACACACACCTTGATTTCTGATTTACTGTCATTTAATGAGAAATGTTAGTCTGAGGTAAGGCGTGGGAATAGAATTGTTATCTTCATTTTGCTCTGAGGACCTTGGGTTGCATATACTTAATTTATGTTTTTTCTTGTAGAACATACTCTATTGTTTTGGGTCATGAGTAATTAGTTAAACAAAAATGCTTGAGCAACTAAATGGAGTCAGTTATAGGGTTCCTGCTATTCTTGAAAATTTATGCGAGATGACATTTTTTCACCATCTGGCTTGCATGATGCTATTAGGGCCTATATGGAAAATCAAAATGGGTAAATAGCTCAAGGACCTACTGGGCTAGGTAAATATTAAATGACGGTTCAGCTTATAGTTGATTGGCTAATAGTTCATTTGTGGCAGAATGACTTTACTTTGGGCCCTTATCAACATTTCATGTATGCTTATATAATTTTGAAATTTGCAATGCTGCATTTTCGAAATTTGTTTTTTTTGGCCCTGATCAATTTTTCCCATTTGCTTATTTTTGGAATTTGGAATGCTGCATTTCAGTCTTGTTAATAAAAAGAAATGTCTTACATCAACCTTTCTCTCTCTCTCTCTCTCTAAATTCTTTGCATGCTTTTGCTTTTTGTGCTGACTTTTGACTCTCATCATATGAAAGGCACATGTAAGGGGACACCAGGTAAGGAAGCAATATAGAACAGTCATTTGGTCTGTTGGAATCCTGGAGAAGGTTATTCTTCGCTGGAGACGTAAAGGAAGTGGTCTGCGGGGATTCCGCCGAGATGCGGTTACCAGAGAGTCCATTGTTCAAGATGTGCCTCCAAAAGAGGACGATTATGATTTTCTAAAGGAAGGAAGGAAGCAGAATGAGGAAAGGCAGCAAAAAGCACTTACTAGGGTAAAATCCATGTACCATTGTCCAGAAGGGCAAGCTCAATACCGGAGATTGCTGAATTATTTTGAAAAATTCCGGGAAGCTAAGGTATGTCCATCTATATTTGGGATATTTCTTTGATGTATTAAAGTTTTCTTTTTTGATTTCTTTAATCAGAGCAAAGCATGTTTTTCTCTGTCAATTATAATCATAAATGCTTTGGCACCATAGCTTACTCGTTACTAGGAAGAGATGACTAGTTAGCCTTGTGTACCATGTATCTTCTAATCACCACATAGAAGTTGCTCTTAAAACTATACAACCTATAAATCCTTATGGTCAAGACTTTGACTGGGGACTAAACTTTCTTGGTACTTTGTTCCAGTATCCCAGTTGTGTAACTTAGAATGTCTACTAGGTAACTCGACCATTTTGATGGATTGAGCTGTGAGATGAATCTGTGGATCCTTTTTGAACATTTCATGTGTTTCCATGTCCAAGCATGTAATTGTGTTTGCTCATATCATGCCGTCTTAGCTTTGAAATTGGTTGCGCAATAGTTGATAGCTCATCGAATTCGCCTTGCATGTAAATGAAGTCCAATAAGAAGACAGAACTTTTTGAATTTATTATGATTATCATTACTTCAGAGTGGAATTCTAACTGAACAGCAAATCATTCCCATATTTTTTGCAGGAAAGTGGTATGGAAGTGAGCAGCCCAAATGAATTGGTGTATGGTGATGAAAACCTCATTGATATTGATTCGCTTTTGGACGACGACACATTCATGTCGATAGCATTTGAGTGAACAATCTCAGCTTTTACTAATTTGGCTTATCCTGTAGATAGACGAATGCCCTAACTTTATGGAATTATATGTAAATATCTAACCAATGTAGCAACAAGCATTTGATAATAATTAGAGAGGATATTGCATACATAATTAGTCTTTAATGATATTTGGGCATCAATCTATTTTGTATTTGAGTAGAAGATTCCTCCTGTAAAATCTTAATGGTTTGAGATAGGAATTTAAGTGTGTGATGTGTAGCTTCTGATTTTGAATCTTTTTAGGTTTGAGATGGAATTTTAATTAATGTTCATTTCGATTTTAATTCTTTTTGTTGACTGAGCAAATGAAGCATTTGCATATATGAAGGGGCTCTGAGTTGTTGCTTTAGCATTATGTCTTTGAATGGGAGAGTTGAAAAGTTTTTGCTCAATGCTGGGGAATACAATTTTAGGGATTAATTTTATCCAATGTCATATAATTAAGACCAATTTAATGTTGCGTTTCTCATAGTAAAACAATCTACATCAATTAACCAACATAACTATTCTCTCAAATTATAAGTAAGAAAGACATTTGTAGATTTAACAAATCGAGTGTTAAATTATTTTTTTAAATTTATTAAAAATGTGAGATTATTTTTTATAGGCACATGCAGAACAACATAAAAATTAATGCACACAAAAAGAATGAATATATAGTGCATGGACAATTTAACGCAATTTTTTTTAAGGTGTAATTTTATATAATTTTTTTTTATTAGCAGAGCAGATATTTCAAATAGTTGTTATTAGTGTGATACTAATACAATATCTGACTAGTAATAAATGTGGGAACCATAGATTGCTAAACTAAAAGTTGATTAATGTGTTAATAATTCCAAATAAAATATATGAATAATGATAGCATAATAAAAGGGTTTAATGGCTAAATATGCCTAATGGGTTTTCATGTATTATCATACTTTACATGTTTTAGTAATTATCTTAGACCTCTATATATTAATAGGCATTTATTTTCATTGATAATCTTTAGTTACATAATGATAAATCATTATATACACATAGTAAATATTATGTCCATATACTTGTTTAAGTTCAAATCATTCTAATTATGTTCATTTAATATAATATGACACATTTTAAGATTAAATTACTAATTAACATCATGATATCATGCCATACATTATGTCCAATTCGGCCTCAACATGAACTCTCATTCTAAATTTGATTTCTTCCTCATTTTTTTATTTATTCCTTATTAAAATGTCAATTTACTTTGTTATCTTAAATTATTTCCCACTTTCCTTCAAATTCCTATTGTTAAAATAATGTATTTTTCATGCCAAAAATAAAAAAATTAAATGAAATAGAGCATAGTTTGTATCCACTAATCTTTTGGTAGTTTGAAACCCCTTATTCTTCCTTTTTCCTTTCTTCCTCTTCCTTGCTTTTCTCTTTTCCTTTGATTTTTACTTTTTAGGGTTATTTTCTCTCACTAGAAATTCTCCATCTTCAAGCTTCCTTAAGCTTCATACTGATTTTCATGTTGAAGAGGAGGCTTTCTACTGTATGTGGGTAAAATTAGGGCTTGAAAATTGGTAGGAGGAGAGAGAAGTGAAGAAAAAAATGATGGAATGGCCATGAAAAGGTAGGTTCGGATTTTGAAGAAGAAAGGGGGGATATTTACAGAATTGTGGATAGAAATGTAGAGGATTTTAGACCTCTCTAGGCTTCCCTAAAGTCCATCAAACCAATGACCAAGATTTTTCAATTTACTATTTAATTCAATGACTTACTTTTAAACCACTTATCATGATTTCATTGGTCCCTATACATCTTTTTGCTGTGTTGATGCATGTAGCTGATTATGATTCATTTTTAATGATAATTATGCCCTTGAATAATTTAAACATGGCTTTTAAGCCCACTAATCAATTTAACCACTATTTTCACCATTTTTTTGAACTTGATCTTTTGCATGTTAGAACCCTCTAAAATTTTACTTCACATGCAATAACATATTCAGAAGCTTATGTTTAAAATTTTAAGTCATTTCAAAATCGTTTTGATATACTTCCAACTCCGGAGGCATAATCAGTTAGTTCAAAATTCAAAATTTTAAAACTGTAAAAAAAATCTTTTTCACTTCTAAGAGCTCATTATGCTATTTCTAATGGGTATATATGATTATAATAATTTTTGAAGATCTTTATAATATTTTAAGGCCCGATCACACTTTTAATCTACCATTTTTACAGTACCGAGTAAACATTATCTATTTAATTTGAGGGCCCATTTATGCTCAATTTCATCTTAAATTGTACCACCAGACTCCGTTTAATACATTTTTTCTTATTCCAGGCTTAAGTCAAATTGTCTGTCAGGTCACTTATCCTTAAATTTTTCTGGTTCGAGCACGTTTAACACTTATGTGCATTCAAATTTTTATTTATTTTTCCAACAACTTTTTCAATGTTTGCGACAAAAATCATTTTTTGATTCAGTGTTGTCGCTATATGGCACATTTAACAACGAATTTTATTGTTCTCGCTAATTTTCGTCGTTATTATGCATTTTTTTTGCAGTGAAAATACGCTATGTTGCACTTTTTTTTTATCAATAGCCAAAATTTTATCTTACTGGATTTCTTGGCAATGTTCTTAATGAGACAACTTACTATTTGTATTGTAAATATTGTATACTCTTTTTTCTTGACTAAATTTTTATTCAATTGGATTTTTTCTAGTAAGGTTTTAACGAGTCATAATTTTAAAATTTTTTTTTATGAAATCCAAGGGAGGAGTATCGTAGATAAGTGAATTTATGAATATCCACAAAACAAGTTTAAACTCCTAATTTATAACTTAAAGCTCCCAATTTATTAATAGTTTGTAACTCATCTATTTATGCTTGTTTTGTAACTATGTATTTATGTTTACTTATGTAACATATATCCATAAGCCTATAAATAGAGGCTTCTTCCATGAACTACGCATAAGTAAAACAATAAGAGAATACTTACTTTCTCTCAATTGCTTTCTAAATTCATTTTATTATTTTTATTTTTATAATATATTGTTATAATATTTTATCTAATTTTCGTATTTTATAACAAATACTAGTAAATCGTGTTAGTAAATATCTATCCATTATTTGCTTATTTTATTTATTTAATATATTATTTTTTATAATTATATTTTTTGAGATAAAAAAATAAAATTTGATTATGAATCAATTAAAAATGTATTTATAAATAATTTTTTAATAAATTATTGTGCTATTAACTTAATTTACAAAATTTTGTTATGAATCCAATAAAAATAAAATTGGTCGCCCCTTGGCAGTTTTTCAACATTTCTCTCATATACGCCACAGAGAAGAGACAGCCTGAAAAAAAAAAAAAAGCAAGAAAAGCTTTTCTTGACTGGAAAGAGTAGACTCAAAGAACTGACCGGTTATTAGCAGATTACCATTTACTTCCATTAGCAGTTCTGACAACTCGTTCACGAGATGTGCGTACGAAGATGTGTTGTGAAAAGATAATCCAAGTAATTCCTCTTGATGAAAATGAAGCATGGAGATTGTTCCAAGTAAAACTTGAGGCACCACTTCCTCCAGATGTTACAGAAATTGCAAAATCAATCACAGAGGAATGTGATGGTTTGCCGCTTGGAATTGTAACTATGGCTGGAAGCATGAGGGGAGTGGATGATATTCACGAGTGGAGGAACGCTCTGAGGGGATTGAAAGAATCACGGGCCAGCAATGATGGCATGAATGCGAGAGTTTTTTCAATATTGAAATTCAGTTATCATCACTTGAGGGATTTGAAATTACAACAATGCTTCTTGTATTGTGCATTATACCCAGAAGATTATCAGATTGAAAGAGAGGAGCTGATAGAAGGTATGATTGATGAGGAGATAATACAAGAGGAAAGCAGCATTTGATGAGGGGCATACTATTCTCAATAGACTAGAAAAAGTATGTTTGTTGGAAAGTGTTAGTGATCATATGTTGAAAAGTAAATATGTGAAAATGCATGACTTGATCAAGGATATGGCCATTCAAATATCAGAAAAAGAAGGTGTGATGGTTAAAGCGGGTGCAAGATTGGAAGCAATACCAGATTGTGAGAAATGCACAGAGAATCTTTTGAAAGTTTCGTTAATAGACAACTTCATACGACAAATTCCTTATGGTTTTTCACCAATATGTCCAAAACTTTCAACCCTACTGTTGAGCAGAAATTATTTGACAAAGATTTCAAATTCTTTTTTCGAGCAGCTGTATGGGCTCAGGATTCTTGATCTTTCTTTTGCTCATGTTGAAGAATTGCCGAATTCCATTTCTGATTTAGTGAATCTAAATGTGTTATTGCTAAATTCTTGCATTTGGCTGAGGGACTTGCCGTCGTTAGCAAAGCTTAAGGCATTGAAGAAACTGGATCTTAAATTTTGCAAGCAAATCGAGAAGTTATCTCAAGGCATAGAATTTTTGTCCAAGCTAAGATATTTGGATCTTAGAGGTACAAGAATCAAGGAGTGGTTCTTGCATTTGGCTGAGGGACTTGCCGTCGTTAGCAATACCACGACTTTTGCATTTGCAATTCCTAAAGGTTCACTTTGATTTAAAAGTCGAGGAATTAGTGTTTTTGAGAAAGCTGGAAACCTTGGAATGCCGTTTCCATAATGCAGGTGAGTTGAGCACCTTCACTTCATCCCTTCCTTCCAATTTAGATTGTTACGGTCTTCAAGTAGAAGGAAATTCTTGGAACGTCGCCATCAGGGATGATTTAAATAGTATTCTTTATTTGCCCTCATTCACATCTTTCTTTGCACCAGCACTACCTCATTCTACATTTTCCCAACTTGAGCAGTTCTACGTATCCCATTGTCATATGAAGAAGTTGTTCCCATCTGAGTTGGCATCAAATTTTCAAAACCTGGAAATTCTTGACGTAAGTTATCGTGCTGAAATGGAAGAGATAATAGCAACGGAAGAAGAAGATGAAAGCCACGACAACAATTGCAGAATCCAATTCAATCTTCCAAAGCTAAAGAGATTTCTATTGGTAGACTTGCCAAATTTGAAGAGCATTTGCAGGGGAGACATTATATGCAATTCCCTTGAAGAAATAGCGATAATAAATTGTGCATTGCTTAAAAGAATTCCACTTTATCTTTTGGTAACCGAGAATGAGCACCAACTCTCTCCTCTCCCTTCACTTGAAACAATCGAAGTCTATCCCAAAGAGTGGTGGGAGTCGGTTGAGTTGGTCCATCCTCATGCTAAGAACATCCTTTCACCACTTTGTGAATTTGATTAGGCTTTTTGGGAAGGTAATAAGGTGGTTCTATTTTACACATTTGATTTAATGAAGAGTAATAAATTACTTTATCCATTACTTTACACAATTTCATTTCCTTGTAGCAGATTTTTACTGACAATTCCACGGATCAGTGAGGCTATGAGTTGAAGGATGAGAACAAAGGGATCACTTGCACCTCCTACCTTGGTCTATTTGTAAATCACTATCTCTTTTGATATTATGTATCAACCAATATCATTGTCATTTTCTTTATATATTTATCTCTCAAAAGGATTTTTTGAGGTTGACAATTTAGATTTCATGCGTAAAAGAGCAGCTTCTTGTACAGTACTATTTATTTATTTATTTGTGATAAAATAATTATCTTAAAAAAAGTAATATAATTGGCTTTGATACCAACAGCACTCTAAATAATGTATCGTATATTCATAAAAAATGCTAAAATTCATTACCACAAATAATAATAATAATAATAATAATAATAATAATAATAATAATAATAATAATAATAAGAAGAAGAAGAAGAAGAAGAAGAAGAAGAAGAAGAAGAAGAAGAAGAAGAAGAAGAAGAAGAGGAATCTTTTTTAACAAAATTGAAAAGGTATATCAATTGAAATAACCTTTTAATTTATTATTATTTATTGGATAGTGGGTCAAATTTTCACTCAATAATTACTAATTGTTAAAGTGAGAAAATGCAATCTCAGTAAAGAGAAATCCACTGTAATGCAAAATAGAATATACTGTAAAAATAACAAAAAAGAAAAAGATAATCGAGGGCATTAAAATGGCAATGAAATTCACAAACAACCCAAATATAAAATGGTTTTGTTAATGCGATATACCCTAAGAAACTCTTCAAGTCAGCCAAAATGTTGTTGCATCCTACAAGAAGGCCTAACATTGCATTAGAGGCATCCACATTGTGGGCAGTATTAGTATGCTTGTTGCTCTTTTTCTCTTCTTTGAAGATCTCTCTCATTACAAGCTTTAACAGATTTGTAAACCTCTTGATTCTTCAAGTTATAGTTTGAAATAGACTAAAAAGAAAATATGACTAAAATTATGGAATAGAATTAGATGGAGTATTATTTATTTAATAAATGGTGGAAATAGTGAAAAAATGTTTTTTCTTTTATGAATGATAAAGAAGAAT
The DNA here is from genome assembly GCA_037975025.1 of Excoecaria agallocha. NCBI lineage: Eukaryota > Viridiplantae > Streptophyta > Magnoliopsida > Malpighiales > Euphorbiaceae > Excoecaria > Excoecaria agallocha. Next base: position 42,804,804 of record CM075817.1, on the reverse strand, counting down.
AGTTAGAAAGAAGAGGGCTCAAAGCATAGTTTATCTCTTGGCATGCAACCTTTATCAATCACGATCATAGATCATCAGCTCAAATCCAACGGCTGGTATTAATATTCAGAAACTGCTTGCACTTTACATCGAATATTACGATAGCAGTATGATCACAATTTTAAAATATTGGACTGTACTGAGATGTGGATCCTTACATGTGATCTCTTACCGTTTTCGACGTATCATTTTTTTAAGAAATAAAATAACTCTTCTTGGCATCTGTTAGGCTGTTACTCTCATTGTAAATTCTCAGCTACCTATTCAGTTTCGCCTTCAACATCATAACATGCCTTCAGGATACCCCTCTCTAACTAATCTATCTAAATAAGTAGTTAATAAGCTGGATTTTTCCCTTTTTTTGTTATTAAATCATAATTGCAAATTTCTTTTTAATAAGCTGGATTGAATGTTAGTGAGATGTTAGATTTCAGCCATGGGTTCTCAATCTTGATTTTCTTGTCGTGAAATATAAGACATTATCAATTTTTATCAATGCAAATTTTTGGTTTTTTTTTTCTTTTTCTAAAATTGGAAGCATTTTTTGATTGTAAAAAACATGAAAGCATTAAAAAAATAAGCTTTTCACGATGATAATGAAAAAATACGCTCATAACCGTAGTATTTTGTTTTATGATTTGCCAATAAAAAATAGTTGCTTCTATATTTTTTATGCAATGAGCAACCTTTTTGTGAAAAAAGGGGAACATTTTTACCTTACCAAATAGATTCCTGAACACTGTAACGTGGAGAAAGGGAAAACAAAAAATTAGCAAGTGATAAGCCCTAAAGTGGTTTATCTATGAAAGAAGGAGTTAAGTTGCAGTGGCTAATTGGATACCGGATTATCTATAAGAGAAGAGCTAGCAGTTGAAAGGCCGGTCGAATGGCTGAACCTATAAAAGGGAGTGTCCGGTCGGACCCGGGCGTTAGCACTCCGAAACTTAAGTTAGTATCTTTAGAGAGAGTGCTTAAAGAATGAGAAAGTCTCAAGAGTTCGATACCTGGTGCCATCAAGCTTTGGGCTATTTATACGAGTTATTTGGAGAGGTACCTGAATACCTTGGGGGGCGACATTTGGAGAGGTACTTAAGTACCTTGGGGGCGATAACCGACAGACAGAGTGGGTGAGTGGCGATATGACAGGAGGTAGATGGAGAGTGTAGGCGTTGGCTTGTGTCAGTAAGCTGATAAGACGGGCTGTCCCATTAGTCCGATCGGACTTCACGCTTCCCGGTGTTATCTTCCGGCTCACGCTTTGCTTTTTGTTAACGGACTCTAGGCCATCCCAAATGTTATTGGGCCAAACTAACTAAGCCTTTAAGAATGTATTTTCTGTAGTTATTACTTGTTCCCCCCCAAAACAGGTCCGATCGTGCGAGGAGCTATTTGGTTCTATTGGCGGAATTTTTGAATTTTCTGGAAGTACCCAATTTGAGGAGTTACACCCGTCAATTTTGTGGTGACGCTCTTTCCATTTCCAAGGCTTGGACCACACTCTCAGTGAGGTGACCAAGTACAACGCGCATGTCACCTACAATAATAGGGGTCTCTGTTGTCATGCAATCATATCATCGAGACTTAAGAGGGGGTTGCTTCCGACTGGTGACCTGAGAGATCTCTCTCTCAACCTTGAAGGTTTAGATCTGTAATGACTATACTAGATAATCCAGATTACTATCACTAATTACATTCATTCAATCCTGTTACTCGTATGAGTTATCTATTACCGATGCATATATGAGCATACATACATTTATACTATATCAGTCATATATGATTGAGGGTGATACTTTTACACACTATTAGAGATTATTTACATAACTAAATAATTACATGCCTTTAAATACACATTTATCTTTATCTAACCAAAAGAGATGCAAAATTAATCTCATACATCAAAATGCTACTCCTATTCTGATGTTGACTTGGGAGATTGTTGGCTTAGTCTTTGAACAGAGATTTTACCCTGTGAACCTACACGGATAAATACCCATGCTAAGCTATAAAGCTTAGTGGGGAAATAAACTAATATGTTGATAACCACTCAAAGTGGTTATCAGCAAGCATGCAATAAAAGGATATAACAAGTTTATATATATATATCCTAATTAAGAATAACCAAATGCACTATTGGAAGGAATAACTATTTCATTAAATCATAGAATGAAAGATTATAAACTGTATATGCATATCATTTATCTTATAATTTGTCCCTGCTTCATTTTCTGTGGGTGTGGATAATGGGTGCTGTGGATACCATAAGGTATCGAATCTGTGAATACCCGAAGGTATTAAATCTGTGGACCCATTGGGCCAGAAATATGGTCTCATATAGAGACAACTATGGACTCATAAGAGTCAGACTATAGCAGCTGCAACTATAACCCTATAGGCATGCCTATCTATCCACAACCAAGTCTTTATGTGCAGGCTTAGATCAATTATATTTCATATCTTGTGAAATTGTATTCACATAATCCACTATAGCACTAATGAATGCAAAGTACTTTCACATTATGCATTGATAATCTCATAGTGTAATACAATCATATATTGTCATGGCAGGGAAGTAATTCATGTATATTCTATTTTGAGGTAGTAAAAATCTCACCTTCCACTTATTAAGCAATCATGGAATTAAGGGGATACATTGCGGTTAAATTATAATTTAGGATGATTTATAAACTTAGGAAGGGCTTAGACAAATCTATACCTCAAATGGAGTTAAAGAAATATAAGTATCAAAGATAGGAAACCAAGGCTTATTGTCGCGCTCGCGGCAATTGTCGCGCTTGCGACGATCGTCGCGCCCGCGGCATTAATCGCGCTCGCGACAGACAACAATTGCCTAAATGAACAATCCTTGGTGTCGCGCTCGCGACATAAGTCGCGCTTGCGACACAAGGCAACGGTTTGATGTCGTGCTCGCGACACCAAGCGATGTCTCCAAAAAAAAACTATAACACTTATTGTTCCAAAATCCTGTAATAACTTTCAAAACTCAGATTGCATCTCAATTTCAACATACCAAATGACTTTTTCTGGAACCACTATCTTCTACAAAGTTTTAGGTTTATATTTCTAGTTTCCAAAACACTAAAAATCTTCTCAATAAGACCTGTAGATATTTAAATATCCAAGAAAAACTACAAACTGTTCATGAAGACAAAATACCAAGATCAATTAGCTTTCAATGCCGATTTTCACTATCATGCAGTGAAAATCAAGTTCCGGTCTCTTCTAACCAATTCAAGGCATGCAAGTCTAGTTTTTATACCAATTGGAATTTCATCATTTAGACAACTATAACTCAAGATATGAGCAAAATTGTACAAACTGGTCAAATGATCTTTAAAACAGATTTTCATGTTTTTCAACCAAAACTTGTATAATCTCAACTCTAAGCCCTTTTTAAGCTTGCAATCATCCATAAAACATATGAAGGAGATATTCAAGGGTCTCTCTCTCTCATGACCAAACATCAAATATACACACACAAAAACCTAAGTTCCCATACCTTGTTATGCTCTAAGTTTTCTTCAACCTTGAGTAGCCTCTTTCCCCTTTCTCTTGCTTGATTCCCCTTCTATAAACATAAAACACTTCTATGAAAATCCATCAAGCTATTCCATGAATCATACCTATCAAAGAATAAACAAGTTACCTTAAGATCAAAACCAAATAAATTCTTTCTTCCTTATTTACCAAAACTCAAGAAATCTAGAGAGATAGAATTAAGAGAGAGATTTTAGGGTTTAAGAGAGTGAGAGGATGAAGATGAATGGAGGAGAAGAAGACCACACCCCAATTGGCCGGCCACCTCTCCATAAATATCTCCCTCTCCCTCACTCACACAAGCCCAAGTGTCACTTACTTAGAATAATTATCCCTTTTTCCCTCAACTTACTTTATTTCTAATTATGCCCCAAAACAATCCCTTTTACTTATCAATTGGGTCCCTCCTCATTCATTTACACTTAATTAAACATAAATACTAATAATTAATTAGTGCAAATTCTCCTAGGGTATAGTGAAGGGCATTACAACTCTCTCCCACTAAAAGAATTTCGTCCTCGAAATTCATACCTGTATAGAAGAGCTGTGGGTATTGAGCCCGCATTACAGCTTCCGGTTCCCATGTTATTTCTTGTACACCGTGGTGTTGCCATAACACTTTGACCAGGGGAATTTCTTTGTTTCTCAACTGTCGAACTTCCCTGGCCAAGATCTGTTTAGGCTCTTCATCATAAGTATAATCGGATCTGACACTGATATCTTATACTGGTATAATGTGTGATTCATCAGATCGATATCGCCGGAGCATGGAAACATGAAAAACATCATGTAACTTCGATAATTCATTGGAAAGCTCCAATCGGTATGCTACTGGTCCAATCCTTTCCAGAATTCATTAAAGACCTATAAATCGGGGACTTAATTTCCCTTTCTTTTCGAACCGTAACACTTTTCTCCATTGGGACACCTTCAAGAACACTTCATCGCCAACCTGATACTCAATGTCTTTCCTTTTTAAGTCTGCATACGACTTCTGTTTGTCACTGGCTTCTTTCAATCTTTGCTTGACGAGTTGAATCTTTTCTTCGGTATCTTTAACAATATCAGGACCTGTTAATTTGTTTTCAGATAACTCTGTCCAACAAGAGGGAGTTCTACATTTTTGACCATAGAGTGCTTTATAAGGTGGCATACCAATACTAGTTTGATAGCCATTGTTGTATGCAAATTCCATCAAAGTTACATATTTATCCCAGCTCCCGGGAAAGTCTAAAACACAGCCTCTTAACATATCCTCTTGCACTTGTATAATCCTTTTCGATTGTCCATCAGTCTGAGGATGGAAGGCAATACTAAGAAGCAGCTTGGTGCCTAAAGCTTGTTGTAAACTCTTCCAAAATATGAAAGTGAATCTTGGATTTCGATCTGAAATGATTGAGATTGGCACCCCATGCAATCTAACAATCTGGTCTACATACAATTCAGCTAAATTGTCCATCGAATAGTTGGTTCGGATCGGTATGAAATGAGCCACTTTTGTCAATCTGTCTACTATGACCCACACTGCATCATGTTTTTTCTGAGTAGTGGGTAAACCTGTAACAAAGTCCATAGTAACATTATCCCACTTCTACTGAGGAATGGGAAGAGGATTCAGAAATCCTGCAGGGAATTGATGCTCTGCCTTTACTTGCTGACACGTCAGGCACTTGGAGACGTACTCAGTCACATCTTTCTTCATTCTTGGCCACCAGTAAAACTGTTTCAGATCTTTATACATTTTGTTGCCACCAGGATGCATGGTGAATACAGTGTTATGGGCTTCTTGCAATAAAGCTCTTTTCAATTCCTTAATATCTGGCACACATAACCGATTACGATAGTAGAGACCACCATCGATTCCAATTGAATACTCCACTGGGCCCCCTTCATGCACAGACTGACTCAATTGCTGTAGTTTTTTATCACCTGCTTGTTCATCTATTACTGTTTGCCTTAGATTAGGGCGAGCTCGCAATTGAGCTAACAAAGCCCCATCAGGTGCAAACTTCCATCTACAATCTTGTAGTAACAAGGTTGCCATCATCTTTCGGCTCAATGCATCAGCCACCACGTTTGCTTTTCCTGGATGATAGTCAACTATACAATCATAGTCTTTAAATAATTCTAGCCATCTACGCTGTCTTAAATTGAGATCTCGCTGAGTAAGCAAGTATTTAAGACTTTTATGATCTGTATAAATTCTGCACTTCTCACCATAAAGGTAATGTCGCCATATCTTTAAAGCGAACACAACTGCAGCTAATTCCAAATCATGAGTCGGATAATTCTGTTCATGAGGCTTTAACTGTCTTGACGCATAAGCCACTACTTTACCTTCCTGCATTAACACACAACCCAAGCCATGTTTCGATGCTGTAATGGCCTCAACACCGGTTTGGCCGTGAACAGTAAATTTCGATGGTGAATAGTACACTCTGATGGAATATGACATGGTATGAAAATCATGATGGCACAGCGGAAAACAAAATTTTTTTTATCATACATACCATATATATCCAAAGCTAGAATCGAAACATGCAATTTTAGGGTTTTTAAACTTACAACTTTAGATGCCTTTAAAACTTGATTTTGATGATGATCAGCAACCAAGAAGGATATGTCCACCTTAGATCTTCACCACCAATGCCAAGGAACAGCCTTTACGCCACTCCCTCTATTCTCACACACACACTTGCAAAGATGGCTTAAAATCAAGAGTGCTAGCTCTATGATTGTGTATTCGGCAATGGGAATGATTTGAAGCCACAAGATTTGATCTTGTCCTTCCTTTAGGTTACTGTTTCAGCCCGAGAACACAAGAGAACAAGAAAGATTTCTTTCCCCTTGAGTATTTCGGCCAAGAGAGAAAAATAGCAAAATGGCATACCTTTTATTCATTTAATTCATTAATATATATCACTCAATTTAGGTCAAGTGTGAGTGCCGAAAATTAAGTGTTAATTTCAGCCTCCATCACTTCCTAATTAAGAGATATATCCTAATTTAAATTCCATTAGAATTTAAATTCAAATGGCATTAGTCATTTAATCAAAACAAACTTACTTATTTAAGGTAAAATAAGTTGCCGAATTCAACTAGTATTTTAGTTTGAATTTTGGCTACTTTAATTCCCTCTCAAGTATTATATTTTGATTAAATACAAATTAGGATTTAATACTAATTTAACTTAATTATACATAGATAATTAATCAATTGAAATTAAACCTAGCACATGCCAACAAATTTCTCTCGTGACCAACATATTTGCCTAAAACAGCTAGCTGTTTTAGGCAAAAAACTCGTTTCACATATTTGCCTAAAACAGCTAGCTGTTTTAGGCAAAATCGCACCTTGACAGTTTTGCTGTTTTAGGCAAAAAAACTGTTTTTACAGATTTGCCTAAAACAGGCAAAAATCTGTTTACCCATTTTATGCATTAATTTGACTTTAAATAAAAGTTCAAATTAATTCCCAATACACAATTTAAATATTTTAAGCCCAATGCTTTGTGTGCGATCCTAGAGGTCCATTTAATGTTGGCAATGAATTAATAAATTAATTCAAAGGCTATATATATTCTCTAGCAAGATATTATAGCATTCCAAATTAAATGAAAATGCATATGGCATTTAGTGACCTAATGCAATTTTGCATAGTCCCTTACCCATAAATATCAGAATTAATATAAGGTATGGAACCAGTCATCCTTATATATATTAATTCCTTTCTTGATATTCCAGTGACACTGAACTCTCAGATAAATAATGATTACTCATTATTTCATCTCGGTATGGCCATTCACTTCTCAGTTCACTGATCAAGTGGCCGATGATATTCTCTCTCTTATTGAGAGGGGTAATCCCTTCACTTCTCTCATGCTCTCTAACATGAATTAATGCATACCCAATCATATCCGTACTTGTCATTCTGTTACGAGCACGTTAGGTGTATGTCAAAGTACACAGTAATTCATAAAGAGTTTCATAGAGATTTCAGGTCTAAGAACTCCGATACAAAACTTGCATATGAGAAACACTTATGAATTATACCATATAGTGTTCTCATGAGCGGATCGTATCCAGATACCATGTTCTTTAACATGTATCTATGATCTCTGATTGACACTCTTATCCTAATGATCCGTAAGACAGAACTCATAATATCAGAGAGAGCATACTAGTCTTAATTCATTGTTATTCCCATAACAATGACTGACTAGGGATATTTAGAATGAAGTCTCGTTTATTTCAAGGTCTTACAACCATGTGCCTCACACATGATAACTTAAACCGAAACGACATTCTTGGATAGTTTTATCAATTGATATGCACAGAAATACAAAAGATAAAACTAATGCCTCATTTTATTAATTTCAAGTGTTTCGTTACAATGCATTGGGGCTAGGGCTTACACTAACAATCTCCCACTAGCACTAGTCCCAATTGGGCATAGCCCTAAGACCGAATGCTCTCAAATGAGCTTCGTGCAGATTTGGACGTAACTGTTTCGTCAAAGGATCTGCTACATTGTCTTCACTTGCTATCTTGCTAACCTTGACGTCCCCACGATCAATGATTTCTCTGATCAGGTGGTACCTCCTGAGTATGTGTTTGGATTTCTAGTGTGACCGGGGCTCCTTGGCCTGTGCTATGGCCCCGTTATTGTCACAAAAAATTTCTAATGGATCTAGGATGCTTGGGACCACTCCTAATCCAGTAATGAAATTTTTAATCCAAACAGCCTCTTTTGCAGCCTCACTTGCTGCAATATACTCAGATTCTGTAGTTGAGTCGGCAACGGTTTCTTGCTTCGAGCTTCTCCAGCTGACAGCACCACCGTTCAAAACAAAAACAAACCCAGATTGCGATCTAGAATCCTGAGTGCTGGTATAAAAAGCAGCATCGGCATAACCTTGTATGACGAGCTCTTCTTGACCACCATACACCAAGAAGTGATCCTTAGTCCTTCGCAGGTACTTCAGAATCCCTTTTACAGCAGACCAATGCTTCTCACCAGGGTCTTGCTGAAAACCTACTGGTTATTCTCAGTGCATGAGCAACATCCAATCTAGTACATAACATAGCGTACATGATATATCCAATAGCAGATGCATATGGGATTCTACTCATGTTGTCCCTTTCCTCTTTGGTTTTAGGGCACTGTTCTTTAGTCAAAGGAACTCCCAAAGCCAAAGGTATGTACCCTTTCTTTGAGTCTCCCATACTAAAACGCTTTAGTACTTTGTCTATGTACTTTTCTTGACTTAGTCCCAAAAGCTGATTCGATCTATCTCTATAGATTCGAATACCAAGTATTGTCTCGGCTTCACCTAAGTCTTTCATTGAGAAACATTTTCCCAACCATTGCATAACCTTTTGCAATGTTGGAATGTCATTCCCAATGAGAAGGATGTCGTCTACATATAGGACCAGAAATACTACTATGCTCCCACTAACCTTCTTGTACACACAAGGCTCATCTTCGTTCTTGATGAAGTCAAATTCTTTGACTGCCTCATCAAAATAAAGATTCCAACTTCGGGATGCTTGCTTTAATCCATAAATGGATTTTTGAAGCTTGCAAACCTTCTTAGGATGCTTGGAATTGACAAAACCTTCAGGCTGTGTCATATACACATCCTCAAGTAAATTTCCGTTAAGGAAAGCAGTTTTGACATCCATTTGCCATATCTCATAATCATAATATGCAGCTATGGCAAGCAAGATCTGAATGGATTTGAGCATGACTACAGGCGAAAAGGTCTCGTCATAGTCTACACCATGAGTTTGTCGAAAACCTTTTGCTACTAGTCTACCTTTGTAGGTCTTATCAGCTTTGAGTTTGAATAGCCACTTGCATTCAATTACCTTAGCACCTTCCGGTGGATCAACCAAGGTCCAAACCTGGTTATCGTACATTGATTGCATCTCGGATTTCATGGCTTTAAGCCAATTTTCTGAGTCTGGGCTCTCAATAGCTTCTTGGTAGGTAGTAGGATCCTCACGATCTACTAACTCAATAGTGTCACTGTCAATGATTAGAAATCCATATCTCTCAATCTCCTGACGTACCCTACCGGACCTTCTAGGTTCTTGTTCCACAACTGGTTGTGAACTTGATCCCATTTCCAAACCATCCTCTATAGGAGTTTGTGGTGCTTGAATTTCTCCAAGTTCTACTTTACTCCCACTGTCTTTCTTGAGAAGGAACTCCTTTTCCAAGAAAACAGTCTTGCGAGCAACAAATACTTTGTTCTCGGCTTGTGAGTAAAAGTAGTATCCCTTTGTTTCTTTAGGATAACCCACAAACAAGCAGACAGTGGATTTGGACTCTAGTTTTTCGGATGTTAATTTCTTAACATGTGCTTCACATCCCCAAATCCTGAGAAAAGACATATTGGGTTCTTTCCCAGTCCATACCTCGTATGGTGTCTTCTCAACTGCTTTAGTTGGAGTACGGTTCAATAGAAACGCAGCAGTTTCTAATGCATAACCCCAAAAAGAGATAGGAAGATTAGCTTGACTCATCATAGATCGAACCAAGTCCAACAGAGTTCGATTTCTCCTTTCGAACACACCTTTCCATTGAGGTGTTCCAGGAGGAGTGAGCTGTGAAATAATACCACACTCCTTTAGATGACTGTCAAACTCTTGGCTTAAGTATTCGCCACCTCGATCTGATCGAATGGCTTTTATACTTTTGCCAAGTTGGTTTTCTACTTCATTCTTAAACTCTTTGAATTTCTCAAAAGTTTCAGACTTGTACTTCATTAGATAGACATAGCCATATCTACTGAAGTCATCTGTGAATGTCATGAAGTAGCTAAAACCACCTCTAGCATGTGTACTTAAAGGTCCACATACATCGGTATGTATTAGTTCCAATAAGCCATTAGTCCTCTCGCCTTTTTTATTAAAAGGACTCTTTGTCATTTTTTCATACAAACATGGCTCGCATGTATCATAAGACTCTAAGTCGAATGACCCAAGCACTCCAGCTTTGTGGAGTCTTGAAATGCGTTTTTCGTTTGCATATCCTAAGCGACAATGCCAGAAGTAAGTAGGGTTCAATTCGTTTGATTTAACCCTCTTTGTATTAATGTTGTATATGGACTCTTTGTTTTGTAAATCAAGGATATAAAGGCCATTTTGCAACATGGCATTGCCATAAGAAATGCCTTGGCGACGAATATGAGCATTGCCATTTTTAATAACAAAATCAAACTCATCATTATCCAAACATGAAACTGAAATAATGTTTCTGCTCATAGCAGGCACATAATAACAATTATTCAAAACAATACAAAGTCCGGAAGGTAAAGTGAGGTGATAGTCGCCTATCTCCATGGCAGCAACTCGTGCTCCATTCCTCACACGGAGGTCCACTTCATTCTTCCCAAGTAACCGCCTATTTCTTAACCCCTGCACATTTGAACAAATGTGAGAACCACAACCGGCCGGTATCTAATACCCAAGTGGTAGAAATAGAAAGGTTAATTTCAACAACAAAAATACCAGAACTGGACGCCTTGGCTCCATTCTTCTTTTGTTCTTCCTTAAAGAGAGCGCAATTCTTCCTCCAATGCCCTATCTTGTTGCAATGGAAGCAAGTGCTCTCACTCTCTTTGAGTTTTGACGCCTTGGGCTTGGATTGGGCCTGAGGTGTACTCCCAACTGACTTGGGTTTTCCCTTTCCCTTTCCCTTTCCCTTAGCAGGTCCCTTCTTAATTCCCTTTTGAACCATTAGTACGGGATTGGTCTTTCGAATGTTTTCTTCAGCATTCTTAAGCATCCCATGAAGCTTAGTGACTGACTTGTTCATTGCATGCATGTTATAATTCATCACAAATGGATCATAAGCAGCAGGCAATGATCCTAAGATCAAGTCAGTGGCCAATTCCTTTGGCACTAGTACCTCAAGCTTCTCAAGAGTATCAAGATACCCTTTCATCTTGAGTACATGGGTACTAACAGGAGTACCCTCAGCCATCTTGCCAGAAATTAAAGCCTTTGTTGTCACGAACCTCTCGTGACGAGCTTGCTCTTGGAACATCTCCTTGAGGTGCACCATGATCGCATAGGCCTCTTGGTTCATAAATTGCTTTTGCAATTCAGGCACCATAGTGGCCAGCATCAGACAGGTCACATCATTGGAGTCGCTCTTTTTGGTCTCAAAAGTTTCCTTTTGAACCGCAGAGGCGTTCCTTCCTGGTTCATCAGGCAAGGGTGCATCCAAAACATACGACTTCTTCTCTTGCTTAAGAACTATTCTTAAGTTTCGAGACCAGTCTATGAAATTGGTGCCATTCAATTTGTCCTTTTCAAGGACCGATCGCAATGAAAAATTGTTGTTTGAAGATGCCATTTTCAATCTACAATAAAATTTAGCAAGATTAAATGAGGTCTTATTATGATCCCACAAACCAAATTAATATCCCTTTAAATAATTCGCGTTAGTGATTTAATGTGGGCCAAGATCCACTTTTCACAACAACTTATTAGTCAAGCTGAGCTTGTACACTTAACAAGTTAAGTTACTTAGGTAGGAAAACTCTAATCATGTCTCGTACATGACTCTTGGATCAAATGGTCTAACATCTTAAGATGTTATAGCACAACCCATTTATTAGTTGCCTAGGTCCGGGCATCCCTTTCCATGTTAAGTCCAACCTACATTCACAACCCATGCCTTACAAAGATAATCGGGCACATCTAGGACTCCTAGTCTACGTGACCAATGATCGATGCCTTGACATGTTTCGAATTAGGAAGGCAACTTTGTGACTTACTATTTTTAGGGATTCATTTTATTACGGCTTACATGGCATACGCTTTGTTATCCATACATAGCATGCATATATATATAATTGCATAAAGTAAAGCGTGGCAAACATAGGCCCAAAAACCTACAACTAAGATTCTATACTATTACATAAGAATCTTCGAGGGGCTTCTCCACTCCGGTGGGCTTCGTCTTGATTTACAAAGTCTTCAAGTATATTCTATTCTAAGAAATAAATGAAACTTTTACAATAAAACATAATGGCTCGCAGGCCATATTTAATTACAAAAACCCAGGGCCCATGAATGCACCATGCATATCCATTCATCACACCAAACTAGCAAATAAATATACATAGCATTCATGGATAAAACAAAGTCCAAATTTATTTAATTTAGCCAAGCCCATTAATGGAAATTATGTACTTGAACCTTTAAGAGAAGACCCCGTGATGGGCCTGGGCCGAAGCCCAATGGACTAAATCCTCTTATTGAATAAGTTCTCTTAAAAGCCCAAAACACAAACTAGTTAGATTTGTGCCATAAATCAACTCTAGTATAATTTCCAATTTTGCCATTTTTAATTTTATGACATACAGCCCATAAACATTAAAAATACATATAATATGTGCTAACATGAATTAAAAATAAGATCATGAAGAACACATATATAGTACACGGCATTCATGCAAAAACAAACAAACAACAAAAACTAGTTGTTTAATGCTTATGTAATGCCATAAAATGCACAAACATTTAAATCAATTTTATGAGTCATTTAATAATCTAAATAAGTCCATAAACATTGATTTAATATTCTGTACCATTTTAATCTAAATGTGTTTTTACCATTTTAATCAAAACAAAACAAACAATGTTGATTAAACATGTATCAAACACAAACTAGACATAGTTTTAAGTGATTTTAAAATTAATCAATTAAATTGTCATGGACCAGAATTAAAACCAAATTTAAAACATGTCCAGACCTGATATTTAATCTTCAAAAATCACTTACAAACATCCCAAAAACGTTTTTACATTTAATTTTGAAAACTAGTTGTTAAACTAGCAATTTACATGCCAACTAGCACCTAGTTTCATAATTAACATGTACCATCAGGTATAAATAATTAAATCCGACCATTACCAGCCCTAATAACATCTTAGGACAGTATATTAACATGTCATATTAATTATAATACCTATCTAATCAATTAAAATCGTTTTTACACCAAAACAATGCAAAAAACTAAAAACAGAAAATTTCAGATTTGCATGTTTTCATAATGAAGATTTTTAATTAATTTTTTCATGCATCTAAAGCACTAAAATAAGCATGTTTAGGCTTTGATACCACTGATGGAATATGACATGGTATGAAAATCATGATGGCACAGCGGAAAAAAAAATTTTTTTTTTTATCATACATACCATACATATCCAAAGCTAGAATCGAAACATGCAATTTTAGGGTTTTTAAACATACAACTTTAGATGCCTTTAAAACTTGATTTTGATGATGATCAGCAACCAAGAAGGATATGTCCACCTTAGATCTTCACCACCAATGCCAAGGAACAGCCTTTACGCCACTCCCTCTATTCTCACACACACACTTGCAAAGATGGCTTAAAATCAAGAGTGCTAGCTCTATGATTGTGTATTCGGCAATGGGAATGATTTGAAGCCATAAAATTTGATCTTGTCCTTCCTTTAGGTTACTGTTTCAGCCTGAGAACACAAGAGAACAAGAAAGATTTCTTTCCCCTTGAGTATTTCGGCCAAGAGAAAAAATAGCAAAATGGCATACCTTTTATTCATTTAATTCATTAATATATATCACTCAATTTAGGTCAAGTGTGAGTGCCGAAAATTAAGTGTTAATTTCAGCCTCCATCATTTCCTAATTAAGAGATATATCCTAATTTAAATTCCATTAGAATTTAAATTCAAATGGCATTAGTCATTTAATCAAAACAAACTTACTTATTTAAGGTAAAATAAGTTGCCGAATTCAACTAGTATTTTAGTTTGAATTTTGGCTACTTTAATTCCCTCTCAAGTATTATATTTTGATTAAATACAAATTAGGATTTAATACTCAATTAACTTAATTATACATAGATAATTAATCAATTGAAATTAAACCTAGCACATGCCAACAAATTTCTCTCGTGACCAACATATTTGCCTAAAACAGCTAGCTGTTTTAGGCAAAAAACTCATTTCACATATTTGCCTAAAACAGCTAGCTGTTTTAGGCAAAATCATGGCTTAACAGAGCACCTCTAGCTGTTTTAGACAAAAAAACTGTTTTTACAGATTTGCCTGTTTTAGGCAAAAATCTGTTTACCCATTTTATGCATTAATTTGACTTTAAATAAAAGTCCAAATTAATTCCCAATACACAATTTAAATATTTTAAGCCCAATGCTTTGTGTGCGATCCTATAGGTACATTTAATGTTGGCAATGAATTAATAAATTAATTCAAAGGCTATATATATTCTCTAGCAAGATATTATAGCATTCCAAATTAAATGAAAATGCATATGGCATTTAGTGACCTAATGCAATTTTGCATAGTCCCTTACCCATAAATATCAGAATTAATATAAGGCATGAAACCAGTCATCCTTATATATATTAATTCCTTTCTTGATATTCCAGTGACACTGAACTCTCAGATAAATAATGATTACTCATTATTTCATCTCGGTATGGCCATACACTTCTCAGTTCACTGATTAAGTGGCCGATGATATTCTCTCTCTTATTGAGAGGGGTAATCCCTTCACTTCTCTCATGCTCTCTAACATGAATTAATGCATACCCAATCATACCCGTACTTGTCACTCTGTTACGAGCACGTTAGGTGTATGTCAAAGTACACAGTAATTCATAAAGAGTTTCATAGAGATTTCAGGTCTAAGAACTCCGATACAAAATTTGCATATGAGAAACACTTATGACTTGAACCATGTAGTGTTCTCATGAGCGGATCGTATCCAGATACCATGTTCTTTAACATGTATCTATGATCTCTGATTGACACTCTTGTCCTAATGATCCGTAAGACAGAACTCATAATATCAGAGAGAGCATACTAGTCTTAATTCATAGTTATTCCCATAACAATGACTGACTAGGGATATTTAGAATGAAGTCTCGTTTGTTTCAAGGTCTTACAACCATGTGCCTCACACATGATAACTTAAACCGAAACGACATTCTTGGATAGTTTTATCAATTGATATGCACAGAAATACAAAAGATAAAACTAATGCCTCATTTTATTAATTTCAAGTGTTTCGTTACAATGCATTGGGGCTAGGGCTTGCACTAACAATCGGGCCGTAAAACGGACCCGAAAGTGAAAAATATTTTATTTGACCATCGGAAGGCATTGGTCGTGGTGAGTCCGGGGTTGAAATTTGAAGTGAAATCGAAGTCAAATAGGCCTCTGAAAGTCAAAAATACGAAAAAGTAGCGGGTCAATTTCCCTGGTAGGGAAGGTGACTTGATTTTGCATAAATTTTTAAAAATAGTAAATGAACTCCAAAAATTGCCATATTTTGCAGATCTTTATGAAATTTTATGTAGTTAAATTAAGTAAATAAGATAAAAAAATAGAGTTTCTTTTAATGGAAATTTTGGCTCCTTTAGGGATTCACGGAGGAGAGCCATCCAAGCAACCCAAAGGCAAGGAAAAGGAAGTATAAGCATCATAAAGCAAGGAAAATAGGTAAGTGACTAATAAATCTTAGTAATTTCATTGATTTTAAATGAATATCCTTTATGTAACTTAAGGAACTTATGACTAAAGTGGTGTATAACTAAAATAATGATAGACTAGTGTTAAAAGACCTTAAGTTAAGTGTGGATAAATGCTTAAATGAATGATTGTGTGAATATATAGCATGGGTCCTTTGTTGGCCGAATGGTATACTTAATGAAACTAAAGTTTATTTGATGAATTTTGATGAAATTAAGCCTTTAAATGATGTTAGAAATGAAATAATACATATATGAATTTTTATGGAATTTATAGAAATTAAATGAATATTTTAGAAATAAATTATCAATTATGTAAGTAATGAAAGTATTGAAATAATGTGAAATAGTGTGTGTTTTGTTGAGAAAATGATTGATTTTGGTGACTTATGGTGAAATAATTCACAAATTATGTAAAATAATTGAGAAGAATAATTAATAAGTAAAATAAGAATAAATAAGTAAAGAAATATTAAGAAAATGAAGTTTTGATTGAGATTTTAATGAAAACATGCTCTTAGAAATAGTCTGACAGTAAAAACTTAGTTCAGGATATAATTGGCTAGCCATAGGGACATCTGAACTGCGGTGCAAGTCATGGCGACTTGCTTTGCTATGGTAGGATCACTGATCACCATAGCTTTGTCTGTATCTGATATCTGTTCTGTGGGAAAATGATCTGTGAGGTCATTTTTCAGTCTGTCTGGGTCCACGTTCCGAGTATCCTGTCGGAAAATTTCTGTCGGTACTGTAATAGGGGCATGAAAGTGATAATAAGTTAAAAGAAGTGAAAAGAAAAATAAAAGTGAAGTTTAGGTAGAAAAAGGACCTAAATGAAAGAAAATAAAAGTGTAGGGGCAAAAATGGTAATTTTGCCAAATGTATAATTAATATGTGAAAATGAATAAGAAATAGTTAACAAGGGTAAAATGGTAATTTTGGGGACTTAATAGTGCTAAAATATAAAGTTTTTGTGATACAGGGACTAAAATGTAATTTTACCTAAAAGTGGTAAAATAAGGCATAAATGATGAATAAATGAAGAAATAGTATAAGAAAAATGATAATAAAAGTCTATAATGGCAAAATTATAAATATGAGATAAAAAGGGACAATTTTGTAATTTCGTAAAACTTTAAGGATTAAATTGAATTTGGATAACAATTAAATAATAAATGAGAATAAAAGTAAATTATGTAAGTAATAACTGTTTTCCTTGATTTTCGAGTAAAATATGTTTATATTGGAAGTTGAATTAAATAATCGAATTTTAATATTATATGAAAGTGCTAGGATTGTTAGTCACCATTGGGCATAATTTATGCTCAGCATGTAGTTTCTGCTGCATGCAGGTAACGAGTCAAAGGAGTAGTAGTGCACAATCCAAGGAAGATATAGTGTTGTATAGTTGCAATGTAAACTGGCATGTATATAAGCGGACAGTTGTGTATGAAGACATATTTTTGTAAAGACATATGGATATGTATATTTATGCTTGTGGTTATGGTCTGGATATGATATGTGGATGTATTGATGGAGTTATGAAGGTGGAGATGTTTATATTAGAAGTGTTTTGCCTCTGAGAGACTGTGTTTTGTCTGTTTTTTAGGGGGATAGTTAGAAATACAGCCGTTATAATGCCGAAATTATGTTAATTAAATAATAATCCGAAATCCTTATAGGTTATTGAACAACTAAGTTGAATTTATTATATTAAGTATTCTTGTTAAAAAAAAATTTTACCGGTGTGCGCACACTGTTCAGTTAGATCGGAGTGATAAGGGTATTACAATTATTATTGGTATCAGAGCAAAGGTTTAAGCAATCCTAAGATCGGAGTGGGTATGAAATGATTTGTCTGTATATATACATGCCAATTACTTTTTGAAAATGAGTATTTTGAAACTAATGTGCATTTGCTCCTTCTGTTTTATAGTGGAAATATGTCTGCCGACCAAGGGCAGCAGGCGCCTGAAAGCAGGAGTGAGTCGTCAAGTAATGTTAGGCAACAAGAGGCCCCACAACAAAATCCTCCTCCTGTGGCACCGCCTCCTTTTCCTCAGCCTGATTTTCTTAATTTGATGGCTGATTATATTCAACAGCGACTTCAGGCAGCTCCAGCTCCGGTGCAGCCTCAGCCTACAGTAGTACAGGTTCAGCTAGCCCCACCTAGGCGGAGACCTATTTTAGAGCAATTAAAAAGATTGGGGGCGGAAGACTTTTCTGGGAGAGAACCTCTGACACCTGCAGTGGCTGAAGAATGGTTATACAAGATAAAAAGGCTGTTTGAAATAACCCATAGCCCACTAGAAGAAAAATTTGAAGGCATTGTGGCATTACTTCAGGGTCCTGCATTCATATGGTGGGATTCAGTCAGAAGACACACTCCTGCAGAACAATTGAGTTGGGAGTTCTTTGTGGACCAGTTTGAGATGAAATATATTGGGTCCGAGTATAAAGCTACTATGCAAGAGGCTTTCTGGAGATTAAAGCAGGGAAACAAGACAGTGGCAGAGTATGATCGAGAATTTGAGCGCCTAAGTGCTTATTTGGATGAAGGCCAAGCTACAGAGGAGAAATTGTGCTTCAGATTTGAGAGAGGCCTACACACCGAGCTCAGACAGATCGTTGGAGCTCAGAAATATCCCACTTTACGAGTCATGGTTGAAGCAGCCATTAAATTAGAGACTACACAAGCAGAGCAGGCTGAGAGACAGTCCCGGTTCCAGCAAAAGAGGAAATAGGGGCAGTTTAGTGGTAAAGGGAAGAAGATGAAAGGGTCTCAGGCATTTCAGGGACAGTCACCAGCAGCAGCAGGCCGCAGTCAGGGAGGTGCATTGCGAGGCAGGGCTCCAGTTGCTGGTACACCTCAGGATAGAGATAGTGGGTCTGTAGTGGCTTGTGAGCACTGTGGTAAGATTCACCCGGGAGAGTGTAGGTTGTTGACGGGAGCCTGTTTCAGATGTGGGTCCAGAGATCATCGGATCAGAGACTGTCCCGCAATGCAGACTGTTTCAGTTAATTCTCCAGTATCAGGTACCGGATCTTCAGCACCCAGAGGTCGAGGTAGGGGAGCCGCCCCTCACACTTCAGCCTCTAGACCGATTGGACAGACCTCACAGGGCCAGAGGAGAGTATCGGGACAGACTTATGCCGTCAGAGCCCGGGAAGATGGGGATGCCCCAGATGTGATAGTCGGTACGTTTCTCTTGTTATCTGATTCGGTGCATGCATTGATTGATCCGGGTTCCACGCATTCTTACATTAGCACTGTTTTAGCTCGGGATAAAGGGATGAAAGAGGAATGCTTGGACCAGGATATTTTGGTGAGCAATCCTCTGGGGCATAGTATAGTGGTTGATAAAGTATATAGACAGTGCCCTATTAGTACTCAGGGACATACCTTCCTAGCCAATTTGATTGCTTTACCTTTCAGCGAGTTTGACGTGATCTTGGGGATGGATTGGTTATCCGCCCATCAAGCAACTGTCGATTGTAAAAGAAAGAGAGTCACCTTGAAGCTTGAAGATGATCGGGAGATTACAGTGGTAGGTGTGAGAACTGATTATCTGTCTAATGTAATATCTGCTACTGCTGCTAGGAAGTTAATTAGGAAAGGCTGTATGGCATATATATGTTTTGCAATAGAGGCCAAGCAAGTCAGTTTATAGATATCAGAAGTACCTACTGTCAGAGAATTTCAGGATGTTTTTCCTGATGAGTTGCCAGGCCTACCCCCTGACAGAGAGGTAGAGTTTTCTATTGATGTTGCCCCAGGTACTGCACCGATATCTATTGCCCCTTACAGAATGGCACCTGCAGAGTTAAAAGAATTGAAGATTCAGTTACAGGAGCTATTAGATAAGGAATTCATCAGACCTAGTGTTTCTCCCTAGGGAGCGTCAGTTTTGTTTGTGAAGAAGAAAGATGGCACGTTCAGGTTATGTATTGATTATAGGCAACTAAATAAAGTTACCATAAAGAACAAGTATCCTCTCCCTCGCATCGAAGATTTGTTTGATCAGCTTAAGGGAGCAGGTGTTTTCTCAAAGATTGACCTGAGATCAGGCTATTACCAGATAGGAGTTAAAGAAGCAGATGTGCCAAAGACTGCTTTTCGCACCAGATATGGCCACTATGAATTTCTGGTTATGCCTTTTGGACTTACAAATGCTCCAGCCGCCTTTATGGACTTGATGAATAGGGTTTTTCATCCCTATTTAGACCAGTTTGTAGTAGTTTTTATTGATGATATCCTGGTCTACTCTAAGATGCCTGAAGAACATGATAAGCATTTGAGGATTGTCCTGCAGACTCTGAGAGAAAAATAGTTATATGCTAAGTTCAGCAAATGCGATTTCTGGCTAAATGAAGTAGCTTTTCTGGGACATGTTATATCTGCAGAAGGTATTAAAGTGGATCCTTCGAAGGTTGATGCAATTCTCTAATGGAAACAACCCAAAAATGTTACTGAAATGAGGAGTTTTATGGGTTTAGCGGGGTATTACAGGAGATTCATTAAGGGATTTTCTACTATTGCCACACCTTTAACTCGGTTATTACAAAAGAATACCAGATTTGTGTGGACCGATGCTTGTCATGAAGCTTTTGAAAGACTTAAAAGCATGCTGACTGAAGCTCCAATTCTTACTCAACCTGAGTCGGGTAAGGATTTTGTGGTTTATAGCGATGCATCCAGGAATGGGTTAGGTTGTGTTCTGATGCAAGACGGCAAAGTGATTGCATATGCTTCTCGACAGCTGAAAACTCATGAGAAAAATTACCCTACTCATGATCTGGAATTAGCAGCTATTATTTTTGCGCTAAAGATTTGGAGACATTATTTATATGGCGAAAGATGCTATATTTACTCAGATCATAAAAGTCTGAAATATCTACTCACCCAGAAGGAACTCAATCTTAGACAGAGACGTTGGTTAGAATTAATCAAAGATTATGATTGCTACATTGACTACCACCCAGGAAAAGCCAATGTAGTAGCCGATGCACTTAGCAGGAAATTTATGTCAGGTGAAGTTAATGTTCTTAAGTAAGTTAGCATAAGTATTTGATATGATTTAGTAATTAATTATTTTGTTGCAGCTCTTCGAGC
The DNA here is from genome assembly GCA_037975025.1 of Excoecaria agallocha. Lineage (NCBI taxonomy): Eukaryota > Viridiplantae > Streptophyta > Magnoliopsida > Malpighiales > Euphorbiaceae > Excoecaria > Excoecaria agallocha. The sequence goes on along the minus strand of CM075817.1, from coordinate 42,783,535 downwards.
TATGAATGCCCGTTTAAGTTTAGCTTCAGATGAGGCTTTAGTGGCTGAATTGCAAGTCAAGCCTGACTTTGTGCATCAAGTTAAGATGGCTCAAAAAGAAGATGATTGGTTGATGAATATTAGGAATAGACTTCAGAATGATAGTGTGGAGAACTATTCTTTAGGTGATGATGGAAGCCTCTATTTTAAGTACAGGCTTTGTGTTCCAAACCAGGAAGAGTTGAAGAAAAATATTTTAACTGAAGCTCATCATAGCAGCTATGCTATGCATCCTGGAGGCAATAAAATGTATCAAGACTTAAAAGCTTTCTATTGGTGGCCAGGTATGAAGCGGGAGGTGTCAGAATTTGTAAGTAAGTGTCTGATTTGTCAACAAGTAAAAGCTGAGCACCAGGTTCCTTCAGGATTGCTGCATCCTTTGTTAGTACCAGAGTGGAAATGGGACAGAGTAACTATGGATTTTGTGACAGGCTTGCCTTTGACTCAGAAGAAGCATGACGCCATCTGGGTGATCATAGATCGGCTTACCAAGTCTGCTCACTTTTTGCCAGTACGGATGGATTATCCTTTGTCAAAACTGACGGAATTGTACATTAATGAGACAGTGAGATTACATGGAGTGCCATCTTCTATTGTTTCTGACAGGGATCCAAGGTTTACTTCTCGTTTCTGGCATAGTTTTCAAGATGCTTTGGGTACAAGGCTTCATTTTAGTACAGCCTTTCACCCTCAGACAGACGGTCAGTTTGAGAGAGTGATCCAGGTTTTGGAAGATATGCTCAGATGCTGCATTCTGGAATTTGGCTCCAGTTGGGAAAAATATTTACCTTTAGCGGAATTTACATACAACAACAGTCACCATTCCAGTTTAAAAATGACTCCTTTTGAAGCACTCTATGGTAGGAAGTGTAGAACTCCTCTCTGTTGGGCTGAACTAAGCGAAAGGAAATTAATGGGCTCAGATTTGATCCGCGATTCTGAAGAAAAAGTTCGGGTCATTAAAGGTAGATTGAAAGAAGCCATGGATCGTCAGAAATCTTACGCGGATTTAAAGAGGAAAGACATAGAATTTCAGGTTGGGGATCGAGTTTTTCTGAAGGTATCTCCATGGAGAAAGATTCTGAGATTTGGAAAGAAAGGCAAGTTAAGTCCAAGATTCATTGGCCCTTATGAGATACTTCAGCGTGTGGGTCCCGTAGCTTATCGATTGAAGTTACCTTCTGCATTAGAAAAGATACATGATGTGTTCCACGTGTCTATGCTCCGTAGATATTGATCGGATCCTAGTCACGTGATTACACCAGAAGAAATCCAAGTAGCAGATGACATGACCTATGAAGAAGAACAGGTGAGAATCTTAGCAAGAGAAATTCGCCAACTCAGAAACAAACAGATTCCACTAGTGAAGGTACTGTGGCACCATCATAATATGGAAGAAGCTACGTGGGAACCAGAAGCAGCTATAAGACATCAGTATCCTCACCTTTTCAATACAGGTAAATTTCGAGGACGAAATTTCTTTTAGTAGGGGAGAATTGTAATGGCCTTAACACCGATCTGGCCGTGAACAGTAAATTCCAATGGTAAATAGTGTACTCGGGCCGTAAAATGGACCCGAAAGTGAAAAATATTTTATTTGACCATTGGAAGGTATTGGTCGTGGTGAGTCCGGGGTTGAAATTTGAAGTGAAATCGAGGTCAAAGAGGCCTCTGAAAGTCAAAAATATGAAAAAGTAGCGGGTCAATTTTCCTGGTAGGGAAGGTGACTTAATTTTGCATAAATTTTTAAAAATAGTAAATGAACTCCAAAAATTACCATATTTTGCAGATCTTTATGAAATTTTATGTAGTTAAATTAAGTAAATAAGATCAAAAAATAGTTTCTTTTAATGGAAATTTCGGCTCCTTTAGGGATTCAAGGAGGAGAGCCATCCAAGCAATCCAAAGGCAAGGAAAAGGAAGTATAAGCATCATAAAGCAAGGAAAATAGGTAAGTGACTAATAAATCTTAGTAATTTCATTGATTTTAAATGAATATCCTTTATGTAACTTAAGGAACTTATGACTAAAGTGGTGTATAACTAAAATAATGATAGACTAGTGTTAAAAGACCTTAAGTTAAGTGTGGATAAATGCTTAAATGAATGATTGAGTGAATATATAGCATGGGTCCTTTGTTGGCCGAATGGTATACTTAATGAAACTAAAGTTTATTTGATGAATTTTGATGAAATTAAGCCTTTAAATGATGTTAGAAATGAAATAATACATATATGAATTTTTATGGAATTTATAGAAATTAAATGAATATTTTAGAAATAAATTATCAATTATGTAAGTAATGAAAGTATTGAAATAATGTGAAATAGTGTGTGTTTTGTTGAGAAAATGATTGATTTTGGTGAATTATGGTGAAATAATTCACAAATTATGTAAAATAATTGAGAAGAATAATTAATAAGTAAAATAAGAATAAATAAGTAAAGAAATATTAAGAAAATGAAGTTTTAATTGAGATTTTAATGAAAACATGCCCTTAGAAATAGTCTGGCAGTGAAAACCTAGTTCAGGATATAATTGGCTAGCCATAGGGACATCTGAACCGCAATGCAAGTCATGGCGACTTGCTTTGCTATGGTAGGATCACTGATCTCCATAGCTTTGTCTGTATCTGATATCTGTTCTGTGGGAAAATGATCTGTGAGGTCATTTTTCAGTCTGTCTGGGGCCCATGGGGTCCACGTTCCGAGTATCCTGTCGGAGAATTTTTGTCGGTACTGTAATAGGGGCATGAAAGTGATAATAAGTTAAAAGAAGTGAAAAGAAAAATAAAAGTGAAGTTTAGGTAGAAAAAGGACCTAAATGAAAGAAAATAAAAGTGTAGGGGCAAAAATGATAATTTTGCCAAATGTATAATTAATATGTGAAAATGAATAAGAAATAGTTAACAAGGGTAAAATGGTAATTTTGGGGACTTAATAGTGCTAAAATATAAAGTTTTTGTGATATAGAGACTAAAATGTAATTTTACCTAAAAGTGGTAAAATAAGGCATAAATGATGAATAAATGAAGAAATAGTATAAGAAAAATGATAATAAAAGTCTATAATGGCAAAATTGTAAATATGAGATAAAAAGGGACAATTTTGTAATTTCGTAAAACTTTAAGGATTAAATTGAATTTGGATAACAATTAAATAATAAATGAGAATAAAAGTAAATTATGTAAGTAATAACTATTTTTCTTGATTTTCGAGTAAAATATGTTTATATTGGAAGTTGAATTAAATAATCGAATTTTAATATTATATGAAAGTGCTAGGATTGTTAGTCACCACTGGGCATAATTTATGCTCAGCATGTAGTTTCTGCTGCATGCAGGTAACGAGTCAAAGGAGCAGTAGTGCACAATCCAAGGAAGACATAGTGTTGTATAGTTGCAATGTAAACTGGCATGTATATAAGCGGACAGTTGTGTACGAAGACATATTTTTGTAAAGACATATGGATATGTATATTTATGCTTGTGGTTATGGTCTGGATATGATATGTGGATGTATTGATGGAGTTATGAAGGTGGAGATGTTTATATTAGAAGTGTTTTGCCTCTGAGAGGCTGTGTTTTGTTTGTTTTTTTCAAGGGGATAGTTAGAAATACAACCGTTATAATGCCGAAATTATGTTAATTAAATAATAATCCGAAATCCTTATAGGTTATTGAACAACTAAGTTGAATTTATTATATTAAGTATTCTTGTTAAAAAAAAAATTTTACCGGTGTGCGCACACTGTTCAGTTAGATCGGAGTGATAAGGGTGTTACAGATGCATCACTATACATAGCATATTCTTTACCTGCCATTGGCTGGGTCAAAACTGGGGCTTCTGTTAACATCTTTTTTAACTGTTCAAAACTGGCTTGACAATGATATGTCCATTTGAATTTGGCTTCTTTCCAAAGTAACTTAGTACGCGAAGAGGCGATAACTGAAAAGCCTTCTACAAATCTTCTATAATAACCAACTAGGCCCAAGAAACTTCGGACTTCTGGAACATTGCGAGGCGGCTTCCAGTTAATAATAGCTTCAATCTTTTTAGGGTCCAACCTGATGCCTTCTGAAGACACCACGTGCCCAAGGAAAGAAACTTCTTTAAGCCAAAACTCACATTTACTTAGCTTTGCATATAACTGTTGTTCTCGCAAAGTTTGCAACACTATTCTCAAATGTTCCGCATGCTCCCCTTCATTGCGAGAATAGACAAGGATGTCATCAATAAACACCACAACAAACTGATCTAAATAGGGTCTGAACACCCTATTCATCAGGTCCATGAAGGCTGCTGGTGCATTAGTCAACCCGAAAGGCATTACTAAAAATTCGTAATGACCATATCGAGTTCTAAAAGCAGTCTTCTGCACATTCACATCCTTGACCCGAAGTTGGTAGTATCCCGACCTCATATCAATTTTAAAAAACACTCCAGCACCCCGTAACTGATCAAAGAGATCCTCAATTCGGGGTAAAGGGTACTTGTTTTTCACTTTCACTTTGTTAAGCTGTCTGTAATCGATGCACATCCTCAAAGTGACATCCTTCTTCTTGACAAACAATACCGGGGCACCCCAAGGTGACACACTGGGCTTGATAAAGCCTTTATCTAACAACTCTTGTAATTGAACCTTTAACTCCTTTAGTTCTGTTGGTGCCATTCTATAAGGTGCTCTGGATATAGGAGCAGTGCCAGGCAAAGTTTCAATAGATAGCTCGACTTCTCTTTCTAGTGGCAAACCCGAAAGTTCCTCTGGAAAAACATGAGGAAACTCATTAATCACCGAAACATCTTGAAGATTGACTGTCTCTCTCTTAGAATCAAGAACCAAAGCTAAGAATGCTTCACAGCCTTTTCTAAGGAATCTTTTCGCTTTCATGGCCGAGATAACATTAGTTAAGGGTTTTGACTTAATACCCTGAATCAATGTCTCTACTTCCCCATCATTCTTAACTACTACAGTTTTAGCTTTATAGTTCACTATAGCGTGATATTTAGACAACCAATCCATACCCAGGATTACATCAAATTCATGAAAAGGTAAAACAATTAGGTCAGCTGGGAAATCTCTCTCTTGAATTCTAATAGGGCAATTTCTATAAACTTCATTTACATGTATACTATGGCCCAAAGGACTGATTACACATATATCATGGTTCAGATGGTCTATAACAAATAAATTTTTACCCAGCTCCACATTACAAATATATGAATGTGTAGATCCCGGGTCTATAAGCACATGCACATCAGTATCAAAGAGAGAAAATGTACCAGCTATGACCTCGGGAGCATCAACATCTTCTCGACCTTTCATAGCATAAGCTCTAATAAAAGGTGTAGGAGCGAATGGCTGATCTACTGTCTCTGAAATATTCCTGGACTTGGCTCTAAACTGGCCTGATCCACCTCTGCCTCTACCACGACTTCTTCCTGAAGAGGGTGCATTAGAAGCTCCTTTATTACTTTGTTGACTAGAGGCTTGCTCCTGCATCATCGGACAATTTGCCATAAAATGCTCCGTGCTACCACATATGAAACAAGCACCCATGAGCATTCTACAAGTGCCCCAATGTCGCCTAAAACAATAGGTACATTCTGGAGCTTGACCTCTGCCCTGTCCTGATGTAGTACTCCTACAAGATCCGGCTGGAGTAAAAGTTCGCTGTCAACCACCTCTAGATGCAGAGCGAGCACTAGACTCCATTGGTTGTTCTCCTGGATTCATTCTTGGTCTTTTTCCCGATGAGGAACCACTTCGGAAAAAGCTTCTTCTTCTTTGTTCTTTGTTCTCTTTCTCTTTTTGCATTTTCTTCTTTCTCAACTCGGATAGCTGCTTGAACTAGCTGATGATAATCCACAGGGTGCAAAGAGATAGGTCCTATCAAATGATCCCAAATCTGATCATTTAATCCATCTTCGAACTGGCGACACTTAAAAGTCTCAGTCAACATAGGTCTTGGTACATATTTACTCAGGCGACTGAAATCTGCTTCATATGCAGCCACTGACATACCCCTTTGCTTTAGATTTAGAAACTGCTTCAACTTTTCATCTTTGTATGCTTCAGTCACATACCTCTTTTTAAACTCTGTCACAAAGAATTCCCAAGAGAGGAAATCAGGTAGCTGAGGTTGTGTCTGAACTAATTTCCACCAGTCATAAGTTGCTCCCTGAAGCAAGGACACAACACAAGTCACTTTTTGATTAGCTGGGTATTGAATTTCTGCAAACACCCGCTCTAACCTTTCAAGCCATAACTCTACTTTCTCACATTCGTCCCAAGAAGAGCCTAGAAATTCTTCTGCACCATGCTTCCTGATCTCCGAAATAGGGGCCTTTGGCGCAGTCATCCTTTGCAAAATCTGAGCCATTTCATGGGAAATTTTCAACAACGCTTTACCAGACTCAACAGCAGCTGTACCACCTCTAGTGGATGCAGAAGATTCAGGCTGAGAAGGATTCGATTGACCAGGTAAGTGGCTTTCAATCGATTCATCTACCACTTCACGATGTCCTTCCATCACTAACTATATCAAAAGAAATACAGGGACAGCCATAATAAGGCAACATCAACAAGAATTCCATAACCCATAACCTTTAAATTCCTATAGGCCAGAACTGCCTAAACCAAGGCGCTCTGATACAAAAAATGTAATGACTATACTAGATAATCCGGATTACTATCACTAATTACATTCATTCAATCCTGTTACTCGTATGAGTTATCTATTACCGATGCATATATGAGCATACATACATTTATACTATATCAGTCATATATGATTGAGGGTGATACTTTTACACACTATTAGAAATTATTTACATAACTGAATAATTACATGCCTTTAAATAAACATTTATCTTTATCTAACCAAAAGAGATGCAAAATTAATCTCATACATCAAAATGCTACTCCTATTCTGATGTTGACTTGGGAGATTGTTGGCTTAGTCTCTGAACAGAGGTTTTACCCTGCGAACCTACACGGATAAACACCCATGCTAAGCTATAAAGCTTAGTGGGAAAACAAACTAATATGTTGATAACCACTCACAGTGGTTATCAGCAAGCATGCAATAAAAGGATATAACAAGTTTATATATATATATATTTATATATATATCCTAATTAAGAATAACCAAATGCACTATTGGAAGGAATAACTGTTTCATTAAATCATAGAATGAAAGATTATAAACTGTATATGCATATCATTTATCTTATAATTTGTGCCTGCTTCATTTTCTGTGGGTGTGGATAACGGGTGCTGTGGATACCATAAGGTATCGAATCTGTGAATACCCGAAGGTATTAAATCTGTGGACCCATTGGGCCAGAAATATGGTCTCATATAGAGACAACTATGGACTCATAAGAGTCAGACTATAGCAGCTGCAACTATAACCCTATAGGCATGCCTATCTATCGACAATCAAGTCTTTATGTGCATGCCTAGATTAATTATATTTTATATCTTGTGAAATTGTATTCACATAATCCACTATCACTAATGAATGCAAAGTACTTTCACATTATGCATTGATAATCTCATAGTGTAATACAATCATATATTGTCATGGCAAGGAAGTAATTCATGTATATTCTATTTTGAGGTAGTAAAAATCTCACCTTCCACTTATTAAGCAATCATGGAATTAAGGGGATACATTGCGGTTAAATTATAATTTAGGATGATTCATAAACTTAGGAAGGGCTTAGACAAATCTATACCTCAAATGGAGTTAAAGAAATATAAGTATCAAAGATAGAAAACCAAGGCTTATTGTCTCGCTCGCGACGATCGTCGCGCCCGCGACATTAATCGCGCTCGCGACAGACAGTAATTGCCTAAATGAACAATCCTTGGTGTCGCGCTTGCGACACAAGGCGACGGTTTGATGTCGCGCTTGCTACATAAGTCGCGATCGCGACACCAAGCGACGTCTCCAAAAAAAAACTATAACACTTATTGTTCCAAAATCCTATAATAACTTTCAAAACTCAGATTGCATCTCAATTTCAACATATCAAATGACTTTTTTTGGAACCACTATCTTCTACAAAGTTTTAGGTTTATATTTCTAGTTTCCAAAACACTAAAAATCTTCTCAATAAGACCTGTAGATATTTAAATATCCAAGAAAAACTACAAACTGTTCATGAAGACAAAATACCAAGATCAATCAGCTTTCAATGCCGATTTTCACTATCATGCAGTGAAAATTAGGTTCCGGTCTCTTCTAACCAATTCAAGGCATGCAAGTCTATTTTTTATACCAACTAAAATTTCATCATTTAGACAACTATAGCTCAAGATATGAGCAAAATTGTACAGACTGGTCAAATGATCTTTAAAATAGATTTTCATGTTTTTCAACCAAACCTTGTATAATCTCAACTCTAAACCCTTTTTAAGCTTGCAATCATCCATAAAACATATGAAGGAGATATTCAAGGGTCTCTCTCTCTCATGACCAAACATCAAACATACACACACAAAAACCTAAGTTTCCATACCTTGTTATGCTCCAAGTTTTCTTCAACCTTGAGTAGCCTCTTTCCCCTTTCTCTTGCTTGATTCCCCTTCTATAAACATAAAACACTTCTATGAAAATACATCAAGCTATTTCACGAGTCATACACATCAAAGAATAAACAAGTTACCTTAAGATCAAAACCAAATAAATTCTTTCTTCCTTATTTACCAAAACTCAAGAAATCTAGAGAGAGAGAATTAAGAGAGAGATTTTAGTGTTTAAGAGAGTGAGAGGATGAAGATGAATGGAGGAGAAGAAGACCACACCCCAATTGGCCGGTCACCTCTCCATAAATATCTCCCTCTCCCTCACTCACACAAGCCCAAGTATCACTTACTTAGAATAATTACCCTTTTCTCCCTCAACTTACTTTGTTTCTAATTATGCCCCAAAACAATCCCTTTTACTTATCAATTGGGTCTCTCCTCATTCATTTACACTTAATTAAACATAAATACTAATAATTAATTAGTGCAAATTCTCCTAGGGTATAGTGAGGGGCATTACAAGATCTATCCAAGTTGTGGTGACTACGCTCTCCATGAGCTGCATGCTCATAAGATCTTGAATCTACTATGGCTCTCAACGAAAGCACCAAATGATAAGCCCTAAAGTGGTTTATCTATGAAAGTAGGAGTAAAGTTGCAGTGGCTAATTGGATAACGGATTATCTATAAGAGGAGAGCTGGCAGTTGAAAGGCCGGTCGAATGGCTGGACCTGCAAAAGGGAGTGTCAGGTCGGACCCGAGCATTAGCACTCCGAAGCTTAAGTTAGTATCTTTAGAGAGAGTGCTTAAAGAATGAGAAAATCTCAGGATTTTGATACCTGGTGCCATCAAGCTTCGGGCTATTTATAGGAGTTATTTGGAGAGGTACCTGAGTACCTTGGAGGGCAACATTTGGAGAGGTACCTGAGTACCTTGGAGGGCAACATTTGGAGAGGTACTTGAGTACCTTGGGGGGCGATAACCGGCAGACAAAGTGGGTGAGCGGCGATGTGACAGGAGGTAGATGGAGAGTGTAGGTGTTGGCTTGTGTCAGTAAGCTGATAGGATGGGCTATCCCATCAGTCCGATTGGACATCATGCTTTCCGGTGTTATCTTTCAGCTCTCGCTTTGCTTTTTGTTAACGAACTCTGGGCCGTCTCAAATGTTATTGGGCCAGACTAACTGGACCTTTAAGAATTTATTTTCTGTGGTTATCAGTAAGTAAAATAACAACTGGATTAAAATTATTCATGCATGGGCAAAAAGTGAATTCAGTGTATAAATATATAAAGTAAATCCAGTGTATACAGTTTATTCAATTTGGGCATAGTGATTTCACTTTATTTTTCAGGTAAAATTGAATCAAATGTATTAAATTTGGATAAAATCAAATTGAATGTAAGTATTCAATAAAAATCAATTTAGTTGATTAAATCCTATTGAAATTAAGCTCACAAATTCAATTTCAATCCAAATAAGAAAGGAATCTGAGTTTAATTTGTATAATTAAGTGCAGTTTATTCGGTTTTGGGCAAAAGTGAATTCAGTGTATAAATATATAAAGTGAATCCAGTATATACAGTTTATTCAATTTGTGCAAAGTGAATCCAGTTTATTTTTAAGCAAAAGTGAATCCAATGTATTAATTTCGGGTAAAATTAAATTGAACATAAGTATTCAATAAAATTCAATTTAGTTGAGTAGAAATTAAGTTCACAAATTCAATTTCAATCCAAATAAGAAGGGAATTTGAGTTTAATTTGTATAATTAAGTACATTTTATTTGGTTTTGGGAAAAAATGAATTCAGTGTATAAATATATAAAGTGAATCCAGTATATACAGTTTATTCAATTTGTGCAAAGTGAATTCAGTTTATTTTTAAGCAAAAGTGGATCCAATGTATTAATTTGGGATCAAATTAAATTGAACATAAGTATTCAATAAAAATCAATTTAGTTGATTAAATCTAGTTGAAATTAAGTTCACAAGTTCAATTTCAATCCAAATAAGAAGGGATGTTGAGTTTAATTTGTATAATTAAATACAGTTTATTTGGTTATGGGCAAAAGTAAATTCGGCATATAAATATATAAAGCAAATTCAGTGTATACAGTTTATTCAATTTGTGCAAAGTAAATTCAGTTTATTTTTTCAGGCAAAAATAAATTTAATGTATTAAATTATAGTAAAAGTAAGTTGAATATAATATAATTAAGTGAATCTAGTGTATACATATACGGTAGAGAACGTCTTTCAACCAACCAGATTCTAATTAATGAGCAAGACTTAAAAAAAAAAATTTTTCTTTTCAAAAAAAAGTTGAAAAATTCAAGAAAAATAAACACCATTTATTCAATTGAATAGCTAAATGGCTTGTAGGCATGTTGGTCAAGCTAAAAAAATACATTTTTTCAGAGATATTTTTAAGTCACTCAATTTGACCAATTTAGCATGATCAAATAATAATAATAATTTATGTTTTTATTTAATAACATTGAAATATGATACTCTAAAAAAAAAGGTTGAAATACATTGAGTTCATAGCATAAAAAAATTAAATCTTATGCAAATAATTTTGAAATCATACAAAAAATCTTATGCAGTAATGGTGTGTCGGTTCAATTAATTCCTCAGTTTGAGAAAAAAAAAAAAAAGAAAAAAAGAAAGAAAGAAGAAGTGCCGAAGAAAGTGGACCCCACACCATTACTGCTTTTTGTCTTATGGCGGTTGGCTTCTATATATGCTTTGCTTTGGAAGAGTTCCATCAAACGAATAAGTTAAAAGCGACAAGTAAAAAATTAGACCTTTACCTCCAATAATTTCTATCATATACGGAGAAGAGGCAGACTGAAAAACAAAAGCATTAAAAGCTTTTGTGGACTGGAAAGACTTAAAGAATTATTGACCCGTGATTCGCAGAGTACTTTCCCTTCACCTTCATGGAAGCTGATTGAATCCTTTCTTAATTTTTCTTGAAAGATTTAATTTCATCGATCGTTGGGTACTTGTTGATCTGGTTCATCGCTTTCTTTGCGGATAACATCGTCGATCTTCTTGTTTTTGTGGTGGCAGTGCAGGTACAGTTTTCTTTCTTTTATAAATTTGATCTCTGTTGGTTCTTGAAAATTGTATTATCCAATATTGATGAACAGGTATATGCAGATCATATGTTTTGTTCAATATATTTGAATTGATAACAAGAAAAATAATTCTAATATTATTTTTGGAACAGTAAATTAAAAATATCCTATAATTGCATTTCCTATTAGTGCATAAAAATTGTTGATTCCCCAGGTAATTGATCAATTTAAGAGTAAAAGTTGCTCATTGGGCAGATACGGGAGTGGAGAATAAAATGGAATCTAATTTGTCAGATGTATAATAATAATAATATTATTATATTTTGGTGAGTCAATCCTGTAGGCAAATGGGAGCATATTGGATTTATGAAAATAAACTTTAATTAGTTATTGAAAAAAACAAGACAGCGAAATGATGTACACATATAGATATATAGACCCACCAATTCTCTGCCAGAAACGTTTTGATTCTTCATTGCCACATTTTCTATTTTATTTAATCAAAATCTTTAGTAGTGTAAGCTTTTTTCTTAAGATATTTTTGATATCAGGTATGGAGAAGCTCAAAGGTAAAATGATAGATAAAGGCATAGAAAAAGGGATAGAAAAATTGGTGGAAATTGCTTATCGCATTTTGCACTTTGAGGAAAACAAGCGGACTCTCAAAAGAGAATGGGAAACACTGAAACGCAGAAGAGACGACGTGATTGAAAAACTTGAAGATAAGAAGCCAAGAAATAAAATTCGAAATTGGCTTGCACAAATAGAAAGTGTAGAGAGTCTAGTACAAAACAGCTTAGAACAAAGCAGATGGGGTGCAATATTTGAAGAGCTTGCGGAGAAAAGAATTGAAGAAGTCAAAAAGCTGATCGTAATGGATTTAGAAGACGATGGTATTGGTGAAGTGATATTTCCAACAACAGAATTAGTAGGTGAAGCTTTCCGAACTAATAAGAATAAGATTTGGAAATGTTTGGTAAACGATAACATCTCAAGCATCGGCGTTTATGGGATGGGAGGAAGTGGCAAAACTACACTCATGAAACATATTCATAACCAGCTTCAAGAAAATGATCACATGGTTTATTGGATTACTGTCTCTCAAGATTTTAGAATTGATAAATTGCAGACTCTCATTGCTGAAAGTATTAAATTGGATCTTTCTAATGAATGTGATATTTCTAAAAGAGCTGCAAGACTATTGAGAGCATTGAAGGGAAAACAAAAATGTGTTCTTATTCTGGATGACTTGTGGGATCATTTTGATTTGGAGGATGTGGGTATACCTCGAAAACAAAAAGGATTCAAGTTAGTTCTGACAACTCGGTCATTAGATGTCTGTCAGAAGATGTCTTGTGAAAAGAAAATCCGAGTAATTACTCTTGATGAAAATGAAGCATGGAGATTGTTTCAAGTAACACTTGGGGCATCACTTCCTTCAGATGACGTTAGAGATATTGCGAAATCAATCACCAAGGAATGTGATGGTTTGCCGCTTGGAATTGTAACTATGGCTGGAAGCATGAGGGGAGTGGATGATAGTCATGAGTGGAGGAACGTTTTGAGGGGATTGAAAGAATCACGGGTAAATGATGATAACATGAACGAGAAAGTTTTTTCGGTATTGAAATTCAGTTATAATCGCTTGAGAGATTTCACAATACAACAATGCTTTTTGTATTGTGCATTATACCCAGAAGATGATGAGATCAAAAGAGAGGATTTGATAGAACGTATGATTGATGAGGAGATAATACAGGAAGAAAGCAGGCAAGCGGCATTTGATCAGGGGCATACCATTCTCAATAGACTAGAAAAGGTATGTTTGTTGGAAAGTGTTATTTATACTCCGCAGCTTAAACGTGTGAAGATGCATGACTTGATCAGGGATATGGCCATTCAAATATCAGAAAAGGAAGGTGTGATGGTTAAAGCGGGTGCAAGATTGGTAGCGATACCGGATTGTGAGAAATGGACGGATAATCTTTTGAAAGTTTCATTAATAGGCAACCACATACAAGAAATTCCTTCTGGTTTTTCACCAATATGTCCAAAACTTTCAACCGTACTATTGCGCGGAAATTATTTGACAAAGATTTCAAATTCGTTTTTCGAGCAGCTGTATGGGCTCAGGGTTCTTGATCTTTCTTTTACTGATATCGAAGAATTGCCGAATTCCATTTCTGATTTAGTGAATCTAAATGGGTTATTGCTAAATTCTTGCAGGGGGCTGTGGGACTTGCCCTCGTTAGCAAAGCTTAAGGCATTGAAGAAACTGGATCTTAAATTTTGCAAGAAAATTGAGAAGTTACCTCAAGGCATAGAATTTTTGTCCAAGCTAAGATATTTGGATCTTAGTGGTACAAGAATCGAGGAGTTACCAGTAGAAATATTACGACGACTTTTGCATTTGCAATTCCTAAAGGTTGACTGTTATTTGAAAGGCGAGGAATTAGTCTTTTTGAGAAAGCTGGAAAAGTTGGTATGCAGATTTCATAATGCAGTTGAGTTGAGCACCTTCATTTCATCCCTTCCCTCCAATTTAAATTGTTACGGTCTTCAAGTAGGAAAAGGATATTCTCGGAACAGTACTGTCAGGGATTATTTAAATAGTTTTCTTTATTTGCCCCCCTCCACATCTTTCTTTGCACCAGCACTACCTCATTCTACATTTTCCCAACTTAGGGCATTCTACATGCGCAATTGTCTTATGAAGAAGTTGTTCCCACCTGAGTTGGCGTCAAATTTTCAAAACCTGGAAGTTCTTATAGTAAGTGATTGTGATGAAATGGAAGAGATAATAGCAATGGAAGAAGAAGATGAAAGCCACGACAACAATTGCAGAATCCAATTCAATCTTCCAAAGCTGAAGACATTTGAATTGCTATGCTTGCTAAATTTGAAGAGCATTTGCAGGGGAGACATTATATGTAATTCCCTTGAAGTAATAGTGATAAGAAATTGTGCAATGCTTAAGAGGTTGCCACTGTCTCTTTCGGTAACCAACAATGAGAACCAACTCTCTCATCTCCCTTCACTTAAAACAATCGGTTTCTTTCCCAAAAGTTGGTGGGAGTCGGTTGAGTTGGTCCATCCTAATGCTAAGAACATCCTTTCACCACTTTGTGAATTTCATTAGGCTTTTTGGGAAGGTAATAAAGTGGTTCTATTTTACACATTTGATTTAATGAAGAGTAATAAATTACTTTACACAATTTCATTTCCTTGTAGCAGCTTAAAACGTACAATTCCTTCAGGGAGTAGGAGATTAGTGAGGCCATGAATTGAAGGATGAGAACAGAGGGATAAATCCACCGTGGCAACCAGCAGCCTCACTCAGGGTTCCAACACATATGTCAACATCTCTTTCACATTTGAACTCCTCAGCCACTCCCCCACCATGTTTGCCACAAACAAAAGTTCCATGCGCCTGAAAGAAACTCTCAGCATGTTTATTTCTTTTAAAATTAGTTGCATGCAGTTTCATCGAAACTGGTGAGTCAACAAATTCTAATTCATTATTTACTAGTCAGTGGTCAATCAAATTGGACCACAGAACCTCTTCTTTTCTCTGCAACAATTACGTTATATTCAGTTTCTACAGTTTACACCATTGAAGTTTCAGATTTAACAAAAGCCCTTGCATAAGCATCACTTTACTAGAGACCTTGAAAAGGTTCTTAGAAATAAGAAATCTTCAAGAAAATTTACATCATCAATGACTAAAAAAACCAGTGCTTCTTGCGAAGTTTAACCAGCTCATGCATTGGTGCAAAGTCCCCATCCATGCTAAACAAGCTGTAGAAGAATAGAATAAAGCCCTTTCAGTGAATGTGCACAAAAGTAAAGTGATGAAAATTTTGATTATCAATTATGTCTTAAACAATGTATGCAACATAAAACTGAATATAACTAGGTGAAAACCATATCAAAAGTAAAAGATGTTTCAACACAGCACAATATATTATACCTTGCTTCAGCCACATAATAATGGTTGCGTTTTGAGTCAATAAATGAACTAAAGATAAAATACTGTATAAAACTCAAGCACTCAGAATAAAATGATAAACCTGTCAGTGACGACAACTTTCTTCTTCAACGAATAATTAGATCTATCAAAAAAATAATAATAATAATAACACAGCTTGGATGAACAATGGGGATTGGAAATGCCATTTAGAAGTTGTCAAAAAAGTTTGTAAAATGAAATTTAGGACCTACAATAATGAACTATGGCGGGACATGTCACAGTGTTTGTACACATAAACCTCTACATCCTACTGTCGTTCAGCAAGATGAATACCATCAATTATTGAAGCATGATTCAGTGCATCTGAAAATATGGCAACTTTATCCTTCTTCATGGATTTTTCAGCTGAAGCCAAGAGAGAAGTGATATTTCCAAGGGCTACCATCACTGCCATACTAGCAGCAACACTTGTAAATCTGATAAGTGCGTTGGTATAAGTTACATTATTAATTTTGTATTCTTCCAAAGTTTTACAAATTAGAAAATATATCATAAGTTTAAACTAACCACATTGTTAAGTTTCTTCTCTTTTATGTCAGTTTTTGACTTTTTTCATTCAAGAGAAGGATCTAATTATTGGCTTGAACCACACTTGCAATTGCTAACTCCAATTTGTTGGACTTAGTTCACTTTTAGTTATTAAAAGAAAACAGAAAAAATAAAAAAATAAAAAGAGCACCATGCTGTGACCTACTGCTTCAATAGAATATGCTGTGTAATGAAATGGTCCTATTATATAACAGCAATATTAATTGCTAAACAACATCATAATGCAAGTTATAAATCTTAAATGGCTCATAATTAAGACAACTATGAATGCCATAAACTACCCACAAACGCCATATTGGTAACAGGCATGTCCCTTCAGTAACAAACATGTCCCTTCTGTAACACATGTCTCTTCAATGAATTATTGCAACATTTTGATGGAAAAAAGATAAATAAAAGTTCATTAACTTGGCAAATGGTCCCTAAACCTGTGATTTCAATTTAGAAAATACACCATCATAGTGAAATCACTTGTATTTAGAAGCATCGAAAGCCAGATTTCCTAATAGTTTTTACTAAAATTCTTCAAGAAAACAATGGCAATAGCAGGAGGTAACTCAATCCTTGTTTTTCCGCATTTGATTCGTATGCTATAGTTGTGTAAGCATGTTTGGATCACTTTATGTCTTACGCATATAGCTTAAGGCAGACCAAACCATCTAGGCACTTACCTCTTTCTTCTTCAAGTTTGCCAAAGAAGACTCAAGTAACCTATAGTAATTAGTGTAGCCACATATTAAGGCAGAACCTCTTGGTCCCATTCCATGTTCTTGGGCTGCCTGATTTAGCACAAAGTTCAAAAGTTCTTAAAAACGTTGAGTAAAAACGCTCTTTTAATCCTGAAGATAAGCATATATCAGAATGAGGATAATAAACATCAAAGAACCTTTGCAGCATTATTCCCAATAGAAGGATGTGAACTCAAGCCCAAGTAATCATTGCTAGAGAATAAAAGTAGCTTCTTGTTTTGCTCAATATTCCGATTAGTAATTCCACTACTGCACAAAATCTCATTTCCTACCCAGAAAGGAAAAAAATATTTCTTGTTCAAAACAGACATCAGTGCAAGTAAAATTCTAGGAAAATGTTATATTTTTAATAGAAATTACGGAACTGGGAATGTCAAGGAGCCAATTGCGAAATGTAGAGTCAGAAATGGAGACTTCAACAGAGGGACGATCCCGGTGGCACATTGTACGTTTAACACTTGTGCACACTCAAATTTTTTCTATACTATACTACTGTAGTTACCTCGAAAATTATTCTAGGATTACTATTTATACTCTAAAACGTACCATGCATGTCAGATACAAATTTTGGGACGTTATTGATAGGGGACTGATTCTGTTATGCAAAATAATAGGGAAATATTATGTTTGAATTGGTCTACGATTTGGTTTATATCTTTTGTATTCAAAATTTAATTTTCTGTTGTAACCAACTACTCTGTATATCTCTTTTTATACCCAACGTTTCAATAAAGTGAAATATAGAGGAACAAACTCTTTCATGGTATCAGAGCTTGTAGAGGTCTAACAGCCCTGAACTTTTTTTTTTCAACCAAACAAAAAAAAACGAGAGAAAATGGCCACCAATGGCAGTAACCCAAGAACCGAAAACACCACTGCTAACACCTTCAATTCTGTTCATTCCGTCACTCTTCAAATTTCCCACAAACTCACCTTAACTAATTATTTGTTGTGGAAAATGCAGCTAATGCCTTTCTTGAAAGGTCAAAGGTTGGCACATCATGTAGATGCAACCATTCCTCCTCTTCCCAAGGAGTTGCCCACCGGAGCTGTTAATCCGGCATATGAAGTGTGGGAACAACAGGACTAGCAGGTCCTTAGCTGGATCATTTCATCATTGTCTGATGGAGTCCTACCTCAAGTCGTTGGAGCTGAAACTTCAAGTGCAGCTTGGACATGGCATGCCAAAGCTTATTCCACTGGATCTCGATCTCAAATAAGAGATCTGAAGCATCGTTTACACAACTTACGACAAGAGAATGACAATATCTCGAATTATTTGCAATCTGCCAAACTCATAAGTGACCAACTCACTGCTCTCCAACATCCAGTTCTTGAAGATGATCTGGTAGAAGCAATACTTGATGGCCTCGGTCCTACATATCGTCCATTTGTACGTGCTCTTGAAGCTAGATTGGAGTCTGTTTAATTTGATGACTTGACTGGGTTGCTTTTAAGTGAGGAAAGACAGCTTTCTCGTGAATCCTCTGTTCCATCTTTCACACCATTTGTGAACTTTTCAGCACGAAGCAATGTTCGTGGTAGGGGACGTGGTCGTGCCAGCTATCAACATCAGCAATCCAGTCGATCTAACACCACAACTGCTGCTCCTCTTGATGTCAGTTCCTTAACTTACCATAACTGCAAAGGAATTGGTCATATTACAAGGCAGTGTCCATCCCCAAAAATGAATCGAAACTCCAGAAACTCCTTCAAACCAGCTTCTAACGTGGTTGCTACATCCAACTCTAGCTCGACTGATTGGCTTGTTGATTCTGGTGCAACTCATCATCTAACTTCGGACCTGGGAAATCTAGCAATTCATTCAGAATATAACGGTCCAGAAGAGGTTACGGTAGGTAATGGAAACAAATTCCTATCTCTTATGTTGGTCATTCAAAGATTCAATTTTCTGATTCACAAGTTCAGTTTCATGATATTCTTCATGTTCCTAAAACAATTAATAATTTGTTATCTGTATCATCTCTAACCCGCTCCAATCCTGTCTCCTTTGAGTTTTTTGTTAACCACTTTGTTTTGAAGGATTTGAAGACAAAGATGGAGATTTATCGAGGACCGAATAAAGATAGCTTATACACCATGTCCATTCCTTCATCAGCACCAATTCCAGTAAAAGCTTTTCAAGTTTCTCTTCCTTTGTGGCATGCTCGTTTGGGCCATGCTAATCTACCAATAATTAAGAAAACATTATCTATGAATAAAATTCCCTTTCACAATGACAAAACAAAATTTCTATGTGATTCATGTTGTGTTAGCAAGGCCCATCGCCTTCCCTTTCCAAACTCAAACTTTGTTGCCAATGGCCCGTTAGACTTGGTTTGTTCAGATGTATGGGGTCCAGCACCCTTAACATCACATGACAATTGTCGATTCTATGTTCTCTTTTATGATCATTACAACAAATTTTCTTGGATTTATTTTGTGAAGTATAAATCTGAGGTGTTAAGTGTGTTCATCAAATTTCGAATGCTTGTTGAGAAGTTTTTTAATAGACCAAATAAAACCTTCCAATCAGATTGGGGAGGTGAATTTCAAGCTCTTATAAATTACTTGTCCCCAAATGGTATAAATCATTGACTCTCTTGTCCTTACACACTTGAGCAAAATGGGTGTGCTGAATGCAAACACCGTCATGTAGTGGAAACGGGTTTTTCATTACTTCATCATGCTAAATTACCCAACTTATTATGGACATATGCGTTTGACTGAGCTTTGTATGTTATCAATCATTTACCTGTTTCTACTCTTAATTTTTATGCACCATATGAAAAGCTTTTTGGTTCACCTCCTGATTATAATATGTTTAGATCATTTGGTTGTTTATGCTATCCATGGATCAAACTATATAACTCACACAAATTGCTTCCTCGAACTCGTAGATGTATCTTCCTTGGTTATAGCAAAGTTCATAAAGGATATTGTTGCTTTGATTTACTTGCTGATAAACTCTTTATCTCACGACATGTTGTGTTCAATGAACAGGAGTTTCCATATCCGGAGTTAGCTCGTGAGTGTTGCCAATCAACAACAACCAGTCAGTCTAGTTCAGTGGATACAATCACATTTCCAGCCTTCAAAGAACCATTTGTAGCCATTCCACCAACTGTAACCACCAATGGGCCACCTATATATTCACATTCTTATCACCCGTCGAACACTACTATAACCAATGATTGCTCCCGTGCCATAATTCCCTATGTGCCAAGAAATCAATTTATACAACAAGTTATCCAATCCACCAATACCTTACCATTAATTCCACTAGCTGTCGATCTCACTCAATACACCATTAAACACACTACCCAAACTCTGCCCACTACCTTCAAACCCTCTCACAAAAGTACACCTTCCTCATCACAACCTACACCAGCATCCACATAAACCCGCAAAATGATAACTAGGACACAAACAGGAACACTAAAGCCACGCACCATGCTTGCAAACGTCCAACCTGAAACGCCCACATGCTATACATAGGCTTTCAAACATCCACACTGGCAAGAGGCTATGCGTACTGAATATAATGCTTTGATTGATAATGGAACATGGGAATTAGTTCCCTCAGAAAACATCTCCAATATTGTTGGATGTCGATGGGTTTTTCGTGTTAAGTTGAAACCTGATGGCTTGGTTGATCGCTACAAGGCACGCTTAGTTGCCAAAGGGTATCATCAACGCCCTGGACAAGAGTTTGCACAGACATTTAGTCCGGTAATAAAGCCTACGACAATTAGAGTTTTGTTATCTCTTGCTATTTCTAAAAGATGGGATGTTAAACAACTAGATGTCTCTAACGCATTCTTGCATGGTAATCTTGATGAAACCGTCTACATGCAACAGCCCCCTGGATTTGTTCATCCTCAGCTTCCTCACTATGTTTGTCGCTTAAAGAAGAGCTTGTATGGACTTAAACAAGCACCTAGGATGTGGCATCGATGCTTAACAGATGCTCTTATTGAGTTCGATTTTGTTGGTTCTAAAGCAGATTCATCTCTTTACTATCTCAATTTTAAGGGAGAACGACTATTTTGTCTCATATATGTTGATGACATACTTGTCACCGGCACCAGTACTTCTGCTATTTCAAAACTTGTGGGTAAGCTTCAACAACGTTTTGCAATCCGTGATTTGGGACGTTTATCTTATTTCCTTGGCTTAGAAGCACATTGGAACACCCATACTCTTCTTCTAAATCAGCAAAAATACATAAATGATCTCCTTGCACGTGCTCAAATGGCGAATGCCAAAGGGATCTCTACACCTTCTTGCACATCAGCTCGGTTAAGCCAAGAAAATGGAGATTTTTTTGATGATCCCAGCCTCTATCGAAGCATTGTAGGAAGCTTACAATATGCCACTATCACCAGACCAGACATCAATTTTTCAGTCAACAAAGTCAGCCAATTCATGCATCAACCTATAGTTACTCATTGGAAGGCTGTCAAGCGTGTGCTACGGTATCTAAAATTCACTCCTACACATGGCTTGATTTTTCATCCTGGACAGTCTCTTGATCTTTTTGGATATTCGGATGCAGATTGGGGTGGTGATCTTGATGATCATAAGTCCACTTCTGGTTTTGCTGTCTATCTTGGACCTAACTTAGTTTCGTGGCGATCACGAAAATAGCAAACTGTTTCCCGCTCATCCACAGAGGCAGAGTATCGTGCTTTTGCCTCACTTGCTTCTGAGGTACTCTGGCTCAAAATGCTGTTGCAGGAAATTGGATACAGCTCCACCAATGCACCGATTCTCTGGTGTGACAATTTAGGAGCCACATACTTAACAACAAATCCAATCTTCCATGATTGTTCAAAACATTTGGAAATAGATTTCCATTTTGTTAGAGACAAAGTTGCTACAAAAGATCTTCGAGTATGTTACATTCCCACCCTTGATCAAACAGCTGATATCTTCACGAAACCATTGTCTAAAATTCGATTCTTGCAATTGCGTGACAAGCTGCTGGTTCAGCCACCATCATCTTGAGGGGGAGTGATAGGGGACTGATTCTGTTATGCAAAATAATAGGGAAATATTATGTTTGAATTGGTCTACGATTTGGTTTATATCTTTTGTATTCAAAATTTAATTTTCTGTTGTAACCAACTACTCTGTATATCTCTTTTTATACCCAACGTTTCAATAAAGTGAAATATAGAGGAACAAACTCTTTCAGTTATAACTATAATAATCGCTAAATTTGCTTTGTCATCGTAATTGTTCGCGCATAACTTTTTGCCGTCCAATATTAGCAACAAGTTTTTTTCTTGCTAAATTGTCATAATATTTATTTTTTCACCAACACTTTCAATACTTGCGACAAAAATAATTTTTTTGTTTCAGTGTTGTCGCTATATGGTGCATTTAACAACGAGTTTTATTGTTCTCGTTAATTTTTGTCGTTATTCTGCATTTTTTTCAATGAAAATACACTACGCTATACTCTTTTTTGCTTAGGCAAAATTTATCATACTGGATTTTCTTGGCAAGGTTTTTAATGAGGCAACTTACTATTTGTATTATAAATATTGTGTACTCTTTTTTCTTCACTGAATTTTTATCCCTTTGAATTTTTTCTAGCAAGATTTTAACAAGTCACAATTTTTCAACTTTTATTTTTATTTTTTTATTTTATGAAATCTAAGGGAGAGTGTTGTAGATAAGTGAATTTATGAATGTCCATAAAACAAGTTTAAACTCTTAATTTATAACTAAAAACTTTCAATTTATTAATAGTTTGTAACTCATGTATTTATGTTTACTTTGAAAATCATGTATTTATATTTTCTTATGGAATTTATATCCATAAGCTTATAAATATGGAATTTATTTATTTTATTTATTTAATATATTATTTTTTATAATTATATTTTTTGAGATAAAAAATAAAATTTGATTATCGATCAGTTAAAAATTTATATATAAATAATTTTTAATAAATTATTGTGCTATTAACTTAATTTACAAATTTTTGTTTTGACTTATGAATCCATTGTAAATAAAGTTTGCGGTCCCTTGGCAGCAGTGATTAGGGCTATAAAAACAATAGAATTGGTGCGGAATATGCGGAACCCACGTGACATCAAAGGTTTTTCACCATTTCCCGCGTATAGATTTTCATTTTTTTCACCATTTACCTGGTGGATTGGTCAGCGTTGGCGTTCCTTCAAACATTAAGAATTAATAAGTTAAGTTAACCTTAAAAAAAAAAAATAATAATAATAATAAAATAGAATGAACAAGTTAAAATGACAAGTAAAATTACACCTTTGCCTTCAATAATTAAAGTATTAATTAATGGCAGAATAATGACACGGGTTTAGTGGAATGGAATCTTTTGTGGACTGGAAAATATCAAATTAAGAACTGACCCGTGATTAGCCGAGTACTTTCCCTTCACCTTCATGGAAGCTGATTGAATCCTTTCTTAATTTGTCTTGAAAGATTTAATTTCATCGATCCTTGGGTACTTGTTGATCTGGTTCATCGCTTTCTTTGCGGATAACATCGTCGATCTTCTTGTTTTTGTGGTGGCAGTGCAGGTACAGTTTTCTTTCTTTTATAAATTTGATCTCTGTTGGTTCTTGAAATATGTTTAGAAGATAGTCCAGAGGTATATATTCATATTCTCACACTATTTAAACTCATATGTACTTTGTTTCATCAATTTTCTTCTGCTATTTTTCCAAGTTGCAGATCTAGTGCCAGAGATGTCATGTATTCCTTAATTAGTAGATTATAAAGCCTGTTAATTTATAATTATTATTTATATGACTGTATGCTTAAACCTTAAAACAAAACACACACACATCCTCCTTTTCTTGAAAATTTATTTTTTCCCCATTAACTTATCAATTAGTAACTTTTGTAATATACTTTTAAGCTTAAATTAACTAGTCCTGGGGCTTACACACAATGCTTAAGCCGATTTCACTGTCTCTTTTGGTAACCAACAATGAGAACCAATTCTCTCCTCTCCCTTCACTTAAAACAATCGGTGTCTTTCCCAAAAGATGGTGGAAGTCGGTTGAGTTGATCCATCCTGATGCTAAGAACATCCTTTCACCACTTCGTAAATTTGATAGACTTTTATTTTATTTTTATGGAACCCGAGGCAAATGTTTTAAATAAGTGAATTTATGAATTTCAATAAAACAAGTTTAAACTCCTAATTTATAACTTAAAACTCTTAATTTATTAATAGTTTGTAACTCATATATTTATGTTTACTTATATAATCTATATCCATAAGCCTGTAAATATAAGCAAACTTTGGTTAAAACCGAAAAATCGAACCGAATTGACCGATTTTTTTAATTTAGTTTGGTTTTTTCGGTTTTTCAGTTTATATTTTTAAGACTGTCCAAAAATCGCATAAAAACCGAACCAACCGAATTTTAGCTTATACTACGTCATTTTGATTATTTGCATACTATATAAGGAAGCGTTTCAACCAGCAGAGACAAGCCTTTCATTTTATTTTTGCCCTAATCCATCATATTCTCTCCACTCTCCAGTCCACATCACCGCCGCTGCCTCAAAAATCCACCCTCCGATCGTCGGCATTCGGCCCTGCCTGGTAAGTTTCTTCTTTCTCTCCTTCTTCGTTGCACTTGCAATAGCAATCTACATATCTAGCTCTTGAATTTTTGGATGGAAGGTGAAGTGTTTTAAGAAACCCGTAAATCTCTGTCAGTTTTTCTCAAGAATCTGTTGTTCTGTCTCCCAATTCATAGTTTACTACTAGCTATCATATTTTCCAATTGTTATATTTTTATTTCTTGTGCAGCTATGTTTTATAGAATGGCTAGATATGTAGATTGCTATTGCAAGTGCAGCTTTGTGTATTTGTTTTTTAAGTGTGCTCTTGGTGAGTTTTATTCTGCTACTTTTGAGGCTTGCTGACTGCTTTTCTTTTATTTATGAATTATGTAGTTGTAATTATGATGAAAAAGTTTGGGCAGAGAAAATTCTGCACAAGTTGAAGCTTGAGAATTTTCAGGTGGTCCTCTTTAATTATTTCAGCTTATGAGCTTTTAAAATATTGCTGTCTCCTTTATTTTACTGTGCGTGTGTTTCATATTTTGCCATTCTTAAATGGCTCTATTGTTAAATTTGGCAGTTTTCTCACCGACTAAGTTTAAAACCAGATGCTCATGCTGTGTCCTCAAAAACCATTTTTTTTAGGCACAATAAATTCTTTTTTGAACTTATAGAATCTTTTAGGTTCTAAACTAATTCGATGAATAATTAAAAAAAAATTCAAATTAAGAATCGTTCAAAATTACAAATAATAATAAATTGTCATATTGAAAAAATAATTGTTTGTATATAGTAAAAACTGGATTAATTTCTTATTCATAAAAATGTGGCAATGTTTCAATTTAGGGTAATATAAGTGTAGGTAGACTGTGAAAATGCTTGATTTATTTTTAATCGTGCTTGAAATTCTATTGTGATCCAAAGAGATATAGTATACTTATATTAATTGGGAAATAATTGATAGACTTCTATTTATTTTTTTTAATGGAATCTAAAGGGAAGTGTTATAAATAAATGAATTTATTAATGTCCATAAAATAAGTTTAAACTCCTAATTTATAACTTAAAATTCCGAATTTATTAATTGTTTGTAATTCATATATTTATGTTTACTTTGTAAATCATGTATTTATATTTACTTATGGAATTTATATCCATAAGCTTATAAATATAGATTTCTTCCATGAAATATATACAAGTAAAATAATAAGAGAATATTTAGTTGCTTTCTAAACTCATTCTATTATTTTTATTCCTATAATATATTCTTATAATATTTCATATATGTTTTTTAATAAATTATCGTGCTATTGACTTAATTCACAAATTTTTGTTATGAATCCAATAAAAATAAAGCTTGTCGTCCCTTGGCAGTTTTTCAACATTTATCTCGTATGCGCCACAGAGACGAGACAGACTGAAAAAAAAAAGAAAAAAAGAAAAAAAAAAGCATTAAAAGCTTTTGTGGACTGGAAAGACTCAAAGAACTGACCCGTGATTAGTAGAGTACTTTCCCTTCACCTTCGTGGAAGCTGATTGAATCCTTTCTTAATTTGTCTTGAAAGATTTAATTTCATCGATCCTTGGGTACTTGTTGATTTGGTTCATCGCTTTCTTTGCGGATAACATCGTCGATCTTCTTGTTTTTGTGGTGGCAGTGCAGGTACAGTTTTCTTTCTTTTATAAATTTGATCTCTGTTGGTTCTTGAAAATTGTATTATACAATATTGATGCACAGGTATATGCAGATCATATGTTTTGTTCAATATATTTGAATTGATAACAAGAAAAATAATTCTAATATTATTTTGGAACAGTAAATTAAAAATATCCAATAATTCTATTTCCTATTAGTGCATAAAAATTGTTGATTCCCCAGGTAATTGATCAACCGAAGAGTAAAAATTGCTAATTGGGCAGATACTGGCAGTGGAGAATAAAATGGAATCTAATTTGTCAGATGTAAAGTAATAATAATATTATTATATTTTGGTGAGTCAATCCTGTAGGCAAATGGGAGCATATTGGATTTATGAAAATAAACTTTAATTAGTTATTGAAAAAAACAAGAGAGCGAAATGATGTGCACATATAGATGTATAGACCAACCAATTCTCTGCCAGAAACGTTTTGATTCTTCATTGCAACATTTTCTATTTTATTTAAACAAAATGTTTAGTAGTATAAGCTTTTTTTTTTTATAAGATATTTTTGATATCAGGTATGGAGAAGCTCAAAGGTAAACTGATAGATAAAGGCATAGAAAAAGGGTTAGAAAAATTGGTAGAAATTGCTTATCGCATTTTGCACTTTGAGGAAAACAAGCGGACTCTCAAAAGAGAATGGGAAACACTGAAACGCAGAAGAGACAACGTGATTCAAAAACTTGAAGATAAGAAGCCAAGGAATAAAATTCGAAATTGGCTTGCACAAATAGAAAGTGTAGAGAGTCTAGTACAAAACAGCTTAGAACAAAGCAGATGGAGTGCAATATTTGAAGGGCTTGCGGAGAAAAGAATTGAAGAAGTCAAAAAGCTGATCGTAATGGATTTAGAAGACAATGGTGAAGTGATATTTCCAACAACAGAATTAGTAG
The DNA here is from genome assembly GCA_037975025.1 of Excoecaria agallocha. Taxonomy (NCBI): domain Eukaryota; kingdom Viridiplantae; phylum Streptophyta; class Magnoliopsida; order Malpighiales; family Euphorbiaceae; genus Excoecaria; species Excoecaria agallocha. The sequence goes on along the minus strand of CM075817.1, from coordinate 42,756,388 downwards.
GTGAAGCTTTCCAAACTAACAAGAATAAGATTTGGGAATGTTTGGTGAATGATGACATCTCAAGCATCGGCGTTTATGGGATGGGAGGAAGTGGTAAAACCACACTCATGAAAAATATTCATAACCAGCTTCAGGAAAATGATCACACGGTCTATTGGATTCCTGTCTCTCAAGATTTTAGAATTGATAAATTGCAGACTCTTATTGCTGAAAGGATTAGGTTGGATCTTTCGAATGAACATGATATTTCTACAAGAGCTGCAAGACTATTAAGAGCATTGAAGGGGAAAAAAAAAGTGTCCTTATTCTGGATGACTTGTGGAACTATTTTGATTTGAATGATGTGGGTATACCTGGAAAAGAAAGTGGATGCAAGTTAGTTCTGACAACTCGGTCATTAGATGTCTGTCATAAGATGTCTTGTGAAAAGAAAATCCAAGTAATTACTCTTGATGAAAATGAAGCATGGAGATTGTTTCAAGTGACAGTTGGGGCATCACTTCCTTCAGATGATGTTACAGATATTGCGAAATCAATCACCAAGGAATGTGATGGTTTGCCGCTTGGAATTGTAACTATGGCTGGATGCATGAGGGGAGTGGATGATATTCATGAGTGGAGGACAGCTTTGAAGGAATTGAAAGAATCACAGGTCAACAATGATGACATGAACGAGAGAGTATTTTCAGTATTGAAATTCAGTTTTCATCGCCTGAGGGATTTGAAATTTCAACAATGCTTCTTGTATTGTGCACTATACCCAGAAGATTATCAGATCAAAAGAAAGGAGCTGATAGAAGGTATGATTGATGACGAGATAATACAGGAGGAAAACAGGCAAGCAGCATTTGATAAGGGGCATACCATTCTCAACAATCTTGAAAAACTATGTTTGTTGGAAAGTGTTACCGATAAAAAGGAACGTAAATGTGTGAAGATGCATGACTTGATCAGGGATATGGCGATTCAAATATTGGAAAAGAAAGGTGTGATGGTTAAAGCGGGTGCACAATTGGTAGCGATACCGGATTGTGAGAAATGGACAGATAATCTTTTGAAAGTTTCATTAATAGGCAACCACATACAAGAAATTCCTTCTGGTTTTTCACCAATATGTCCAAAACTTTCAACCCTACTGTTGCGCAGAAATTATTTGACAAAGATTTCAGATTCGTTTTTCAAGCAGCTGTATGGGCTCAGGGTTCTTGATCTTTCTTTCACTAATATTGAAGAATTGCCGAATTCCATTTCTGATTTAGTGAATCTAAATGTGTTATTGCTAAATTACTGCATGGGGCTAAGAGACTCGCCCTCATTAGCAAAGCTCAAGGCATTGAAGAAACTGGATCTTAAATTTTGCAAGAAAATTGAGAAGTTACCTCAAGGCATAGAAGTTTTGTCCATGCTAGGATATTTAGATCTTAGAGGTACAGGAATCGAGGAGTTACCAGTAGGAATATTACGACGACTTCTGCATTTGCAATTCCTAAAGGTTAACTGTTATTTAAAAAGCGAGGAATTAGTCTTTTTGAGAAAGCTGGAAAACTTGGTATGCCATTTTCATAATGCAGGTGAGTTGAGCACCTTCACTTCATCCCTTTCTTCCAATTTAAATTGTTACCGTCTTAAAGTAGGAGGAGATTCTTGGGACGACACTGTCAACGATGATTTAAACAGTTTTCTTTATTTGCCATCCTCTACATCTTTCTTTGCACCAGCACTACCTCATTCTACATTTTCCCAACTTAGGGCACTCTATATATACCATTGTCATATGAAGAAGTTGTTCCCACCTGAGTTGGTGTCAAATTTTCAAAATCTGGAAGACTTTGTAGTAAGTTCTTGTAATAAAATGGAAGAGATAATAGCAACGGAAGAAGAAGATGAAAGCTATGACAACAATTGCAGATTCCAATTCAATCTTCCAAAGTTGAAGACATTTGCATTGCGAGGCTTGCGAAATTTGAAGAGCATTTGCAGGGGAGACATTATATGCAATTCCCTTGAAGAAATAGTGATAACAAATTGTGCAATGCTTAAAAGGATTCCATTGTCTCTTTTGGTAACCGAGAATGAGCACCAACTCTCTCCTCTACCTTCACTTGAAAAAATCCGTGTCTATCCCCAAGCATGGTGGGAGTCGGTTGAGTTGGTCCATCTTAATGCTAAGAACATCCTTTCACCCCTTTTGGTAACTGGGTGAGTTTTTTTGGAGAGGTAATAAGCTGGTTCTATTTTACACATTTGATTTAATGAGGAGTAATAAATTACACATTTTACACAATTTCGTTTCCTTATTGCAGGTTAAAACTGATAATTCCACGGATCAGTGAGGCCATGAGTTGAAGGATGAGAACAAAGGGATAAATTGCACCTCATACATGTTGAGAAATGCTTTCAAAACGTGGAAGTTTGAATTGGTCAATTACAAAAGTGGGACGTTAAATTCTGGCACCACGACCTTTTTCTTAGCTTGTTTTATTCCAATAAAGCCTATTTTTATGTTTGCACGTTGGGCACTACTCCTTGGTTAAAAGGGAGGTTGTTAATTTTTCTCTTTCAGATGTAACGCCTATTTATAGGCTATCACAATCTCAATAAAAGTGTGGCAAATCATTTTTAAGCATTTGAATTTATATTAGTTAGCCATCATTTTTTTTAATTCAACAAATTGGTATCAGAGCCTGGTTTAGTTTCTGACTAGGCGAGAGAAAATACGAGAGAAAGAGAGAAACACGTTAGGCTAGAGAGAAGCATGAGAGATTGTGTGAGATGGCAGCAAATGGGTCTTCATCCTTACAGCTTCCAATTCCAGTATTTACTGGAGACAAATATCAGTTTTGGAGCATAAGAATCAGGATCTTGTTCAAGTCACAAGACTTGTGGGAGCACTACAAGAAAATTACAGAATAGTGACAATTTAGCGAGTACAAGAAAAATCGATGCTAAATCACTGATATAGTGACAGAATTACGACGACAAATGAATTTTGTCATAAATGTTGGTCGGGATGCAAATGAACATATATTTTGCAACAATTTGTCGCTAGTTTTGGCGCAAAATTTAGCGAGGACAAATTCCTCGCTAACGTTTAAATAATGTGCATATGATAGATGAAACATTTAGCGATGATTTAATCATCGTAAATTTTGAGAGAAAAAAAATCCTCACTAATGTTTAAATAAGATGACATATGATAGATGAAGCATTTAGCGAGGACTTAATTCTCACTAATTCTGCGAGGAAAAAATCATCGCTAATTTAGCGAGAACAAATCCCTCACTAATGTTTAAATAAGATGGCATATGATAGATGAAACATTTAGCAAGGACTTAATCCTTGCTAATTTTACGAGATAAAATATCCTCGTTAATGTTTAAATAAGGTGGTATATGATAGATGAAGCATTTAGCGATGACTTAATCCTCGCTAATTTTGCAAGAAAAAAGTCATCGCTAATTTAGCGATGACAAATTCCTCGCTAACATTTAAATAAGATGGCATATGATAGAGGAAACGTTTAACAAGAATTTAATCCTCGCTAATTTTGTGAGAAAAAAGTTCTCGTTAATTTAGCGAGGATAAATCCCTCGTTAATGTTTAAATAAAATGGCATATGATAGAGGAAGCATTTAGTGAGGATATATCACCCGCTAAATTAGCTTGGAATGTAGTCCTCGCCAATTTAGCGAGGATATATCCCTCGCTAATTAGCTTGGAATGTAATCCTTGCCAATTTAGCGAGGACATATCCCTTGCTATTCCCTTGCTAATACTTAATTTTCATCTTTCATGTGAGGATTAACTAATTAGAAAGGAATTAATCCTCACTAATTTAGTTAGGAATACGGTTCTTGCCAATTTAGTGAGAATTAATTCCTTGCTGATGGTGTTTTCATGGATTTATTTGTTAGCAACGAAATAATACTAGCTAAATTAGCTAGGACTAAGTTCCTCGCCAAATTAAGCACAAATTATAAATTAATAATATAATTATATACAATTATTATATATAATGAAAGTTACTAATTTGTGTAATTATATGAGTATATAATTATCTTACCTATTATTCTCGCTCCTGTCCGTTTTTTTTTTTACATGAATTACTTTGTTGCTACTTAGGTCCATTTTTTCCAAGTTCACCCTTAATTTATCAAGATTGTTTCCTTCATTCTCAATTTATTTATATTGCTTCTTCATGTCTTTATACTGGCTGGAGTTTTTCCAGCTAATTTTAAATTTTGGAATGTATTCCCTACTGCCTTCAAATTCTTTAGAAATGGTGTTGGAGATATGAAAAGCTTTTAGTTGCTCACTGACTTTGCTGTGAAACAGGTTCATGTAATGGGAACATTTTTGAAGAGTCAGCAAGATGGGGTGAAGTATAACTGGTCTTGCATGTTTTTTGAAGTGGAGGTGCCAGCTGATGTCTTGGCTGATGGGATTCTTTGTTGCTATGCTGCGCCTCACAGTGTTGGAAGGGTTCCTTTCTATGTTACATGTTCCAACAGAGTGGCTTGTAGTGAAGTGCGAGAATTTGATTATCAACAAGGATCTGCTGAAGATGTAGTTGTCTCAGATATTTATGGTGTTGGTACAGATGACATGCATCTTCATCTACGATTTGAAAGGATGCTGTCTTTGCGGTCTTCCAGTCCTCCAAATGCTCTTTTTCATGGTGCTAGAGAGAAACAGGCGTTAATAAGCAAAGTTGTTCTATTGAAGGAGGAGGAAGAAAGTTACCAAACAGCAGAAGCAAAATTGGAGAGATGTTTGTCACAAGATGAAGGAAAAATGAAGTTCCTTCAGAAGGCAATGCAAGAGAAGTTCTATCCATGGCTTCTTCACATGGTTGCTGAAAGTGTTAAAGGGCTAAGTGTGTTGGACAATGATGGGCGAGGTGTTATACACCTGGCAGCCGCTCTTGGTTATGATTGGGCCATAAAGCCAATAGTGACTGCTGGAGTCAATATCAATTTCCGTGATGCGAATGGCTGGACTGCCCTTCATTGGGCTGCATTTTATGGCAGGCAAGAATTCGATTTTTCTAACTCTTGTGATGCACTTGGGAATATTCTTTGGCCCAACTTCTGGTTTCTCATGCTGGGCCATTGTGACATCATGGTTCCAATGATGGAGTTATGTGGATCACACTCATATTGTTATTGCAAAGGAGAGTCCATATCACATTAGATTATAATTATGGGCTGTGTTAGTTTCAAGACATGATTTTTGGGTAGATTATTTAGAATGTCTGCATAAAATACATTTTGACAAAGTTAAAAACTCATTTTTCTGGTTGTTCTAGATAACTTATCTTAGTCTGAAGCTGCATGCTGCTATTTATAAGCACATCATATCTCACAAGTACTAGTTTGTCCAAATACATGGTGTTTGCTTCAGTTTCTTGGGTCTTTGTTTAATAGCTTTCTTTCTGGTGGCATGTCAGCTGTAATAAGTTTGACGATACCAATAATTTTTGCTTAAATTCTTGTGGAATACAGAGAAGAGACAGTTGCTGCCCTTGTCTCATTGGATGCAGATACTCGAGATGACATTTTTTCACCATCTGGCTTGCATGATGCTATTAGGGCCTATATGGAAAATCAAAATGGGTAAATAGCTCAAGGACCTACTGGGCTAGGTAAATATTAAATGATGGTTCAGCTTAGAGTTGATTGGCTAATAGTTCATTTGTGGCAGAATGACTTTACTTTGGGCCCTTATCAACATTTCATGTATGCTTATATAATTTTGAAATTTGCAATGCTGCATTTTCGAAATTTGTTTTTTTTGGCCCTGATCAATTTTTCGCATTTGCTTATTTTTGGAATTTGGAATGCTGCATTTCAGTAAAGAAATGTCTTACATCAACCTTTCTCTCTCTCTCTCTAAGTTCTTTGCATGCTTTTGATTTTTGTGCTGACTTTTGACTCTCATCATATGAAAGGCACATGTAAGGGGACATCAGGTAAGGAAGCAATATAGAACAGTCATTTGGTATGTTGGAATCCTGGAGAAGGTTATTCTTCGCTGGAGACGTAAAGGAAGTGGTCTGCGGGGATTCCGCCGAGATGCGGTAACCAGAGAGTCCATTGTTCAAGATGTGCCTCCAAATGAGGACGATTATGATTTTCTAAAGGAAGGAAGGAAGCAGAATGAGGAAAGGCAGCAAAAAGCACTTACTAGGGTAAAATCCATGTACCATTGTCCAGAAGGGCAAGCTCAATACCGGAGATTGCTGAATTATTTTGAAAAATTCCGGGAAGCTAAGGTATGTCCATCTATATTTGGGATATTTCTTCGATGTATTAAAGTTTTCTTTTTTGATTTCTTTAATCAGAGCAAAGCATGTTTTTCTCTGTCAATTATAATCATAAATGCTTTGGCACCATAGCTTACTCGTTACTAGGAAGAGATGACTAGTTAGCCTTGTGTACCATGTATCTTCTAATCACCACATAGAAGTCGCTCTTAAAACTATACAACCTATAAATCCTTATGGTCAAGACTTTGACTGGAGACTAAACTTTCTTGGTACTTTGTTCCAGTATCCCAGTTGTGTAACTTAGAATGTCTACTAGGTAACTCGACCATTTTGATGGATTGAGCTGTGAGATGAATCTGTGGATCCTTTTCGAACATTTCATGTGTTTCCATGTCCAAGCATGTAATTGTGTTTGCTCATATCATGCCGTCTTAGCTTTGAAATTGGTTGCGCAATAGTTGATAGCTCATCGAATTCGCCTTGCATGTAAATGAAGTCCAATAAGAAGACAGAACTTTTTGAATTTATTATGATTATCATTACTTCAGAGTGGAATTCTAACTGAACAGCAAATCATTCCCATATTTTTTGCAGGAAAGTGGTATGGAAGTGAGCAGCCCAAATGAATTGGTGTATGGTGATGAAAACCTCATTGATATTGATTCGCTTTTGGACGACGACACATTCATGTCGATAGCATTTGAGTGAACAATCTCAGCTTTTACTAATTTTGCTTACCCTGTAGATAGACGAATGCCCTAACTTTATGGAATTATATGTAAATATCTAACCAATGTAGCAACTAGCATTTGATAATAATTAGAGAGGATATTGCATACATAATTAGTCTTCAATGATATGTGGGCATCAGTCTATTTATTTGAGTAGAAGATTCCTCCTGTAAAATCTTAATGGTTTGAGATAGGAATTTAAGTGTGTGATGTGTAGCTTCTGATTTTGAATCTTTTTAGGCTTGAGATAGAATTTTAATTAATGTTCATTTTGATTTTAAATCTTTTTGTTGACTGAGTTAATGAAGCATTTGCATATCTGAAGGGGCTCTTAGTTGTTGCTGTTAGCATTATGTCTCTGCAAATTGTTAATTAAGTTGGTATTTTGACACAAATTCTTGATTAATCTCTTAATTTGCAAATTTGTGGAGTTTTTATATTAAAATTACAATTCACGACGTGACTTGGGAATTTCATATGGTCACAACGTTAAATTAGCTTTGGTTGGTTTGAATTTTATGTTCGTTTGGACTCTCTACACATTAATATTAGCATATATTGGATCTAAGTAAATAAGTTACATTCAAAAGATATAATGGATGTATAAAAATAAAAATAACAATAAACCTGTAATGTAGAAAAAGGACCTTTCTCGTATTAAGAAATCGTAATTTTCCTTTTTCACAATGAACTTGTTCTATAACAAAATTCAAAATATTTATATCAATTATAGAGTTGAGATACCATGTGCGCTTTATATTTGAATTGTCCGATTAGATGGACATGTACTATTCGACGGTCCAAATGTGTGAATATCACATATATGCACGCATTGAATTACTACTTTAATTATAGTAGTTTTTTTCGTAAATATAAAAATATATTAAAAATAGTTTACAAAATTTCTG